>CM040421.1:18518744-19118744 GCA_022702705.1 Papilionanthe hookeriana x Papilionanthe teres
AGAAGAAGAGGGTGAAACCGAAGAAGAAGACGAAGAAGAAAAAGAAAAAGAATGGCAAGTTTACATCTCTCGGAGAAAGAAAAAGATTGGGGGTACCTTTCAGTTTGAAGGTTTAATCGATGATACTTTGACTCAGCCTGGTATGGGCCAAGCCCTTAAACATATACTTTCTCGCACTTCTCCACGACGTAGCAGAGGAAGGTTTCGACGTCCTTAGTTAGTACCTGTGGAAGAGGAAGGCTTAGGCGTCCTCTTTCACAATCACTACTTGTTTGAGTGTTTTTTTTTATGTTTTCCTGTTGTATTATGTTATCTTTTGTTTGTTTATTTTGTTGTTTTTGGGTAGAGCTCCAATTTAGGGGCCCTCTCATACTACTTGTTTTGTACCCAGTTTCTATTGTAATGAAAATCTACCGTTTAAATATGTATATCTATAAATACACATACATCTATAGACACACACACACACACACACACACACACACACACACACACACAGATATATATATACACATATATTTCCCATCTTTACTCCCATAAAGTCTTAGGTGTCCTATGTCGGCCTTGGAACGTGGCATCATATGTCCAACTCGGGCTTTCACATCTTATTAGAGTGGAGCATGAGTCTCACCTATCAGTCTAAGATTGGGTCCACCCTCTTAATTTATGACGTACCCTTAGATGAGTTAACTCATAGTTGCTAACAATGATCCTTTAGTCACCCTTGCCTAAGTAGACTAAGGGCACAAGTGACCCTAAATGATGGAACTAAGGGATCTTAATTAGAGATATCATACCATTTGGTAGGTTAGCCCTCCCACTTACATCTCTACATATTAAGTTCGGGAGCTTATTGTGATAGTAGCTCTCTCTTTAGTTCAAACTTGAAGCATTTATAAGTCATCATCTCTTAGATTTCACCACTTTAAATATCTTTTGACTCGCATAAGTTAAATTAAGTTTAGGACGATGCCGATTTGTGTATGAATTTCTTATACATGCTCACTTGTATTCTTGAATTGAATATGAATCGTGTCTTATTTTGCCATTCTAGATTGATATTTTGGACAATAACTATTTGCATATAGCGTAGGTTAGTTTGATGTTTATTGAATTAACTCTATTTTTCACGGATGTTCATATTATCATGTTATAAAAAGAGACACATTAAATAAAATTAATTTTAAACGTACCCTTTTTTTGGAAAATAAATAAAGTTACATAAAATGGACAAAATTAAATTTTGTTTTGTTCAGCTAAAGCTTTACTCTTTATATATTTATTTTTAATATGTGTTTGATATATGAATAATCAAATATAAGGTGCATGTAAGTTGAAAGATTTTAAAACTCATTATAAGCTATGCTCTCATCCTTTTTTTCGTAGGATGTAGTCTCGTATGTGTAAACTCGAGTTCAAGTCATGTCTAATTCGATCTCATCGATGAAGCCATCTAAGAGATTGATAGCTCGAGGAGGAGTGTTGTGCGAACCAGTCGAGCCAAATCACGAGCCAATGAGTTGAGCCCTAACACATACGAGCCTGTTAATAAGTCGAGCTCTGACTAGCTTGACCCACACCACTAGTCTCATTGTAATAAATATTTTATTGCCGTCAAAACTTTAATCCTCAACAGATTATAAAAATTTATCTCCATTATAACTTTACAATAATTTTATGAATAATTGATCCCAAATAAATCCTCATAATAAAATAATAATAATAATAATAATAAACGACAGAAATATCCCCCATCTCTTCTTTTTCAACTTGAGCAACCTGAAGATATTCTCTGTGCGTATTTCGTAATCTAAATCCTCACTATATATTCCGAAGTGGTGCTTCCTTTTTTCTAATTAATTAAAAGGGGATTTACAGATATACCACCCAATTTTATATATTTGCATATCGAATACCTAAACTTTACTTTTTATATACATAAAGTTTGAGTATAAAAATAAAAAGTAAAGTTTAGGTAATCGATATGCAAATATATAAAATTGGGTGGTATATCTGTAAATTCCCTTTTAATATATATATATATATATATATATATTGAAAGTTTGAAGTAGTGGTATGTATGTAAATCTTTATTTAATTAAATTGATCATGGTACAGATGTTTTTCCCCACACAGAAGAAAAGTACAATTTTCTGAAAATCAAGTACAAAGATGACACCCTGAGTGCAGAATATTAGAATAAATTAGTGCTCAAATATTCGAGCATTTTCTTCTATTTATTTATTTATTTATTTTTTAACAGGAATATTTTAAAGAAGAGAGGGGCCACCAAAATATATATATAATTAAATTAAATTAAATAATTTGCTTTAAAAAAAAAATGAAAGGCCGGCAAAAAGAATATCAGATAAGAAATTAAGAAAAAAAAAAGTTAGAATTAGAGTTCATTCTCTGCACGTGAAAAGGAGTGGATAGGGATTACAAAGTTGCTGCAAGTGTCATTAGTTCAAGATGAGGAGAAGAGTGTGTCGACTGAAATTTATATGGAGCATTAAGAGAGGTTGATGTGTAGTTATTTTCTGTTGTGCAATTTAGGGTGAAGAAAAACATGAATCGATACAAAATCAGAAGAACAGACAGAGATTTAATGAGGTTCGTCAATGTAAATTCTCTTTATGATAAATTCTCTGCAATATAGGAGTAAAGTGAGAGATGTTGCTTCCATGAGGAGATTTGAAGGAAAGGTGTTTTAGCTCCTTCATAATGATTAAAGCAAATTAAAAGGTCACCTAATAGATGATTAGGGACTTGATTTGACAGTAGGATTGTTAAAAAAAGAATTGAAGTGTTGAGTGAAAGTTATAGCAATTTTAGAATGGGAAGGGAAAGCTCGAAGGGTTGTAAAGAACTCCAACATGAAATGCGATTATGATTTCTCCTCCCATTGATTCTTTCATAAAGGAAGTGGATGTCAACTTTAATTTATGAAAGTCATTTTGTTTTGGCACTTTGCGCAATCTAAAAATCTTATAATCATTTGAGATGAGGTAATTTGCAACTAATGTTTTGATGACCAGATTGAGAATCAATGACAAGGCGTCATTTATCTTAATCTTCCCTTAAGAAGGTTAGAAAAAGAGAATGAAGTTTAGGAAAGTTATGATTTTGATATTTCACTGATTGTCAGGGGATTTTTAGCCAATGTAAAAGATGTTGGCAAGAGAACTATTAGGCAAAAATAAAGAAGGTGTCATCGGATATATGCATGAAGAATAAAGAATGCACCATTCACCAACATGTAATTTATATATTATATATGAGGGAAGCACTAACAAAGAATTTGTCAGTTGGTTCATGGGCTAATTTAGTCGGAATTTTTTAATAAGGTAACTTGAATAAAGTACTTAACACTAAAAGGAAAAATTAGTTTAGGAATATTGTTCTAATCTAAAAAGAACTACAAAAAATATTAATCTGCTCAGTTGATGTACAATGATATTTCAACAATAATAATCGTAATGAGCCACAAACGTTTTAGCCAATAACTATGGGCAGCAGTCCGACGTGAATGTTGTAAATTGTGAATGTAGCACAAGTTTGTTGTAGAGGTCATAGTTGTAAGTCATGATTGTGATTGATTAAGTGGTTAGTAGATAGTTTCTTATAGAGCATCAGCTAGATATAAAGGTCATATTAGGGAGTTGTAGGAGTTGTGAGAGCGTTTGTAGGCCCTCAAACTGAAGTTAGGAACTGCATGAGCTAAGTTAATTTCCGCAGGCCACAAATGCCGAATTTGAGAGCTGTATGAACCGAGATAACGCTCGTATGCTATAGTGGCCAAAATTGGGAACAACACGAGCTGAGATAAGATCTATAAGCGTTAGAGGTCGGAGTTGAGAGTCACATGACTTGAGAAAATTACATATGTAAGCTCTAGAGACCAAAGTTAAGAGAGTTGCATAAGCTGAGATAACATTCATAGAATACAAAGGCCAAACTTGGGAGTCGCGTGGGCTAGGTAGCACGTAGGTCATAGTTGGTCATGTAGGTCGCAGTGATGAGTTGTTGTGACACATGTAGCCCACAGATGCTAGAGTCGGGAGTTACACGAGCTGTGAATAAATTTTAACCAAATATTTTTATTGGATTTTTCTCTTTCAATACTTGACCACCTCTTTTACTACTTCCACATGCTTCCCTTAATGATATCAATGAAAATTTGCATGATCTCAAAACAATAAAAACTCAAATATATATTCCAAGATTTAAATCATTAAATCTTCCAACACTCTTTTTTGTTTATTTTTAGATTCATATAAAACAAAATTACCTCCAAATCTTGAAACGTGCACACTAACCCATGACATAGTGGTTAAGAGGTTAATTTCTCACGATGATGCTGCTAGTTCAACTTTCCAAAAAAAAAAAAAATCTTAGAAACATAAATTTGAATTGCCAGTTTTTGATAAATAATTAGAGTTGGAAGAATACTTTTTGTGAAAGAATTATGTTATACTTGCTAGTAGTTCGACGTGGGATCCATTCATTAAGCGTTCAAAAATAAATAAATTTTTTAAGCTTGAATTATAGACTAGCCGAACTCAAACAGGCATTTGCTCACCGGTTCATTTGGCTCGCATCATTTAGATACATAAATAACTAAATTTTTTTTTATAATAATTTAATACTAAATTTTATGTTATATTTGAATATATATATATATATATATATATATATTATATTATATATATACAAAAAATAAACGAGAATAAAGGGAACACGAACATACTTTTCATGCATAATTTCAAATTCGACTCGATCTCATCCAAGAAAATAAAAAAAAAATTAAACCAATCAGAATAATCAGAATACAAAATTAAAAAAAAAAACTAAAATAAAAATAAAAAATAAAATAAAAAAAGAAGCCAAATAAGTAAATTGAAAAATATCAGAAAACTAATATTTTGCTCGATAACAAAGCTCACATAATTTTTATCATTCATATTTACATGCATACCACTCAACTTTAATTTCACATATATAAAAATATCAATCATAATATTTTAAAGAAAAATACACCTCTTGATGCATAAAATTATGACACTAATGCGTCATAAGTGTAAAAATCAAACTTTAGGTGTTAGATATGTAAATGAATAAGAATTGTGCTGTATGTATTTAAGTAAATTTCCTTTAATTATTTTATTGAATATGTTGATCTCAAGATGAATGATGACTAAGTTCGCATAATTGAATTTTGTGTTATAAATAATATAACATGGTAAATAATAATAGAATTAATAAGTTTTAATAGAATGAGAGATATTAGTTATAAAGATTGAGAGTTTAAAAATAATGTTAGGAACAATTGGATAAATTAAGTCAACCACAATTGCATTATGAGAATTCTTTTCTTAATGATAAAATCTTAATGAACCACATCAAGCTTAATGAGAACATCACTACTTAGCTAGAGACCACCAATTTTCATATCATTATACTTCATTATGGTTGCATGCATGAAAACTATCTACTGCTTCGACTGAAAGAAAAATTTATAAGATGATGGTGAGACATGCAATGATATATGATGCAAATTGTTGGCCTTTAAAAGAGGAGCATAAAACTATGTTAAGTGTTGTTAGATGAGAATGCATAGGTGGACGAATGACTTTACACTTATAGACAAAATAAGAAATGAATATATCCGTGATAGGGTTGATATAGCTTTAGTTACGGACGAAATTAGATAGAGCCGTCTTAAATGTTTTGGTCACATTAACCGTTGACCTTATGACGATCCGGTTAGGAAAGTAGATGTTTTAGATTCAACTTATGATAAGAAAGGCAGCGGTAGACCTAGAAAGACTTGGGCATGATTCATTTAGCCTACCCCATTTAGGGTCTGTTTGGCGCAGTATCGCAAATTATTCAGATTATCAGGATAAGCAGTTTATCCTAATAATCTGCTGATCAGCAGCTGATCAGGATAAGCCGTCTGTCTGTTTGGTTTGAGTGTTTGGAAAACTGCTGATTTGCAGCTATTTGTAGATAAATGACAATTTTGCCCCTGTTCTGATGAAATTATTTCTGCAAATTGATTCGTTCTTCAAACTGAACCAAACAATGGAAGCAGACGATCATAAGAGGGAAGCAGACGATCGGGGAGGGAAGCAGGTGATCGGGGAGGGAGACGATGGATTGGCGAAAGGAAGCAGCCGATGGGGGGGGGGGGGAGCAGACGATCGGGGAGGGAGGCAGACGATCGGAAGATGAGGCTTGGCGAAGGAAGCAGACGATCGAGGCTCGTCAAAAACTTTACCCGCGAAGACGAGGCTTGGCGAAGGGTGCTGCGGATCGGGGAGGGAGACGATGGATTGAGAAGCGAGGCTCGGCGACGGGGTGCGGGACTCGGAGGCGCTTGTGAGAAGTTAGGGCACGAGGGTCTTTGCGTCGAAATGAATCGCGGATCGCGGGTAGGACCCCGCGATCTGCGTCTAACATAAAAATGATAATTGTGATTTATAAAACGCTGTTAAAATGGGATTTCCAAACAGAATGGTGGCATTTTGAAAACGCCACCGCTGCAAATGGGATTTCCAAACGGGCCTTTAGTGGGATAAAGGCTTGTTGTTGTTGCTGTTGTTGTATGGTTGCATGCATGAAAATAGTATTTGACTATCATTTAAAATTCACGAGACATTATCTCCAACACGAGCTTGATTGAGCTCACAATTAAGAAATAATTGTCATAATTTGGGAAACTTTTCTCTCAAAAAGTGGCACGATACTTGACATTACCCAAGTATTTTTCAAATAATTTTTGTTAGCCTTTTTAAATAAAACAATTAATTTTAAGCCTCAATTTTTTTCTTACAAATTATGAAACAAAATAATATATATATTTGTAGCATGTGACTATATTAATAATAAATGCAATGATTTAATAATTTTTTTCTAAGCTTAATCAGTAGTTGATATCATTGACCTTGAAAATATACATCTAAATAAATAATTTGATCCCTTACGAAAAATAACTCATGTTAAAAATGAGAGAGAACAAGCTGTAGATTGGGCGACTAATAAATGTCGAAAAATTGAAACATAAATAATAAGAAAAGAATCATACATAATTTAAGCTCAAAATATCAAAATACTTGCAATAATACAAAACAACCATCCATCTTTTTAAATACAAATCCACCTTTTAAAACTTCCCTAATGCAGAAACCTACAATTACGGTCCATTTGGGCAGCGGTGCGGCACCGCCCCATAGTTTCATCTATTTGAATATACTGCATTTTGACAGCTTTTCAAAAAACTATCACTGAAAACTATATTTTTCCACCCGTCCTGACTAAGTGCATTGACAATCTTTTTAACCACCTTATGATTTTAATATATATATATATATATATAATAATAATCACCACAATTTTTTGAACAACATTATTTTCCAGTAGTTTCACAACTATTTCTTAATAAACTACAGCTGCCTCAGGCATGCCCTTAATTTGCCATCATTTATACTAAATTCATCCTGACAAAAAATGAACAATAGGAATGATGGCATAGACAAATTTCAAAAAATTTGTACATTTCAATCTCATTTTAGTTTCACTTATAAGCAAACTTCATCAACCAAAAACCATTCTGCCACATTGCACCATATTGGAAACCAAGCACAAGAGAAGCCAACAAACACAGTTCTCAGTTCTCAGCATCACCATTCTTGTTTAACCCATAGTATGGAAAAGCGATCATATAATCACTTCATTTTCCTTGAGGAGAAACTCTACATATATTGCAAAAACATTGCGTAGGAGCCGCTTGGAATCAATTTTATTTTTTTTTTTTTTTTATTCATATAATCATTAAAAAAAATTTTTAAAAAAAATTAAAATTATTTTGAGTATTTAAAAATAAGTCGATTTATTTCTAAAAACCTTAAAAAATGCAAAATGACATTGAGAAAAATAATTTTTTGTAAGCAAATGCACAACCTCCTGATCAAGAACTTAGGCCATCAACAATAAAGAGGTCATAGACTCAAAGCCATGCATATGATGTGTGCCTGCATTTATGAATAAATTTGCTCTAGTGTCCCTATATATATAATAATAATAATAATAATAATAATAATAATAATAATAATAATAATAATAATAATAATAAATAAATAAATAAATAAATAAAAATAATCCCAAAAAGCCCCTAATTCAATGGACAAAGCCATAAAAATAATCCCAAAAAGCACCTAATTCAATGGACAAAGCCATAAAACAAAAAACAGACTCCTTTATTTCCCTATGTGTTAGCTTTGGAGTGAGGCCAAACTCAAGAGATAGGTTTTGCTCGAGTAGTTGGATCTTCCTTGGACTCCATATGCATCATGAAGAAGTAGCCAAGCATCCACAATAACACATAAGGATAAGGAACAAAAGATAAGCATGCCAAAAGGCTGAGTATGCTTCCCACATACTGAGGATCCTTTATGTATCCAAAAGGGAAATCTGATATCCATGGAATGTTCTTCCCAAAGCGCACCCCATAATATGTGCCATCCTCACCTAGTAAATAATAAACCCTGCAATTTCGGCACTAACTGAATATCAAAGTTTAAAGGGGAAAATAAAAGATTAGCTCATAAGCTTTAAGGAAAAAAAGAACTTAGTTGATGCATGAAGCTCTCATGGTTTAAATATGAATTTGCTGTATGTAATTTTATCATTATTTTATATGGCTCAAGTTCATGACCTTTAGGTCCGTAAGCTCGAGTTTTATAATTTTAAGCTAAGTTCATTTGGTTGTGAATATGAGGGTTTGACAAGCATGTAATGTGGCTCGCTTGGGCGTTTTTGACGAAAATTTTGCCAAGTTCTAGTGGAAGTTATGAGCTCAATAAAATCTTCAAATAGTAAGGAATATAGATGATGATGTTAGGCACTTTTGGCAAAATAAAGACAAGTGAAAAAATAAGTTGTTTTGTCCTTTTCCAGTTCTACAAATAGCACTAAAAAATATTCATTCCAAAACTAACAATTTTCTTCTTTTTTCAAATTCTCTATTTTTTTATGTGAATATGTTAAGGGAGAGAACTTCGTTTGGAACCTAACAAACTTGATCATACCACATCCATGAGCTACTTGGGGTGTCAAACTATTCTATATGAAGGTACAACTCAATTGTAACAATTCTAATATTTCGTTGCTGCTTATGTCCAAAAAGCGGTTCCAAAGCACCATTTTTTTGTTTGGGCAGGATAAAGACGCAAACCCAACATTTTGTAATTCATCATTTTATTTTTAATCAATAAACTGATGGTTGGAGCAGGTTCCAAAGAACCTTATTTCACTTTTGTCACTTGGTTAGTACCAAAGAACATTTCAAGGCACACAAAAACAATTATAGTGTAAAAACAAATATTAAACAGACTCAAGTGATTACATCAATAAACTACATACTTATTTAATGATGACTAAAGCTTCTTAATCAATTCACCTAGAGGCAATGGAATAAAGGAAATAAAGAAATTGGTTTAGTTCCAAGAAATAACCTTAGTTTGCTCGTGATCAAACCTTCATGCAGACAATAAACAGATTGCCCAGGGCACAAAGGCCATAGGCCATTTAACCTTCAAGTGACAACAATTTAATGTTGATAGATATTGGCCAATCCTCCATTTAGGCCCCATTTGCGGCGGTTTATCTACCACGATGCGGCGTGAAAATGCTGAGGTGTGTGTTTGGTAACAGCAGTGAAGCCGCTTATTTGGATAATTCATATGAAATGCGGGCTGCGGGTTCGATCCCACGGCCCGCGTTTCTTCATGAGTAATTTACGGGGCTACCCAGCTATTTCGTCCTGCACAACACTCGCTCGAGCCCTCCCCTCTCTCGTGATTGTTGCCCTAACTTTCCTCTCTCGATTCCCTTGGATCGGTAGCTCCGATGGGTAGGGCTCAATTTTGGCGGTTGTTGCGGCGAGCTTGTCATTCTTCCTCTCCCTCTCCCCTCTGTCCTTCTGCTCAGATTGGATCACTGGCTCTCCACATTCTATGCGGCGGTCCCTGTCTCTCCCCCCTTTGTTCCGGTATTCTCTACCTTGTCTATGCGGGCATTTTGATTTTGCAAATATTTATTTGCGATGATTTTCCTGGGTTCTCTGTACTCTTATCGTTGGATGGTTTTTGATTGATGTTTGATTTTAGATTTTTTTTGTATATCTCTGTGCTACACTTAGTTGATGATTTGGGTTCTTTTTGCTACATCCGGTTGACGGATTTGGTTTCTCTTTGCTCTATTCGGTTGATGTTGATGCCCGAAATTTGGTGGTGGCAGTGATTGCATGTGAAATTTAATTGAAAATGCAAATGGAAATTAATTCGAAAATCAAAATTGATGTTGTTACCCGAAATTTAGTTGATGTTGTCGCCTGAAATTTGATAGAGGTGGTGGTGTGTGGTGTTGTGTGTGGATGTGTTGGTGTATGGTGTGAAGGTGGTGATATGGTGTGTGGATGTATTGGTGTGTGGTGTGGAGGTGTTGGTGTGGTGTGTGAATGCGTTGGTGTAGATGTGGAGGTGGTGGTGTTGGGTGGTTGTGTGGTGTGGAGGTGGTGTATTGTGTGGATGCGTGATGTGTGGTGTAGAGGTGGTGGTGTGGGAGAGTTGTGTGGTGTGGATGTGTTTGTGGTGTATGGTGGTTTTGTGGTGAGGGGGTGGTGGTGTGTGGTGTGGAGGTGGTGGTGTGTGGTGTGGTGGTGTGTGGTGTTGTGTTGTTGTGGAAGTTTGTGGTGTGGAGGCGGTGTGGTGTGGAGATGATTTGTAGGTTGTTGTGGAGGTAGTGGTAATGATATTATAACAATACTTTTTTTCTTTGAGTTTTGGTAATAAATTTTTTTTGGCAAATATTAATGTTTATTAGTTCTTTTCATGTTAGTAATATAATGGTTAAGATAAAAGGAGTCGGTTCATTTGTTATGTGGGATAAAGATGCCAAAATAATATTTTGCGACCTTTGTCATTAGGTGGATGAATTGAGAAATATGTCAACAACATATTTTAACCAGAAGAGCTAGCAAAATATTATTAAAAAGTTCAAGGAAAGGACAAGCAATGAGTACAATCAGATGCAATCAAAAAACAAATGAGATTAATTAAAAAAGGGTTGAAAATTTTAAAAGAATTGAAACGAGGATCCACGGGATTAGGTTAGAGCCAATAAAGTGAACAATTGATATTTCAGAGGAATAGTGGGCTAAGAGATTGGAAGTGAGCATTTATGAAACGTTCACTATTTTTATAAAGTTTTCAATTTTTTCATATGCATCAATATATCCATCTCCTTCGACTTTTTCGGTGGTGTCAAATGCTAAAAAGTTTAAATTCAGTGATATCGAGCCCGAGCTGCAAGAGAAGTCTGGATATTTGATGGAGTCGTTGCAACGGGCAATAACGCATGGACCCCTAGTGGGGGAGGGTTTGTTGGCATCACTAAAAACCTGGATGATGAACAAACAGGTGACTCCAATGAAGGTCCTAGCCCGAACCTCAATGAAGTTGAATCCACTGGCCGATCAAAGTGTCCTAGGGTTAAGAAAAAAAAAAGTTGTTTTCATTATAAGTCAAATTTCACAGTTAGTTGCGCCATGCACTGATGACCCTGACACATCATAAACAATATTCATTCAGCAAGTTATGCGAATTTTGGAGGCAGCTCCAGAATTGATCAAAATATGTCGTTATATTTGTTCTCTATGAAGTTGCTTAAAAACCTGACCCGAAGAGAGTTTTTCATGAAAACACTTGAATTTCATTTTATTCTAGTTAGACGTTTTATATTTGCTTTTCAACGAGCCACTGTCCATGCTGCTCTGGATATTTGATTTTTCATTGAGACACAACTAATGCTGCTTTGGCTATTTATTTTTCATCGTAATGTTTGGTATTTGCTTCTCCAATTTTATTTACAATTGTTTGCTCAAATAATTATCTGATAATAGTTAATTCTATGATTCTTATGTATTAGCTACATTGACATTGAATAACATGAATGCAAGTACAGAAAGACGCAGAAGAAGAATTACAACTACGATGTGTTTGATGTATGAGTATTATGACTCATACATAACTCGCTCTCCTTGCATAACATCTTCATACATTGAGGAGAATTGGGTTGCGGAGTTGCTTATAGGGCACCCAACAAGATTCAACAATATGTTCTGTATGACACAAACCGTACTCATGGATCTCTTGAAGAAACTACATAGGAATCATGGACTTCATGACTCATTCAGGATGACTTCAATAAAGATGTTAGCAAAAACTCTCTACATATTATCACAGAATGAATCTATAAAAAAAAGCCATGAAGCGATTCCAACAATCATCTGAAACAATCAGTAGATATTTTTCAGTTAGGTTGAATGCTCCAATCAAATTTTCATCACAAATTATCAAACTAGATGACCCAACATTCGAAAGGACTCCAATAGAGATTTCACATTACATGCGGTATGTGTCATATTTTCAAATAATTCTATTTATTGATTACATCCAGGATTTCAAATGAATATAGCAATTTATATACTAATGTTAAACTCTTTAGAATTGTATTGAAGCAATCGATGGAACACACGTAGATGCAAGTGTCTCAAATAATGAAAAGATCGCATTCATCGGGCAATACAGATCACATACACAGAATTTCATGACTGAATGTGACTTCAACATACATTTCACTTTTATTATGACAGGTTGGGAGGGCAGTGCACACAACATTCATATTCACAAATTTGTCACACGAACTAAAAAAATACTTTTCTCATCTACCCTCATGTTTGCTTGAGTCTGAGTTAGTCAGATATTGCTTTCACTATACTATTAATCATCGTATTTATGTCAGATAAATATTATATAGTCGATGTTAGAAATCCATTACAAAGAGGATACCTCAAATCCTTTCCTGTACAAAAATATCACATTCTTGACTTCAAGAGAGCTAACAAGGGGTGGAGAGAGATGTTTAACAAGAAAAACCACTCCTTACGCTGTCTCATTGAAAGGAAATTTGGAATTTGGAATTTAGAAGAAAAAATAAGTCATAACGCACGATATGCCTACATATTAATTTCTTAAACAAGTACAGATTGTGATCGTCACAATGACTCTCCATAACTATATTCGGCGGCATTTTCCCCGCAACAACATTGACTTCAATAGAGATGATGAAGATCATCACATGCCCCTGATGAAGCATATGAATATCATCTTGGACAATATTTATCACAGGTAGAAATTGATTTGCCTGTGACTTGCACCCAGAATAGGGAAGGTGCAAATGAGAGATAAAGTTAAGGCAACGAGTTACTGATGTTATAGTTGGAGGATGAATGGAGGGATCTTCTGTTTTTTTTGTCGACACTTTATTTGTAATGTGTTGTGAAAACATTTATTGTTTGTTGTATTAGTATTTTATACACATGTATATTTTGAATTTCAATTTTATTTCTATTTCTTATAGATATAAATGTTTATTGCATGTTTTTTTAGTTCTATGATGAGACATTCGACCTAGAGGTACTTCTGGATTGCCTATATGTCACTATTAGTTCTTGTCAGATGTGAAATTCAAATGAACTCAACTAAGTTACTCTCCTTCATTAGTGTTATAGTTTTTTAGGTTGGTTTGGAAGTCCTTTTTTGGTGATAATATATGAGACACACACTAGCTTAATATTACGTGGGTTAAAGACAAGCAGAAATATTTTTTTAATAAAATATGTTATCATCTTGTAGTGACAGATTTGTTGGTTCATATACTATGTTCAATGAGACTTCACAGCCGCATAAAACTTTAATTGATTACTTCGATTATTCATTTTCACTAATGTTACATCTAATGCACCGTGTTTTAGTGCTTTTAAGCTTTTAGGAAAGATGAGCTCAAGGATTTCCGGTACCTAAAGAGCATTGTACTGCTATTGCGGACTAAAATATTCTCTGCTTACTTTGCGACAACCACATATCTAAGGGAGACAGTTTTACAGGTGTCTGAGGAGAAGAACAGAATGTTGTGACTTCTTTAGGAGGGCAGATGAGTTAGAGGATTTCATCGTTGATAGTGATCGCGTGTGGAGCGTTTCCTTAAAGAACGGTTGATCTCGTGACATAAATCAAGTGCATTTTAAAAGTAATATTATTATGTTCTTGATTGTTATTTTAATAATCATTTTTTTATTTTGATTGTTGTGCTACTCACTGTTTAGTGAGGTGTTTATTTTTATTTTGTAATGTTCGAATTTAATATTTGCTTTCAAGTATGAAATATGTTAGTACGAACAGTTCTATTATAAACAACATTATAGCACGAGACAAAAATGTCATTTGTTCAGAAACAGTTACAACACAACTGTTTGAAAATTGCAAAAAATAAACAAATAGCTAGTTTATCAGCAATGGCTTCTGTGTAGCAACTTCCTGCCACAGCTGCTGCACAAAAATTTAGAGCATAGGTCTGATCTAATTATCTGCATTCTATAATTAATTAAAAAAAGTGAGGGCAATTAATAGAATTAAGTATTCATTATTATTAGGTAATGAGACACGTCAACATATTTTCCCTATCTGACATGAATCTCAAAACATAGAACAAATCTCGAAGTAAAATTTTTAGCAAGATATATTCAGACTTCGATTAAAATCGTCCAGAACTCAGATTTCATCAAACTTATAGTAAAACCGACTGGCTTAATGAGACGGACCCAATGATACCAAAATTGGTTCAATCCGAGTCAAATAAAGCTCAAATCAAGCCGTAAAACAGTTTTTGGAAGCTTTCAGTGCATAATTAAAACGTCAAATATATTTCAAATCTGATATGTTTATAGTCAAATCAAACATCTTGACAAATGAATCTAAAAAGCCTGAGATAACTCAATTCTGACATAATTAAGGAATTCAATGGTCCACCAAAACGTCATCCGATCGAGGGATCCTCTTCGAGCCGTCCGATGAAAAAGTGGTATGGATTCCTTCTTTAATTGCAATATAGATTCTATAGATAAAGCACCATCCCACTCTGAAGAGAGGGGCTAGACCTTGAGCCAGAAGACCAAAAATTAGAGAAGTTGAACTCCAGCATACTACTGCACACTAGATCCGACAAATACCTCCCACTCGGCCGCCGTCACCGGCCAACTCCGACCACAGCCTACCGACCACCGTCAACCACCATCAACCACCACTTGCTCCTTGCAGCGAAGTCCCATGTGGAGTGACAATGTGTACTGTAAAATTTCAGCATACATTGCAGAGTAACGAGACGTCCTGTAGGATAACACACCCTACCCTGAATACGATGCAACGACACACCATGATGACGGCGCAACGACGCACCCCACATACAATGCAATGACACACCCTGAATACAGTGCAACTACATTCCTTTATGGCTATGTAGTAATGCACCAGAATATGATGTAACAATGCACCCCTAAGAAGATGACTTTCTTCGGGCTCTTAAAACTCTCATCACAGCTCACCACTACAACCTATGTGGTCCACAATTGGTGCAACTTTTGATCCGATCTTTGCAGCCTATAAACATCATCATAGCTCACTGCTACGACCTTGATAACCACTACTTGGTCTACAACTCGTGTAGCTCCCGATTCAGGCCTTTGCTTCATAACTGCTAATCATTACAGACTACATGACTATGACTTACGTCATCCACAACTTGTGCAGCTCCTAACTTTAGCCTCTGCAACCTATGGGCGTCATCACAACTCATCGCTATGGTCTACGTAATCAAGTACAACCTACATGGCCACAACTCGTGCAACTCTCGACTCCAACCTCTGCGGCTTATGGACATCATCACAGCTCGCAGCTACGACCTACGTGAATAACTCTAACATACGTGGTCCACAACTCATGCAACTTTAAACTCTGACCTCTGCGACCTAAGAACGTTATTGCAGCTCACCACAACATATGTGACAAACTAGGACCAACATGGTTCACATCTTATGTAGCTCTTCGTCCCTTGCAGCCTACGAACATCATCACAGCTCGCCACTATAGCCTATGGATAAACTACGACCTACGTGGCTCATAGCTCATATAACTTCCTACTACGACCTCTATGGCCAACCGACGCTCCTATGACAACCATCGATGGCTCACATGGCTAACTACTATCATGACTTTCAACTACAATCTATACATGTTAGTGTTACAACTACCGTCTACAACATTAATGGCGGTCTACTGCATCCATAACAAACGAATACGGTCCTTGCAGTCTTCTATCACCGAGAACTACATTTATTATTGTCATACTACGGCTATTATCGATGAACTGTTATAGTACATTTATAATGATCATCTTTATAACTCCATCTTCCCTAATTCAGGAAAAAAGTGACCCGTGTACTCACAATTTATAGTGAATTATTTCAACTCGACTAGGCCCAATGGTTTTTTTCTTTTCCAGGATTTTTCATGTAAAAATCGAGGTGCCTCCTGCTTGATGAATTTTTGTGCAATGCTAAGACGATAATTCATTGTTCTATCACCATGGACATTCTGACGCGCATTAAGCAACAAGCCTAAAAAAAATTTATCAATCATAAATGTATGATGTGGAGCTAAGACACTTCAAAGGATAATGCATAAGCATCATATAGTAGTAAATCAATTGATCAGTGATGTAATTATCATTATGATTAACCACATCCTCATCTATTTGGGTTTGTTTTTCAAATCCTCAACAAATATTTTATTTTTAAACTCATTGTAAGGTAAGGAAACCGCCATTAAGTTTTACTCAATAGATCACACTAGAGCTGCCTTAGCCTTTGAAAAAGATGGAAATGGATCCCATTCCTTTAACAACAACAACAACAACAATAATAACAAAAAATAAAAATAAAAATCATAACCCAAACCACAATAAAATATGAAATATTTATAGAAAATTTGGGCAACCAGTAATAAGATAAATTTAAATGCATTACTTAAATTTATTTTTTTAAGTAGCTCATACATTTGTTAAATATTAGTTATAAAAAATGAATATAAAAAATTTTAATTTCCACCATCCGACCGTCTGTACCGTCTTGGTTAATTTCAATCCCAGGGTCGGGTCGTGACATTGTTTATATAAAATAAAAGATGAAACTTGATGACATCCGCATATTAGATTTTTGGTGGGTTTCATTCACAACTACCTTTGATTCCTTTATTATTCTTCTGAAATGTGTCAACTTCTTTATTCATATAATTTTTATATTGTCATAAGTAGCTCACTTTTTGGGTCTGTTTGGGGCAGTTTATTTGGTGCGACGACGTTTTGAAAACGCACCAGATCTGTTTGGGTAAACTCATTTTGCAGCTTATGCGTTTTCAAAACATTGAAAACAACGTCTTCGCACCGCACCGATCTAGGTGCAATGACAGCTTTCTAGCTGTGGTCTGACTTTTCCAAAAAAATAAAACTTTATAATAGCCACCGCACCTAGCTTATCAGCAGATTTTCAATAAGCTGCAACTGCCCCAAACAAACCCTCCATCTCTATCATTTGATATCATAACTAAAAGTCTAGACATCTATTATATGTGAGATAAAATTTGGTGACCTCTCTCTATCACTGTAATATTCATTTATGCTATCAGTTGTACTTTCAAATTCCCTCTCATACTTCTTGATCTTCACAAATTTTAAATTTTCCTTTTGAATGATCATATAAGCAGTTAAGGGCTTCGTGGCCACCTAGTACTGATTCTTCAGTAAGTTTTAACCATCTTAGAAATATAGTTTAGAAAATAAATTTGCATTTTTTCTGATATGTTTAGAGTTGCTCCCAAATTCTCATAAATTTACTAATTTCTTCCTTCAATCCTTCAAAAAGTTTAAAGCAACAATGATTATTTATAGTTGACACCTTAAAAAATTTCTTGGGATGAATCACTAGATTTATGTGTTGAGTTAGGGGTAATTATCCTACTTGTCTTACATTGCTTCCAATTTCTTTGCTTTCTTACTTTACTTGGTAGTTATTGTGTATTTTTTTCATTAACTCTAGTGTTTTCTTTTATAATACAAGCAATACTATGTCAAAAAATCACAACAAACATGTTAAAAGCTCTAGGGACAAAGTTCCTTGAAGATTTGTGAAATATGACGTCGAAGAAAAAATGTGGAAACAATCTCAAAACATGATAATACTTTGAGATGCCTTGCAAGTTAATTCATGATCATGCGAAAAGTTCTTCAACATAATGAAATAACAAAAAAGAAAATAATACATAATATCCTTATCATTCATTTATAGAAAGAATATAATCTTCATCAATTTATAACAAAGTTTTAAAATTTAGAAATTTTGTGTGTTTCCACACCATCAACACAGAAAAAGTTCATTATCAACATAATCGTACTCTAAATTTGAAAAAAGGATTTAGCTTAATTTTATTATGCAGATATGGAAAGAAAATTTATTTTTCATGAAAATATTATACCATCAATATCTTCAATAAAAGTAATTATTCTTCTTTCAATGAGAGATGATAAAAAATTTAAGCAAAGAAACAAACATGTGACATCCTCCAATTTCCCGACCTTCAAATTAAGTTTCAATGCAAAGAATTAAATTTTAAATGCATAATAATGATTCAATTTAGCAAGATAATAATCAATTATGAAATCAAACTATACAGATTTGGAATTCCCTTTTTCCTTAATGAAATTATAATACTTGTATTTTACTGCTTATAATATGAGGGGAGTTAGATTGAACAATTCTTTCAAAAGTGCACTTCATGAGCAAAGCAAAGCGGGCATCGCAAGCAGTAGTTAACTTGCAGATTTTATTTTCAATTTGTAAGTTTTTAATTATTGCAACTATTAAGAATTATTCAAAATTTTAATTTGCATGTTTACCTTTAACATTTGCCTTCAAGATATGTATTGTACCACATTTTTTTCTATCAACTATTAAGTTATACTTGATATTTTATAATTGTTAATGAATGATTTTATACATTAACTGTTTTGTATAATCTATCAGTACTTTGATTAATAAAAGCGTTACATGCACCCCAGGTCATAAGATTTTCACTTGACAAAAATGCAGTACATAGAATTGATTACCTATGTTAAATGCACCCAACATAATCAAAATTTACATAATCATTACCTCTTTTGTTCGATAGGCTACTCAGAAATTATCCTTTTACATATTTCAAAAACTTCATAGCCAACTAATGTTTCTTACTCATAGTTCATATGTACTGGTATGGTGATAAGTAAACAGATAAGCTTGCCAAGAAAACGTTAATATCAAGAAGAATCTTCAAATAATTTCTCATTCATAGATGCTTATAAAGCATCCATAAGAATGTTAATAAGCATACATGAGAGAGTCAATAAGCATACCCTCATGAAGACTTTTTTTCAAGATTTTCTATAGAAAATAATAAATGGGAAAAGCATCTCAAGAACCTCATTCACATCTTTGTACAAGAGGAGAAGTATATACAACTCCCAAACGCATTACAAAATAAGAAATAAATCAAAAAATAATAGAAAAAGTAATTAGACGTCGGTGATCCTATAGAAAAGCACATTGACTACAATATGAGGGGTGTAGAGAGACGATCCAATGGTACAGAGCCTTGATCCGTATGCTTCAAGTTCTTTACTATATGAAGGTCATAAGTAAAAAAATTCAACGATACAAAATTTTAATTTGTGTGTCTTCAGTTCTTTGCAATAATTTGAGTAGAAATTCAACACTTCCTCTCAAGCTAGATAGTAGAGCTTTTTAAAAATTAGTTGCAGAGTATTTTCGTGAAATATGTCAACCAGTTGATTTCTTGTGATTGTAGACACATATGGAATACAACTCAGGTCATTTTCCAATTTCTTTTATTAAGTGTCCATCAAGCTCAACATGTTTGGTACGACTACGCTGTAAAGAATTATGTGTAACATTGATGGCCTATTTGTTATCATAATATATTTTCATAGGCTCTTTCATTTGATTTTTAAATTCTCTAAGATAATTTTAACCCATAGACGCTCACGGATCCCTCGTGCAATGACTCTAAGCTCAGCTTCAATACTTGATCTTGAAAGCACATGTTATTTGTTACTTCTCTAAGCTATGAAATTTCCTCCTTGAATGTACAATGCTCTGAAGTAGGTATTTTATTCACTAGTGATTCGGCATAATTTGGATCTGTGTATCCTTCAACTTGTAGGGTAATCATTTCTTTTATATAAAATTCATTTTCATGTGCTTGATTTGAGATATATGAGAGTTCTATAAGTGGATTGAAGATGTGAATTTTCAGATTTGTGTATCAATTAACTAACTAAACTTACTGCGAATGAGATTTCAGATTGAGTATAAGATAAATAAATAAATTTTTCCACTAAGTTTTTATATTATCATGCATCTACATCAGCTCCCACTTCATCAATGTCTAATTTTTGTCCTGGTTCAATTGGAGTTTTACACAGCCTGCACTCTGTCATCTTTCTTTCCCTGCGGAATCAAAAGGTAGATCGATCAGCCGATAAATCACGCGGTTTGAATTCGATCTCAAGTCGACAAACTAGGTGAGGAAAGACAAACTCTTTCAGTAGATCCATACCATATTTATGTTGGGAGAAAAATATCTTTTATTTAGATTGAGTCACTTCTATTCACAAAAAATTATATGAGTTTTCCTAACACTTTAAGTTTAATTTCATCAACGATTTTTCTGAGTGTTTCTTTCACTTTAATATCATCTCTTGTAACAATCATATTATTTACATACACGATGAGTATAGAGGTTTTGTCACCAAAAAAATGTTTTATGAAGCGAGTATGGTCTCCTTGGTTCAGTTTGTATCATGCTCCATCCATAACCTCTGCAAATCTGTCAAACCAAGCTTTTGGTGGATTTTTTAGTTCATATAAGGTCTTTTTAAGTTTCCAAAACATTTTTTTACATAATATTGTTGGATAGACCGCCCATAATTTGCTCCTAGGAATATTATAATGCAAATAGTATTCACTTTGGTAATAGAAAAAATCAATCCTACATGATTAAATATATCATTTTGCAACTAATCTTATTTTATATACCTTTCTAGGCTCTCGTCAGCATTATATTTTATCATAAAAATTCATTTGCATCTTATTGTCTTATTTCATTCTGGTAATTTAGTTCTCTCAAGTATGATTTTTTTCTAAGGCATTTATCTATTTTCTCATGATGCACTTCTAATATTTATTTTTCAAGTGCCTCAAATAGAATTCGTGGAATAGAATTATGATTGGTGTCGATGTGGTTAGAAAAGCCTTGCAAGATGGAGAGATTTTATAAAATAAAGTGTATTGAAAGATGTGATATAAATGAGTGCTAGTGGGCTGATTAATGTATCTTGATAATGATTTCAAGAATTGGACTTGCTAGAAATCTTGGTTGGACTTTTTTTTTTCTTTTTTGGTATAGACTTGAATCAATTAGTTGATACAATATTTGTATTTGAAGGATATTCTGCTACATGAATATCACAATAAAAATATCATCAAATTTATTATCAAGATAGGAATTCAACACCTGAGATGAGTTTGAGTAAAGAAGATAAGAGTTTTTCAAGTGACATTCATTGAAGTGAAGAACCTTTTCGTGGGTGGATGATAGCACTTATAACTTTTTCGTGTGACAGGTATTAAATGAATATACACTTGCGAGCACTTTGGTGAAATTTTTCTCTATGTTATTTATGGATATGAATATAAGAAATGCATCCAAAAATTTTCGAAGAAAAATTAGAGTTGTTCTTAGGATAGAATTATATCAAATAATTTCGTGGACATTTGAAATCAATTACTCTTGGGATTCTGTTGATTAAATAGGTAGCTGTTAGAACAACTCCCCAATATTAATTCGGTATTTGATTATGTAAGAGAAATGTCCTAATTACATCCAAAAATGGAAGATTTTCTTCTCAGGCACTCCATTTTATTGGGAAGTGTCATAACAAAAAGATTCGTGGATAATACATTTTTGAAAAAATGATATTAATTTCTGATTAAAATAACCATATCTGTCAAAAAAAATTTGATTTTAGAATTAAATTTATTTTTTATCATAACAGTGAATATAGGAAGTATAATGCTAACATCGGATTTCTATTTCATTAAATATATCTACGTCATTCAAGTACAATCATCAATATACGTAACAAAACAAGTAACTTTAGAGATATTAAATATTTTAAAAAGTCCCCACATATAAAAATGAATTAAAATAAAAGAGCTAAAAGATATAGAGTTGTTTTCAGAAAAGAAAACACGATGATATTTAGTAATTTCATAGGTCTTACAATGAAAGTCTTTAATGTTTATATTTATGAGAAGTGAAGGAAACATATATTGAAAATTTTTAAAAGAATGATGTCATAAATGATTGGTCCAGATATTGTCAGTAGCATGAGAGGAGTTGTAATATTTAACCTCGATCTTCGAGAAAATATAACCTATCCTTTTATCTAGCTTGCCCAATCATATTCCCCATAGTTAGATCCTAAAAAATACAATAATCAGTAAATAATATTATTTTGCAGTTCTAACCTTTGTTAAATTTATGAATAGATAAAGGATTAACTGTAAGGTGTTGGGCATGCACTACATTAATGAGGGTTAATCCGAGAAAAATTAAGATGTTACCATGTTCTGCAACAAATTTAGAGATCAATATTATATATCTATCAAACAAAATTTATAAGTTTAAAATATATTGATAAGATTTGTCATGTAGTCAGTAGTCCCTAAATCTAGGATCCATGAAGAAAAAATTATTAGCCACTAAGAGCATAAGAATTGGAAATCATACAATTTTAAGCATGAGAACAAGATCGTGATAATTTTTTTAAAGAACTGATACAATTCCTTAATTTATCAATTTCTTCTAAATTGATTCATTTTTACTCCACTAGACAAAATTTTCCATTTTATTTCTGCATTTACTTCCCCCATAGTCTTGGAGTTTTCCATGAAGTTTTCAACAATTATCTTTGGTGTGCCCATTCTTTTTAAAGTAGTTGCCCCGAAGATTTACTTTGAAAGAATGTTTGCTGTCCTTTTCGAGAATGTTTGTGACATAAAGTCTTTTATCTTGAGATTCAAAAATTATCATGACAGATAACTCGAAGGATGGACTATTGTTCATCACTTTCCTTCTTTTAGTTGAATGAGAGAGAATACTTCATTCAGAGAAGAGATATTTACTTTGCTTAAGATTTGAATTAGAATTCAATCAAAATCATTATTGAGTTTTGCCAAAAAACACAAAATCCTCTCGCTCCTCACAGTAGAATATTGAGTTGTAGTGCGGTGAAACACACACGTTATCAAGCAAGTATATGTGTCGATCAAGTAGCATACGAACTATGAGTTTATATATCAATCTCACGAGGAACAAGTTAATTCTCAAAGAGGGTAACTACTAATTTATTAATCCTATGTTTAGATCAAAATGATGAAAATTATTTTAATTCTTTTATTATCCTAATTTGCACAAGTAAAATCTAACAAATTTTATTTTTCTAGTTTTAAAAAATTGCTTATTTAATAAACTTTTCTACTCATTAATATACTTCTAATAAACTTTTCTACTCAATGTTTACAATTTGGGACAATCACTTGTTACTCTATTCCAAGACATAAGAAGCATTAGAGTTTCATGTTACATTTAGGTCCTCTTAACCCTGCAAAATCTCCTTGGAATTCTCATTCCCCAACTTGATTGCAATGCCCTAATGGCAAATATCTATATTCCACTAAGTGACTGGTTGTTAACTTACTTGTTCTACCCTACGGTCACTACTAGTCATAGATCAGAAGAGTTTTTAATTTTTCAAATGGCTAGCAGGAAAGTAAATGATATTTGGTAAATTAACACACCAACATGAATTTAAAAAACCAAAATCATCTTCAGGGATTTTCATGTAATGAGTATGAGTCATTACTCTACCAAATCAAAGAAGCAAATGAAACTTAGTTTCTAGACATACGTTGAGAAAAGAAAAAAGATTCATTGAAAGATATTTGAAGTTTACACAAATAAAGAACAATCAAATCCGATATAAATCTCCTTTTGCTCCACATGATCCTTCCTTTAGAAATTAATCTCACTTTGATTTGGTCTCCTAATAATAAAATACAAATCTCACAAGCACCATTGTCTAGCATTTTTCAAAGTCTCTCCCCAAAATGTGTTGCTAGGCCTCTTCCCAAAATTGCCAAAGAGCGAGTTCCATGAAGAAACACCGTCAATATATGCTCTTCTGTGTCAAAATGGAAGGCAAAACCACCAAAACCATCATCAGATGGTGGGAAGCGAGGCGACGCTAACTAGGTGGCACTGGGGTGCTGAATATAGACACGGTGATGTTGGCTTGGGCGCTGCATTCGTGGCTCGGGGTTGTCAAACTAGGGTATCAGACACCGAGGAGTTAGATTAAGTGGTCTGGCGGCACTGGAAAGGGCACTAAGGCACTCGGGTCTTGGCATTGAGATGTCTTCTCCATTGTTTGGTTCAACTTTGGTACCTTCAGGTGTTGAGGCGTCTGGTGTTGGGGCGCTAATACGTTGAGGCTAGGTATTGGGGCACTTGGACGCTAGCGCTGGGATGTCGTCTTCTCTTGATTTTGCATGTAATGGAGGGTGTTGAGGTGTTCTCCACAGGCGACGGGGCACTTACCTCCCGACTTACTCTATTTTGTGCCAAATTCTCCCGGTTTCTTTGTATACTACACATGAAAACCAAGTCCCACAAAAAACATAAAAATGACATAAATAATGCACTAAACATATCATAGAGCACAACATATTTTATATATATATCAAACATCTTAAGTTCTGCCAATCGTTCAACTCTAACCAGTAAACCTTCGTGATGTTAAAGTATTCAATGACAGAAAAGTTACATTATTTAACAGTGACGAGTTTTATCCTGATTTTGTAGACGAGTGTGACATCATTCACTTCTGATAAGGTAGGTTCACCTTCACCCCAAACCACATTTAAGGCGTATAGAAACTTAAAAAGTCCACTGATCTCCGATAACATATTTTCCATAACCATATCATGAACACAAAATCAATTTTTTCCTAAAGTAAAAAGACATTGAATACTTAGACTTCGGAGGTAGATCCATAAATTATTTGATCTTTCCCTTTCTCTTTAAAAAGGTCTCCACAATTTAAGATCATTTAAGGTAATTTTTTTCGTTCAAGCGATAAGAAGCTCGAATACATGGAGTTCTCCTTTGGTCTAATTTTCGTCATTAATCATGATGGATTCCTTGAAAAGGAAGTTAAAAAACCCAACCATAATGAATAAAAGGGAGAATTCGACAAGAATAATAAGATTGAAATTAGAAATCTCAACCTTAGAGAATAAGAATAAATATCAGAAGTAATACCCTAACCTCACTTTGATACCATTGAAAAAATAATTGGAGAAAAACTTTCAAGAATCTCATTCATGTTTATACAAGAGAAAATATAAATATACAACTCCAAAAGACCTTACAAAATAGGAATAAATCAAAAAATGAGCAAAAAATAATTAGGGGTTGGTAGTCCTATAAGAAAGCACACGGATTACAATCTGCAATCGTAGAGAGAGATCTAATAGTATAGAGCCGATTCATGTGTCTCAAGTTCTTTGTTATATGTGGTCCTAAGTAAAGAGATCCAATGGTACAACGTCTTAATTTGTGTTCCTTAAATTCATTGCTATGATTGAAATAGAAATTCAGCGCGTTCATAACATATTTTCTTTGAGAAAGCTTTTTTTAATATATATAAACTTAATGTCAAAAAGGTATTTTGGGTGTCTTAAATATTTAGTTACAAAGATTATTTGAAAATAATGATTTACTATAAAAATGTATAAAATATCACTTCTTGTAAGAAGAATGACATCAATATACACTGAAAAAGAGCATCAAATAAAAATATAATGATTAGCAGTACAACTTTATAGCTTAACATCAACTAGATTTTGCAAGGTTTATCAAACTATGCACAAGAGTTTGTTTTTGACAATGTATAACTTCTCAAAGTTTACACATGTTGGGAAAAAGAACCCCGGAAATCGATTCAAGAAATCTGAAGCAAAATTTAGAGCAGAAGTGCACAAAACAAGAAATCACAGAAAATACAAAAAATATGAAGATTTAACGTGAAGAAATTGAGAACGTTAAAAAAAAGGAGCCACATTTCACTAAGAAATCTAATATGAGAAATGAGAAGAATTGTATAAATTACATCATACTCAAACCTCTCCACAATTTGAAACACTTTAGGACTCTCCTCTCTTGCACTAGAGAAAATCAATATCCAACTTAACAAACACGGTTATCGGCATCGTGACGCCGCGATAATGCATTGTGGCGCTCCAACAGGCGCTTGAGCATTGACCTTGCGGTGTTGTAATGAAGTGTTCTCGGGTATATGAACCTCGACTGCATGTTGTGGCGCCCCCTGCCAAGGTTCAAAAACCTGAGAGCGCGAAATTGCAACGCTCAGAGGTCAGCACCCTAACAATTATTCAAAACTTTCAAAATATAAGACATGAATAAAATATTTATTTTTAAACTATATTACAAGTTCATTTTGATCAATTTAAATGTAACTTCTAAATAAATTATTAATTTAACACCAATAAGAAAAATAATTACTCACTTTATTTTGCTTGCTTGTCTCACCGACTCCCTATCTCCAAATCTTCTATGTTCTTCAACCTTAATTGTTATTATAAATTAATATTTTATTAGTATTCATTCCAAATTAAATAAATTGAACTTTAGCATTAATTAAAACATACCTTATCATTCAGAATAATTTGTCCCTCGATCTTAAAATTGCATCTCCATTACTCAATTACATCCCAAATTCAAATACATTTACTATTAATACTTAAATAACAAACATATATATATATAACTCTTAATTAAATTATAATAAAAACCAAATTTTTACCTTTTTATTTGCTTGAACACCAAACCCACGTGCAAGTTCAGTAGGGAGCCTTTCCTATTTCAGGCGAGGCTCGCAAACAAAAGCGTGGTCTTCCTCTCCTCTGCACACCTACTTGCTCCTTCGATATCTTCTTCTCGTTTGACTTCTTTGCTTTCGACTTCAACTACTCTTTAGACTAGGGTTTGGCACATGAGGCTCGACTCTCTTGCCTTCGATCGCAGCTCAACCCAGCACCGCAAGTGATCGATGTCGCCTCCTCCTTCATTTTATTCCTCTTCACGCGAGCACAACATGACCTCGACTAGGGTGTGGCTCTCTTACCTTCGGACGCGGCTCAATCCAACATTGTGAGAGTCGATGCCACCTCTTCCTCCTTTTCCTCTACACACAAACACAACAACGAAGCCACTCCACCTCCTTTCTCCCTTCTCAACTGATCGGCTAGGGTTCAACGTCAAATCTCAAGTAAGTGAAGCATGCGAGAACACCTTCTTCCCTCTTTGGTTAACGTACAACACGAAAATGGCATTACACGCTCGACTTGGCTCTCTACCCGCACACACGAGCCTTCTCCTTCCTCCTCCTTTGCAAGGTAGGACTCAACCTCTACTTCTTCCTTTCTCTCACGTTCTATCTCTCATTCTTCGTTCATTGACTAAAGACCACGAATGAAATGAGTCTCCCCTTCAACTTCTAATAGTCGAAACCGTCTGACAGTTATTTGAGTCGATACATCTTATTTCATATATTATTATTATTATTATTATTATTATTATTATATTTTTTTTATTTTAAATTTCATTCATTACATATCCTACTCTAGTTCAGTCTATTGAAGGTTCTTAATATTTTGTTATTTTTATTGATGATCACATCAGGAAAGATATGGGTGTAATTTTTGAAACATATATCTGATGTGTTTAATATAGTTAAGAAGTAGAAAGTCATGGTAGGGAATGAAAAAGGTTTGAAGTTGAGGTGTCTCGAATCAAATAATGATGATGAGTATCGTGAATAGAGATTTCGAATGTATTGTGCTTCAAAAGGAATCAAGCATGTGTTCGTTGTTCCAAGGACACTACAGCAAAATGATATTGTTAGGCTCGCGAGTAGAATCATCACAGAGCGTGCTAGGAGTATGAGGTTGCATGCAAGCTTGCCAAAGCTATTTTGGAAAGAAATAATTAACATTGCACTTATTTGATAAATAGTGATTCATCATTACCTTTGAATGAAGGCTTACCTGAAGAAGCTTGAAGTGACAAAAAGGTAAATCTATCTTACCTAAAAGTATTTGGTTGTTTATCATATGTTAATGTTGAAGTAGGATCTAGGCGTAAACTTGATTCAAAATATGTTAACTGTACTTTTATTCTGCATGGCTCGGATGAATATGATTAAAAATTTTGGGACTATCAGAATCACAAATTCATTAAGATCAGGAATGTCACTTTCAATGAAATAAAGATGTACAATGACAGAAATATAACTCGAGATTGTCCATCGGTTACTTCTGAAAATCCTTTCAAATATGTTGAAATAGAAGAATCAAGCAATCATAAAGATGGAGAAAGACAAGGTGCTCAATCTAATGAAGCACAGGAAGGTCCTCACATATGTTATTGAAATTAGGAGGTATAGCAAAATCACACGATCGATACAATGTATTCTCATTATTTGTATTATTTATTGTTGACAGATAGTAGTGAAGCAGAGTGTTGTGATGATGCCACTCAAGTTGAAGATTCAAATGAGAGAGTTTGAGATGGATGATGAGATGTAGTCAGTAATGTCAAATTAGACACGAAAATTGACAGAACTAACAAACGACAAAAAGGTACTACATAACAAGTAGTTTTACAAACTAAAAGAAGAGTCGGATGATAGCACACGCTACAAAGCAAGACTTGTTGTGCAGGGATTTCAGCAAAAAAATGAGTATTCTCGAGTTCCAACAACATAGCCCACTATCCCATACAAAACTCACTAAGAAGTTTGTTTCACACAAGCACCATTAGTAAAAACCTAAATAAAAAAGCATTGTTGCATTTATTTGTAGCATAAAACATCTTTAACTAATGAAAATAGAAAGAAAAAGGCAAGTTAAATTAAAGCTTCTAGAATGGATTAGCCCCACACATACTAGTAATAGATAAAAACAAGCAGTAAGAAGGGCAACTCCCCAAAAAGTATTAAGGAATCATGCATGTAAAATATTAAAGCACGAGCAAAATCGAAAAGATTGTAGTCTTTTGAGCATCCACTCAATTTTGTTGAGCTGCATGACAACATTGATGGTAATACCATTATTGACACAAGAGCATAAATGATAATAAATATATTCAAAAATTTTATCAGCAAAGGATTTTAATTTGAATGAAATATTATACCTATATTTCTTGTAAAATTATTTTAAAATAAAGAGTTCTAATACATTTTAACAAGCAAACCCTAGTTTAATCAATGAAAAAAAATACAATAATGAAAACTCGTATGTATAAAGATAGATGTTGATCTCCATACATTTGAATGAATCCAATCAAAATGTGCAATACTATGAGAAAAAAGTGATTGGGAAAAAGAATAAGATAATGTTTGCCATGTGACAAAGTTTCACTGTCACCTAAATAACAAAGCTGCTGATAAGGAAAAATAGAGGAGAATGAAAGTAAGAATAGCATGAATGCGAAAATGAATGCCTCCAATTTCAACAAATCCACTAATCATTTTCATCGACCACAGATCATGGATAAGATATAAAAAAAAAAAAAGATAAACGGTTATTGAATGGTTGTAAAATATGGTGACATAAAGTATGGATCAAAGGTTTACAAGAAATTATGGCATATAGAAAATATTGTCTAATTTTAATGAAGAGGACGGATGGATAGATTTTTTTTCATGATTTAGGAGAGCTAAAAATAATATCACGAAGAGATGTGGTGTTAAGTGATGAAGATAATTATTGACTGCTTATCATATAAGAAGCACCACCAATAAAAAAACCCAATAAGTATCAGAATAAGAAACTAGAGTCGAGCCAAAGGAGACACATGAGAAGCTAAAATGGTTTAGAATGTTATTGAAGGCAAAAATAATCCTCTTAAAAATAGTAACCGAACCTCGAAGAGTATCAATTTGAGTCATGCTGAACTGTGGGTGGATAACCAAAGTTTTTAAAACAACAGTTTTATGGATGATTTGTTCTTTGATAGTGCCATCAAGGTATGAAAGAATTTTGGCCACAATCATGGCCAAAATCACAACCGAAAATCTAAAATTATGGCATCTATGAAAAAAATGATCAACCCTTGTTCAAGTGGCAAGAGCAATATGATCAAAATAACAAGGAGGAGCAAACAACATAGTGACCCAAATAACTCAAGAAAGTAAGCAATGGAGATGTTTCAAATAGAAGAGTTTGCCACTAATTGAATTGAATAACTTGCATGGATAAAGCACGGAGAGAAACTAGGCAATGGCACACTCATTTTGTTATTGCCTAGTTGTTGACTTGATAATATAGATTTGATATTGACTAAGTTTATCTCACGTTTCTTTCAATATGTTGTAGTACTCCATAATAGATTTGTCATGCCATTACAAGAAGAATAATTTAGAGCAAAGAGTGTATATCTTAGACACATTGTTGCCTTGAAATTTGGTGGACAGAAGAAAAGCCCACATCCCTTAGGCAGTCTATTGAAATACGACAACAGCTGCAAAAGCAGTTCAAACCCATTAAGCTTCTAAGAAACATATTAAAAAATGTTCCATTTAATTTATCATGCAGCATTTATTAGTATAGGAGGCGAAGAGTCAAGATGATAAAGTTTCTTATGAGACCCTATAAGAAAGTAGGAAATCATAGACCGCATAAGTGGTTGTAAAAGTAGCCTTAATGATATTGGACTCAACATATGAATGGTCGTTAGCACCATATTAAATATATTGAACCTATATTCATATTATGATGATCCTTTGTCAAGCTCAAAGACAGGTCAGCTTGATGGATAAAAGTAGGATGATGAAAGAAAGTAGCTCCAATGGCAAATAGAGTTAAGTGGCTCCAATAGCTACTTCTCCAAGCATTAACTACATCTATATAAACACTTAGATTAGAATGATTTAGACTTTATTGATTTACTTCCAACTGAATGCTTTTTATAAAGAATGAGTAATTCTTCTTATTTAAATGAGTGGTTTCCAATATTTTGGGAGAGTGATTCTACAATCTTATTTACAATTTTTGTTTTATTTCTACCAGTAAAATGCCTTCGATTCTATTGCTTCTCCGTTTCAAATTCAGGGTTACCTCACGTGTGGCATCACTCTGCTTCAAAGAAGAGCACCCCAGAATTTTTCACCTTTGGTATAATACTTGAAGTCTAATATCGCAATATGTCTACCATCAATACAAGGAGACAAATCTGGTAATCACAAAATGCCAAAAATAGCACTAGTCCATTACTCCCCGAAAATAACTATTAGAAGGAGATGGCATGAGAGGCCTCCATTGAAACAACATAATGTCTCAATCACCTTTTAAATTCCAAGGCCATCTTTGGCCATGGATAAATAGAATGACCATAATATTTTTTTTGATGCATTCCATGCTAATCCACCTAGAATGTTCTTTGATATCGCTGGACAAGAACAAGGAAATTAGGGGGTTTCACACAGCCTCCTTCACAGAACTTCATATGAACAAGCCTCTAGTTGCTTGGAAGCTTAAATGTAGGAGGTTTTTCCCATGACAACAGCACTCAAATAGGGCAGATGCACTTCTTTGGGCAATTTATATGAAATAAAAGTTTCAAATCTCGAGGATTGCAGCAATCTTTCAAACTCAATTATATTCCATTTACCAACCTTTAATTGCACATAGCACATTACAAATTGCTCAAACAAAATCAATAATAAGTGTGAGCATCAGCCACCTTAGTTGATAAAATCTTGAAAATAAATGCAAAGTTCATTGGATGGAAATTATGCATTAACAATAAAAAATTTCCAAAAAGGGTCAGTAATAAATTATATGCCTACTTTCCAAATTAAGGCAACTTTGACATTGATTGGCCGTACCGAACGGCCTCTAAAGAAGCCTGAAAAAATTAGCCTTTAATGAACCAGATTAACCAATCTTACCTAAATCTGCCTTATTAAAATTTAGCGAGAACACAACATCAAGACTCATAAAGGTGCTTACTTGAAGTTGAGGTACTGTCCAGCAGCGAAAAGGACGAAGCAATACCACGGAGGCCAAGAGATTCGAGAAACAGAGAGAAGGGATAAGATCTGCACAATCTTTAAAGCGTGGGAGACCTGTGCCATCCGATGCGAAGGATCGACCCCCTTCCCGCATAGATTCACCCATGCTTGCGGGTAGTTCCAGAGAAAGTAGTAGAAAGGGAACGGCGACACCGAGCCTACCATTGCCGCCGCCGCCTCCACCGTCACTGCCATTTGCATTCTTCTTTCCCTTCCAGGCTTGAATCACAGCACCCGTCGTCCGCCTAACAGCAATAAAATGTATACGCATATCATCGGATTTCGGGGAGTTGCTGAGCAAAGCCGTCGGTTGGGCTCGGCTGGATAATTGGCCGGGAATCGAGTTAGATGAGCTAATGAGTTGAGCTCAACTTAAGTCATTAGTTCATGAGTGTGCCTTTTTTTTAAAATATTAATATAAAATATATTTAAACTATATTAAAATTAAATATTTATTTATAAATTATTAAAAGTATTCATATATTACTTTTTATTATTTATTTTCTGATTGTTCATTATATTTATTATTTTATTTTAATATTAACTTAAATTAATATTACTTTTTCTCTTTTAAAATTGATGCGGCATGAATAAATTTTCATCATTTAGCACGAATCTTGAGGCGTGATATAAGCAAAAATATTCAAACTAAAATTAAAAATACTACATGACTCCTATAACTTAAAAGTTATATTGATCAGCCCGACGAGACGAACTCAATGACACCAAATTAATCTAATCTAAGTCAAATCAAGCCCGAATCAAGCTTTAAACCACTTTTGGAAGCTTTGATAACTAATTGGAGTGTTCAATAGATTCCAAATCTAACAAGTTTATAGTTAAACAAAGTGTCTTGATAAGATGAATCTAACGAGCCCGAGAACACTCTACTCATGCATCATTAAAGCACTTGAATGTCCATAAAATGCATCAAATCAAGTGAATCACTCTGGGTCGTTCGATAGAGTGGTTCATATTCTTGTCTTATTGACAGGTGATGTCACTCCCACTCTCTAGATAGAGCCCTACTCCCTTCATGAAAGGGAGCCAAGAGATTAAGGGAGATTTGGACCTGGAGAAGGAGTGGAATCCAAAAGTCATTCTAGATTTGAAGTTCTACTAATTACTCCCGATAACAATTGTTCCTGAACATTATACAATGAGCACTTTTGCATACGGATAGTGTACTTGGAGGGACTTTGTAACTATTTTGCATATGTGGGACAATGTTCTATATTTATGCTCACAAGCTTATAGTGGATCATTCTAACTGGACTATATTTTGTGATTTTTTCCCCTTTAGGATTTTTCATGTAAAAAATTTGGTTTCCTTTCTTGTTATTTCTATTATATGTGTGTGTGCAAATTTTTTGTACAATGTAAAGATGTTAAATAATTACTTTATCATCGTGCAGAAAATAATTTGACACCATCTGTGGAAACATAATCCCACCACTAAAGAACTTACAATGTCTGTAGAATGACCGATAAGCACAATACTTGTAATAACATGGCATCCTGTCCTAACACCCACTACTCCATAGAGCAATCACGGGGCCAAGGAAGCAAGGTTATGCTTCATCCACCCATGAAAGGTGTTATCTTATTGGTGAAGGTGCCTCAGAAACATCCTTGAAAGACTAAGTGTGCATGATGGACGAATCTCAACATGAGATTCTTTAGCTCCTACATGAGGGCCGATAGTCGATGCCCGCACAACTAGACAAGGTCTACTTGTGACAAGATTAACAGCCTATAAAGAATTCCACACTTGAGAATACTCATACTAGCTTTCCTTTGTCTTATGATGAGATTCCTCATTTAGCAAACCAAGACATTAATCTCCTTGATGCAACGAGTTTCACTCATCCAACTTTTGCAGCTAGGACAATTGGTAATCCTTTGTTGTTCAAGGGATACTTGGCTCAACTACAGCTTACTGAAACTTCCAATGATGTAATTCACATGAGTTGTGGCATGTGCTTTGAGAAGAGCTCCCTTCAAAGATAAGGAACATTTTCCTGCTCATTGTAATTTTCAAGTGTCTTTGCCTTTGGCAAAGATATTCCTTTAACTGCCAATCCCAGTGGGCATTAAGCTTTTGAATGTTGACTACTATAATGAGATATATGACCCTTATGAATAAGTTGACCATTAATAAACCATCATGCACATCTAGCGGTTTCTTACTTCTTTGTCAAATGTTTCCCACCACTCTTAAGGGTCAAGCTCGTACGTTCTACTCTCTCATGAGAGGAACTCTCCAAACATTTAATGAACTCGTCAGGCTCTTTGTGGAGTAGTTCACATTAAACAAAATGATTATCAAAGATTGTCTTATATTTCATAAATTTGTTAGAATAAGAGAAAATCATTGAAGGAATACTTTTGAAGGGTTTTTAGTGAAGCTCGCTAGATTCCAAGGGTGGATCCTAAATTACTGGGGGAAGTTTTCTTGGAGGGCCTTACCCATGACATTTATACTCATCATTAATATGCGAGATAGTCCTCTCTTACATTTATCTTGTTCACCATGTCAAAATATAAATCATTGTAGAAGAGCTCATCAATGCACACAATAAATTATTTGAGCAATTTGGGGGCAAGCATTAGAGCAACTCCTATGATACAGACCATGCCACGCGATGGAAATAGTATGAACAACAAGGGAACCCGATCTCCCTCCTCAACCTTTGAACAAACGATGTGATTCTCATCCAAAGGAGTATAAGCCGCTTAATACATCACATGTTAATGTCTTAATGGTCATTATAATGAAGAGACAGTTAAGTAGCCTCATCCTTTGAAGTCAAACTACCAAAATTAAGAATATTAACATCATTTCCCTAGATTCGTAGTCACACAATCAAAGCATGTAATAAACTCAAAGAAATTTTGAATGGTTAATTTGTCAATGGGTACTTTGGTCGATTCCTGCAAAATAAACATGCTTGTATAGTAACGCTCCCATTGAGGGGCAACAAACACAAAAGAAGAAGCAGCGGAACTGTCAAGTTATTGGCAAAATTCAAACAATTATTGAAGGTCCACTACTATATTATCAAGTTCTGATCAGCTTACTGAAAGAACAGGTGCAAAAGAAACTGTGCATTGAGCCCATTACTTTTGATGATTCTGACCTAAAGATATTCCAAGTCATGAGACGTTATCATTAACAGCACAAGAATTAAAGAACCTTGTTATTAGGTGAAGAGGATTCAGATTAAAAATGTCAAATCTGTTAACGTCTTATTTTACTCAACCTTCCTCATTTTGGGCTTGTTTGTAGACAAACTTTAGCCTGCATCCAGGCCATTATATGGATTCTATAATCAACCAATGAGAGTCAAGGAAGAATTGGTCTCACTGTCATAATAGTATTAATTTCTAGATAAATGACTCGCTCCATCCAATTCATCACTATCAAATCAGAATTGGTTTAGAATGACATCTTCAGAAGACTTCTCCAATCAATCTTCAACATTGCCACTTTTGTGCCACACCTCAACCTAAAAATCCCAATCTTAATGGTGATTGTTGTTCTACATAGGGATCGACATAAAGCACAATCATAATACCTTAGGCAAGCCCAACCATGCTCATCAATGATGATTAAAAAAAACTCTAATCTCCGAGAAGAAGACATATTCCAATGAGGTTCTCTTATAGAAGACCTGATTCACATTCCACTCTCGAGTGAACTTCCATCATGAATGATGTAGTCCGGTCCCTACTCTATGATGAGAAAATATCAAAGTATGTAGATCTCCACCAAAGAAACTAGAATATTTTTGCCTAAACTGACCTAGAACTAATTATGCATTCATTAAAAGTAAATCCAACTTTTAAACTAGTCATCTAGAAGAAGCAAATTTTTGCCACAAGGCACTTGCGAGGAGTCGAACAAGAAGTTAATAGACTTCTAGAAGTGAGATTCATGCAAAAAGTACATCACTCCACATGATCATATAATGTCTTCATGGACAAGAAAGCTAAAAGAGCTTGGAAGATGTGTGTTGACTACACTGACCTCAATAAAGCTCGTCTGAAAGATAATTTCTCTCTCCCTCTTATTATATCAACTTGTTGATACCACATCAGGGCACCAAATGCTTAGTTTTTTGGATGCATACTCGAGATACAACAAAATAAAGATTGATCTGAAAGACAAGAACATCATATTCTTCCAAAAAAATAAAGGTATGTATTGCTACCAAGTCATGCTATTTGGGTAGAAAATCATCAACGCAACCTACTGACGCCTCATGAACAAAGCATTCAAAGATCTGGGTATAATATAAAGATGTATGTTGATGATATAATGGTGGAATGCCTAGAAGTGTCCTAATATATCTCTCATATAGAGGAATATTTATAACTCATTTATTGGTATGACATGCACCTCAACCATCCAAGTTTGTCTCTGGGATCAAATTAGGGAATTTCTTAGGGTTCGTGGTTATTAATTGTGGGATCAAAGTAAATATTGAAGAGATCATTACACTCAAGAATATGGTGCACCTAATAAATATCAAGGATGTACAGTGTTTGAACGGACAAATAGCCGTCTTATCCCATTTCCTGGATCACTCAGAAAATAAGTACCAACCATTTGGTTCATCTTACTGAGATGTTTCTTTTAATCATAAATTAGTGTATGGATATTTTTGAATTTAATTTTTTAAGCTTTTAGTTAAAATGTGTTTGAATCAAAGTAATTTTTCTGGAATTATCAACAATTTAAAAAACTTTAAAAAATCTATATACTTGCCACACAAATGCTTATGTATTTAAATATCTAACACCCAAAATCTGATCTTTATATTTATCATTTTTTGGTTTCCTAAATTTATGTATGAAAAAACATATTTCATTTTTAAAATATATTGATGTTGCATTTTTATGTTACATTAAATAATTGAGTGATATGCATGTAAATATAAATCTTTAAGTGTTAGATAAATAAATATGTAAGAATAATGTAGTATGTATGTAAGTGCCCCAAAAATCTATTCAGTGATCCGAATATGGGTGTAAAGGAGTTGAGGCGAGCTCAAGCAACCCTCAGCTCTCAGCTTGAGCTTGAGCTTAATTAATTAACTAAGTTTGAGCTCAAACTCTAGCTTAATTCTACAAGTTCTAGTTGACTCATGAGCCATCTTGTTATTATTGTAGTGTAGCGGAAGATGCGTAATGGTATAAGGATTATTTAGCATATTAGCATTATACAAAAATAAAACACACGCATAGATAATAAAAATAATAGATAGAAACATCACATGTTTTCATGTGAAAAATTCGAAAGTGAAAAAAAAAAACAATGGGGCTTAGCCAAGTCAGAATGATATGCTACAAGCTTGTGGGTACAAGTATAGACCATTCTCACATGGAAGGGAAATGATTATAAAGTCCCTCCATGCATATTATTCATATGCAAAAGGGTTCATTGTACTATGGTTGAGAGCAGTTGCTATTGTGAGTGATTGTCAAAACTACAAATCCAAAACGACTCTCAGATTGCCCTTCTTTTCCTTCAGTCACAGGTCTCTCTCTTGCTCTTGGTCATCTTTAGTAAAAGGGAGTAGGGCTCTATTTTTAAAGTCTAGGAGTGACATCCCATATAAATAAGGCAATAATCCAGGCACTCCATCAGACAACCAGAAATGATTCCCTTGACGATATAATATTTCATGGATATTTAGTGCCTTAATGATGTTAGAAGTGAATGATCTTAGACTCATTGGATGTGTCTCATCGAGATACTAGATTTGAATATAATCTTTTCAGATCTATAATCTAGTTGAACCTCTAATTAACCATCCAAAGCTTATAAACGTTGTTTAAAGGTTTGATGTGGGTTTGATTTGACTCGTATTGGATTAACTTTAGTGTTATTAGGTCGAGCCGATTAGTTTACTGTAAGTTTGTTGAAATTGGAGTCCTAGATAATTTTTAATGTTACTTTGAATGTTTATTACTTAGAAAATACCTCGAGATTCATGCCACATTTTAAGATTTGTGACAAATGATAAAAATTTGCTAATGGCGTACCATTTGCCCCATAATTTTTTATTGATTGTAGTTGTGTCATCCAAAACTTATCAAAATAAGGAAATGAAAAAATAAAAAAAAATTGGATTTATTCTAATGACATACCATCATTGCTTGACCATCATTTTTGGTCTTTTCCATCATCAGACCACCATCATTTGGTCACCACAGTTGTTGTGCCACCGCAGCCTGACCTCCAATATCAAGCCGCCAGACCACCATTGTCTTGCCATTACCACTACCAAACCACCACTTCTCGGTCTCCATTGTCATTGTCGTTGGGCCATCTTCATCACCACCACTGAACCTCATTTGCTTGACCACTAACATCTCCACGACAAAATCATCACTGCTACCAACAATGCTGGCAACATACTTTCTAACATTGACACTCAGCCTCTATCACTAGTCTTCATAATAGTCGGGTCATCTCTGCTTCCCCAACATTTTTCACCACTCCCCTAGTGGAAGTCACGTCGATACCCCCAACTTGTGCAATATTGCTTCCGGCTTGTCAACGACCAGTAAAGTATTTTAACCTACATCGACATAATGAAATTATTTTGATTTGGCTTGGCCCCACGATTTTTACTCTTTTGGGTTTTCCATATAAAAATATATGTTGTTCTATTAATGAGATTTTTCTTTTACTTATGTATATGTCGGATCTTTGTACAACACTAGGACGTTAATATATCTCTCTGCCACCGTGCATTTACCAGCACACAATAGTTTGACACAGTCTATGAGAAGTCACTCCGTCCCTTACATAATAAATAACAATCACTAAGTGGATAACAAATATAATACAGGTAATAATGGATCCACCCACTCTAATTCTCTTGATTCTAAGGGGTATTCTATGAGCTTTGGGCATCAATATCTACTTTTTTCCTCTCTGGTTGACACTACTTTGCTGACAAATGTGCCCCGGGTTTGTCTTTGGAGAACTTGGTGTGTAGAATGGGGGTGTCTCAAAATGAGATTTATTAGTTGCTACTTTAGGTTCTACAAGTAGTTTTAAACCAGTACGGAGCCTCCTCCCTGCAATGATGGAACTCCTCCCTGTCAGGCTAAGATCAAAATCTAGTTTATATTGCTAGTTCCCTGACCGGCCGACCGCAGATATAAGAATTCAGCCTAGGGGGAGAGTAGGGTAAAAATAGAAGATGTATATAATTGTTAAGCTTAATAAAGTTATATATGTTTTTCAAAGTAAAGTAGCAATTGTACTCCCTCCCCTTTTAATCAACGCAAGTATATGTATCGTTCAAGTAATAAAGGGCTCTATTGGAGTCCTAGATATCGATCCCACAGGGAAGTTAGAGATTTAAGGACTAATTTTTAGTAAAAGTTGATCACTAATTTAATTTAGTATAGTATACGAAATATAAAGAATGCTTAAACTTAAAACTAATACTTAAAAGACAGAATATATAAGTCAATTTAGAAAAGTATATTTCTCCTTGTTAAGAGGATTGAGTTAATGAATAATTAATTGAGTTTAGAATTATATTATGCCAAATAGGAGCATTCATATTCTTTACCCTTTGATCCAGGTGCAAAGAACATTGACTAATGCTTATGTTTGGTTACTGAATTTGTGGCTAAGTTGGGAGGATACTGGCTGCCACTTCAGAGCTCTCACGTTCCCCTCACCTGAGGGCTAACATCTACACTTCAGCTCCCAAACAATAAGACTGAATTGAAGATTTTAGTCTGTCACACTAAAATATTCAATTCTTCGCCCAATAATTAATATTTCCTTATTTATTTGCACCCTCCTTTCAAGGCTTTTGAATTCCCTGAATCTTGGATGTAATCTTTACTATAGTTGATAATTCAACATATGTTAACAATTCAATTTGCCAAATTGAAAGTAAATTAAGATTTGAGTAAAAGATTATCACAATCTCTATTTAATATTATTAGACACAACTCTTTTAATTCTTCATTTCACAAAAACCTCAACAACAAGGAGAAAGACAAAGGAAACTACTCAGAATGCATGGGAATAATAACACAGATGTTGGATTTCATTTAAAGTTATAAAACAATAAACAAATATACTTATCTCAATTCTTCTCCCCAAGCAGATTCCTCAAGTTCCTCTGACTCTTCCTTCTTGTACAACACACTTATAACTCACCAAGACACTAAACACTAACTCTTACTATAAAAGGAAACACTCAATTGACACTAACTGGCTCTTAATGACGACTTAACTACTCCTTAACTGCCCCTTAACTGCTCCTCCATGACACAAAAATCGTTCCTATATATAGAAGGAGTCATATTTCCAAAGGTTGCTTAAGCACCTCTTCAAAACGCGTCCACATTCATCGAATTTGGCTTGAATCAACTGTCTCGTCGTCGGCGAGCTCGATCTCGCCGTCGGCGGGATTCTAAAAGCAAGGCTAACCGTTCAGGCTCACTATCGGCAGGCTCAATCTCGCCGTCAGCGGGCTCTATTATAATATATTTAAAAACTTTCGGGAAAATCTCGCCGTCGGTGACTTAAATCTCGTCGTCGGTGGGACAGTTCAATTTTCATCAATTTTTGTCCTTTTTGCTTCAGATTCGCGCCTTTTTGTTCTTTTTGCTCTCAACACCTATAAATCTTCATTCCTGCAATAAAACACAGAAAACACCTTTCTTTAAAGTGTAATTTCATATGAAATTGGTATAAATTTCGCAAAATATATTCTTGTGGTCATTCCCTCCATAAATATCATACTTGCTTGCAATCATACGACGCTCATAAATAAATTAACATAACCTCATCTTACCTATGCTCCTCAGAATATAAGTTGTGATGAGCTAAAAAGAGTTATCCTTGAGGGATAAGAATAATTTCTTGACTCGTTGTAATCTTTGAAGGTCTTCATCCTTACTAGAGATAGTTCTTTAGCACCCAATCTCAATTGAATTCATGTTCTCAAGTATTAACATCGATAAGAGGGAGCAATCTTTACTATAATCTCAAAAGATCGTTCATGTCAATGTCCTAAACATGATTGTGATCGGGTAGTCCCTTCATCTTCCACGTAGATATCAAGCCCTTGAGAGCTAATAATAAGATGGGTTGCAACTTTCTCTACAACCTCGAAAGGCTATTCATATAATGATTTAGGCATAGTTGTGGATGAGAAATATTTTTTCCTTCCATACACCCTTTAAGTCTATGAGAACCAATTCTTGGTTGGGGGACAACATTCACTACAATTTTAAATGATCACTCATATTGACATGTTAGACAAGAAAATAATTAAATGAAGTATCAACATCGAAATATTATCTCTCTCTCAAATCTTCTCATATATAAAAAAAAGTTCTAATAATATATTTCAAGTTGTACATACAATCTCTAGTTGGACTTCTAACCTCTAGATGAGAAAGTATCCATAACCTTAAAGGGTAACGACAATAGAAATACAAATCAAATTTACCTTGAACTCAAGATCCATGTAACAGTCATCCTTTCTTAATCAAGTTACAACCGATCCCAAGAGAATTCAATTCAACCTCCTCCATATAGGTTAATATCGCCAAATAACACCCTAATAAACAACATTGGATAAATAAAAAAATTTTGGTGGATTTTCTCCGACCTCATTCATACATATTAACTTAGTTGAGTAACAATTCAACAAGTAATCTTGTATAGATAAAAGATTCTTAGTGGATTTCATACAAAATCTTCTACATAGGTTACTTTTGTAGAGTAACACTCCAACTGAAAATCTCGTATAGGTCAAACATCCTCGGTAGATTTTTGTAGATCTCTTTTGGAAATGTTAATGTCGTCGAGCAATGCTTCAATGAACAACCACAAATGAGTCAAAATTTCTTTGATCTCTTCTATGCAGACTACCATTGTGGAGTAATACTCCTACAAATAACCACAAATAGATCAAGTATCCTTAATTGATTTCATTTGACCTCTTTCACACAGGCTAATATTGTCGAGTAAGACGACAACAAACAACCTCATATTTGTAAATTGTTCATGATATATTTCTTTCAATCTTGTTATTGCATGATAACCATAATATTGCTTGTGTATCATTATTCAATGGTTAGTTCGCTCGCTTATCACTCTTATCCAGTCACCTAAATAAATTTTGCAAAGTCACAACTAGTTGGATATAATCATTTTGTAATAACTATCATTCTTCAAGAAAAATAAAAATGTAATCTACTTTGTACGGTAGGGTTATCAGTCACATCAGTGTCGGGCAATTGCCGCTACTGTCAACGCCATATATCATTGGGATACTGTCATTTGATTGGCATCTCTGTTATTTTCATACAACAGTTGCTCGACAATTGTTGCCTACACCGAATCAGCGTCACTTGGTGACACCTATAGATCCCAACCATAATTGTCTGACTAATGAAGTTTTTTCCATAATTGTTGGATCACCATCTCCAGCTATTATTATCAAACGACCATCACCCAATCAATGTCCTTAGACTACAACCACTGTCACAAGACTATTATTGCCCTATCGATGGAGCATTTACCACTATCACCGCCAGATCACCGACACATGATCAGCGCTGAGTCATTGCCTCCATCATCATAGGTTATTTTTGTTGCAGTAAGGCCATCACTGCTTGACCACTGACTCTAAGTCGAACAATTGTTTCCAAGTTGCTACTACCATAGAACCACTATCACCTGATCGATGTTAGGTCACCAGTATGTTACACCATCATTGAGCTGTTGTCATGCTGTACCACCATAATCCGACCACCATAGTGTCGGACCACTATTCTGGACTCACACTACTGGACCCTACTGCAATAATCAAATTTTTATTGTATAATCAAAAGCAATGCCACCACCACTGACTTCATTCCAGGATCAAAATCTTACAGCCACTATCACAATAAGACTATTGTCGCCTGAATGACATTGCTTGGGCATAACCTCAATGGTTATTCCTAGCTACAGCTGCCATCGTAAGACCACTACCATCTTTATTGGGCCATTATCTCCTACCTCTCATTATTGTTAGACTAACCTCACTTATCAAACACAACAACATGATCATGTGGTTGACATCATTCCCTTAACCACCTTCAAGTGTTATCGTCGGATCTCTGATGTCAGGGCATAGCCATTATGATGAATTATGTTCTTAGGTTGTCTCCACAACCAAACCATTGACACTGGATCAATGCTGATCCAACGTCTCCATCATCATCATGTCACTTATATCACTAGTAGTCCATCATTGCTTGGTGATTGCCTCCATGACAGACCATTATTGTCATGCTGCTGCTAGTGTACCAGACTACTGATGTCCAGACTTTGCCTCTATGTTGAGCCACTACTATTAGGTTATTGTCAATGTTTTGATCTGTTGATGCCTGGAAACCACCATCATGTTGGGCCACCATCGTCAGTCCACTGCTACCAAGTTAGATCATCCTCACTGGGATATAACGGCCACTATCATGTCGTTATCATAGGAGCACTGATGCCAGGTTAACATCACTGTGTCAGACTATGATCATCAATCCACCACCACACTTGTAAACACCATCACCTGTTGACCTCACTTTTGTTGAGGTCTTGTCTTTCTTTAGGCAGCTTAGGATTTAGCCATAGGACTTTCCTAGTGACTATCTAAGAAGACTAGTAACGGAACCCTTACCCCATAGAAATTCAAAGCACTTCCTTGCTTCACTTGGAGTTTCAGATGCTTAAAAGTTTAACCTCTAAACACTTAGGAGGATGAGAACAAGCATAAGGAAAATCAAGAGGAGTTCCCTATAGGATGGTCAAGCCTTAGGACTCACCCTGGGTGATCTAGTCTGGGTTAGACTCTCACAAACATACAACTAAACTCTACACTTTCACTCACCACCTCAAACCCTAAGATAAACATGTCTACCTTTGATCGCCTACTCTTTGGAAACTCATGTGGGTGGTTCCCCAAGCTCTTAGCCCCAGGCTAGGGTTTGGCTAGAACCAACACATCGAGGATCCAAAAGGGAAATTTTCTTAGTCCATGGCTCAAGTAGTTTGACATCCTTCAATTAACCCCAATTTTACCAAAATCCCAAATTTGACCCTTTGACCCCTAAACTTCCCCCAAATTACCAAATTGCCCCTACAACCCTAATTTTGATAAAATTCCCAAAATCGCCCAAATTACCTAGTTTTCTCCAAAAATCATTTCAAAATGTCCCCCACCACTCAAATACCTCAAAATACTCCAAATTGACCAAAATTACCAAAATACCCCTCAAAATCCAAAAATTTCAAAAAATCCCAAAATCCTCCTAAATATTCCTAAAACAATTTGAACCATCCCATGAACCTAAATTGACCTAAATTGACCAAAATCCCCCAAATTACCCCTTAGGGCTCAAAAATGCCCAAATCACCTCCAATGTCCACCCAATTGACCTCAATCTTCCCAAATTTAAATCCTAAACTCAAATTCACCATGCCTAAACCCAATTCAAACCAAATCTAAACCAAATTTGACTCAATTTCAAACTCAATTTCTAGCCTAATTCAAAAAGCCCTAATTTTGACCATATGACCCAATTTCCCCAAATCAAACCCCCTAGCCGAGTCAATTTCCCCAAAATTGAATTCTAAACTCTTCCTAACATTCCTACACACCAAATTGAGCCACCAATTCACCATAATTTGAACCCAAGAGTCACCCAAATCTAACTCAAGTCAAAATCCTCAAATTTGCCACAAATATGTCATATGCCCAAATGTCACCAAATTGAATGCCCTAACCACAAAATTTCCACCCAATTTATATCCAAAATACTTCATGACATTCTTATAGACTAAATTGAACCATCGATTGAGCCCTAGGCAAACTGTAGCCTAACCCAAACCCAAGTTAGCCCAAATTGACCAGATGACAAAATTCCACCAAATTAACCCTCCAAACCAATTCAAAATCCCTCCAAGCCTTTTATAAACTCTTCATGACAATCACACACACCAATTTGAACAATCAATTGGACCCAACCTATGCTCAAACCTAACCTAGCCCAACTTGAACCCAAAGTGATCCAAATTGAATCAAGACCCAAATGTCACCCAAACCTAGCCAAATTGACCAAGCCATGCCTCCTACAGCAATCAAGTGGACCCTAGGAACAACTCTAGATCCACTTAGCCCAACCTACATGGGCCATGGACCAAGGGTCCCATAAATTAGGGGATCTCTTCCCATTTTAGCTAAACCAAAGAAGATCCTTACCTTCAACCATCAAGCCTTGATGTTATTCACCATTAAGTCCCATTGAGCTCTCTGACCATCCTAGCCACCCGCTCACCCTGCTCGGCCGACCTAGTCGTAGGAGAATTTCAAAGTCGAGATCCACTTCACTTAAATCCAAATCCATTACACCCATCCAAGGTGTCCACCTCTGATTGGTCATTGGTGTCGTTCATCATTCCACCTAATCGTCACCCTGCACCTGAATTGAAGCCTTGAGCTCCACCCATTGGCCATGGCTATAAATTGAGATCCTCATGGCCAAAAGGGGACAATGCATTGAACCTTGGCGAAGCCCTGCCAAAATTCTTCCAGAGCTTCTCTGAACTCCCCTAAGTGCAATCCCTCTGCTCTCAGCCACCCACAACCACCACCTGAGGCCAATTTCTTCACTGAAATTTGTCCTAAAACCAGGACACTCTCTGTCACTCCACCACAGTGCACCAAACTTCAAATTTATTTGCTCCTCATCATCCCCTGACCAAATGAAGAAGATCCCCAACAGAAGCCCCATCACAGAGCCTCTCCAACCCAGACTTCCCTCAGACCCGAAATCTCCCTCTGATCGAGTTTTGGTGCAGACCTAACAAGAGCTCAAATTGGTGCTTGCAGGAGCTTTGCGAGGTCACAACGAACGTGTAGAACCAATCTGATTGAGGTCTCACCTCTCAGACAAAGCTATTGAGCTCTCACCTCAGTCCGACCCTATTTTGATTCTCCATGCATGTACATTGTATTTCATACCTTATAAGCCATATATATAGTTTTGTCTAGGTCAGATGAGTCTATAGGAACAAACTAGAGAGAATTTGGTTAAGTCTAGCTCGAGATCTTAGGGTTGGAAGGTGGACGGTCTGCGAGTTGAACCATTTGGGGACGATGAACGAATGTCATTGGATCGAGTGTGTATTCAGTGGACGGCTGAGATTTCACCAAACAGAACCGCGGTGCATAAAGCACGGACATGTGGCTGTTGAGTTAGAAGGCAGTGTCAAATGGCAGAGCGGTGCGTTGGGGCTTCAGATCAGCTAAAAAATGACGCGGCGCCGCGTGTTTAAGTAGGGAAATAGGGTTTTTTTTAAATTAACTAAATCAGTCCACCTTTGAAAATACATAACTTGGTGTAAAAAATCATAAAAATAAAATAAAAATATCATGTTGCTAAGTGAACATATGGGAACAATGTGGAAATAAAATTGAGGTCATTTGACTTATGTTAGATTTTTAATTAATTAAATACAGCAGATAATACTTAGGCCACTCAAAACATTTCACCATGGCATGAGGCTTGGAGGGCTTATAAGCTATGTGGTTAGGGATCTTCCCTGATTTTTCCAAAGTCAGGGGGCATCTCTAGCCAGAGATACTTAATTTTCAAGTTAATACCCTCTGTCTTAGTATAAAAATTATAATAATTAAAATATTAATCAGAAAAATACAAAACTTATTTTGATAGGTTCACTATGTTCAGAGGACCCTAGGAAAAATATAAAATTGATTTTACTCATTAAGAATGACCTTAATTGAAATTAAGCCCCTCAAATGAATGAAAATTAAAATGATTAAAATAAAAATGAAGTCATAAAAATGATTCTCCATTGTAAATAATGGTCACAAGAACTCCCCATAAAAATTTGAAGTCAATTGGAACTAATTTGATAAAATTGATTTTTCAAGTAAAATGACTTTTTTGGCATTAAAATAATTATAATAATTAAATATAAGTTAAAAAATATATGAATTTGGTTTTGGGAGTTCTCTATGACCAGAAGAGTCTAACAAAAACAAAATTAAAATTAAAATAAATATTTTATTTTAAGCTATATCTTAATATTTAAATAATAAAAAATAATTAAAAATTCATAAAAATTACAAAAATATTAAAATACACCAAAATGTCACATTTGGTCTCCTGATCACTTAAGATCAAATAAAATAATTTTTCTAATTTTCTAAGTGAAGATATTAATTATTTTAAAGGATTAAAATAATTTTTAAAGGCTAAAAATGAATTTTCGTATTTTTCACTAAATTAATTTCAATAAATACAATATAAATCACAAAAATAGGAAATTTGTTTCTCTGGGTTCCCTGACCTCAGAGAGATTTAAGAAAAATATTAAACTTAATTTTTCATTTAAATAATATTTTATATTTAATTAATACTCAAAATAAACAAATAATTCTAATAATTTAATTAAAACTCAAAAAATCATGAAAATTGGTCCAGATGGTCCTCTGATCTAGGTAAACCTCTAATAATTTTCTGAAGGACAAATAATTTGTTTTGGTTAAGTTATTGAATTAACTTTGAAAGTCCCTATTTTGCATTAAAATAATTATAAAAACTAAATTAAAATCAGAAAAAATCACATTTTATCCTCATGTTCTAATGACCTATGAGTGACGTCACATAAAAATTTTAAAGTTATTTGAGTTGAATTTAATGAATTATGAAGTGATGTCGGCATATTTTTAGGTTATGTTTTGTTTTGAAAAGAGGTCGCCTACAGAAATTGTCGGCGAGTTTTTTTTTATATTTTAAATATAGTTTAAAAGATAACATTTGATTTTGAAAATAATTTTAAGTTTAAAAGTTTTAAGATATGAAATCAAACCGATCTCACATCCCAAATAGTTTATATAAACGAGCACCGCATCACAAACCATGTATCTATCCCGAAGAATAGACACATTGCTTGATGATGGGGCTCGATTAAATAAACTTAGAAGATTTGTGACATCCGTTTGGTCTGCGAACTAATTTTATAAGCCGACAAATTCCCCTGCTTAATATAAATGAATTAAGCAGGGTTTATATTACCTGGGTTCTTAAAATTCCCTATAAGGCAAGCCCATATAGTTAATTACATCTTAAATGAAGTGAATCATTTAAGAAAACTCTCGATAATAATCGATAGTTCGCTTTCAAGAATTTCGACGTTTAAGTTTTCGAGGATTGAATTTTGGAATTTCAATAGGGAATGGATCAAATTTAGAGCATTATATTTTGGGAATCCGACGGAAGAAAGGTAGGAGAAATCACGGATTCGAAGCGAACTTCGGTAATTTCCCGACTATCCTATTTGTTTGGCTTGAATTTAGGAAGGTCCTAATGTTTATTTAATGTTTTGATCTCGCCAATTTTAATTAATTAGGACTTATATTTGTATGATAAAATCATACGAAACGACTCGAAGATGTGAGGGTTTATGTTGTACCAAACGACTACCTCGGAGTCCTAAGAGCAGGTTAGGGCTTCATTTTCATGACATGATCGTGTGAATGCCTAACGAAGAGTTGAGGATTTATGTTGCACTGAGCAAACTACCTCGAAGTCCTATGGCTTGGTTATTTAATTCTAAGGAAGTTTCTTGAAGTAGACTCGAGTTTTCTTGATGACGATGGCCGTCGTTGCCCATCATGCTCCGAGCTCCTTGTTGTTGCGAGGTTTAGTTGTAGAAGGTGATAAATCGAGAGATGAGGGAAGTGTTTGGTTTTTAGAGAAAGTCTTAATTTCCATGTGTCTTTAATGTTTTAATTAAAACGGATCTTAAAGTTGATTAAACGAACCGATTAAGATCCCAGCGGTTCGATCATCCCAAGCATCAGTTATTTTCATCGAATTCACTTAAGTCAGGATGAATTTACTAAACTCGACTAAATGAGTTCCGCACTTTCATTTAGACAGTGGAAATCCGGTTAAGCAACACGTGGGTTACATCATCCGAGGTATTCCCGATCATTCGATGAGACGTTTTAATTTAATTGTAGTTGTAGTTTTGTTGTTTTGTTTGTGATTAAATTTTGAGTTATTTTATTTTTTGAATGTTGTGGCGGTGAATTTTATCTTGTAGTGTCTTTTAATTTAGTTTATGGGTTTCGATTTTGGTTTTCGTCACTAAAGGTGTAGGTTTTCATGCAACTATTGTTTATCATGCGAAAGGTAAAATACAACATGAATAAATAAATTAGCGGTAAGATAAATCGCGATAAAATAAAGGCGTACACGGAGGGTCTTCCCGTCATACATGCTGCACTTAAAATACAATTTAGAGCATTTAAGCATTTATAGCAATTTCTAGGTAAAGCTAAAGGAAGGGTTATGGTTTTTACCAAAATCCTAATCCTATGATAGTAATATTCTTATGACGTTTAGGTCTTCGATTTTGGTTTTAAGGATGATTTTCTTCACCGAAGAACAATTAAGCTCAATTTGTTCTTAAGGACATTCCATCATATTGAGGAAGTGTTTAAGACGAATCTTAAACATCTTTTCAATATTTCGGGAATTGTCCTGAAGTCCAAATGAATTCTATTGTCGCGAGTAAATTAATCATCAAGTGGTGTTTGAGTTAAGTTTCATTTCTTGCTCAGGTGAATTAGGATGTTTGAATATCGCTATGAGTGAAGTGTCATTTCACTTGATACTCGATTTAGGAGTTATAATAGTAAAAGCTCCTGAAGTGAAAATGATATTTAATGATTTGTGATTCAAATTTAAGTTCAAATTAATGATTTAAGTTTGGAATAGTGTTCGAGTTATTTTAGATTCATTTTGAACTCTTCATGTCTTAGGTGATGTCATTTAATTCAATTTAATTTAACTTTGATTTAATTTAATTTAATTTAATCTAGTTTAGTTTTAATTTTAATTTAATTCTGATTTAATCCAATTTAGTTTAACTTGATGTGAATTAATTTAATTTAATTTAATTTCATTTAATTTCATTTAATTTAATTTAATTTGATTTAATTTAATTTAATTTAATTTATTTTAATTTAATTTAATTTAATTTAACATTTTTTAACTTAATTTAGTTTAATTTAATTTAATTTATTTTATTTATTTAACTTAATTTAATTTAATTTAATTATTTAATTTAATTTTATTTATTTATTCAATTTAATTTAATTTAGTTTTATTATTTTTTTTAATTTAATTTTAATTTAATTTAATTTTTAATTTAATTTTATTTTTAATTTTAATTTTAATTGAAAATTTAAAAAGAGTTTAATAATTTTAACTTTAATTCAATTTAAATGATTGAAGTCTTTTAACATTTTAAAACTTAAATTTGAATTATCATTTTAATTAAGAATTAAATATTATTGAGATGATTAATTTAGGGATCTTTAGATTAAAGAATAAATCTCTTCCTAATAATATCCCTATTTTAATAATTCCAATTTTATTATTCTTCCAAATTTAATCAATTATTTAATTAAGGTTTATTTCAATTATTTTAAATTGTTTAGTAGGTTTCTACCCTTTAATTATTTAAATTTCAATCCAAATCAGATTAAGATCAAATATTTTACTTGTTAATTTTATTAAACCTAAAGATTTAACCAAGGGTAAAAATTTTAATTACCATTTTGCCCTTCAAGCTTAATAATTTCATAACTCACTAAATTGAGCTTAAATGAATTTGAAATTTTTTATGTGACTTCACTCATGTCAATAAGGACATGAGAGGAGAAAATGTGATTTTTCTGTATTTAATTTATTTATGTAATTATTTTTGGTGGAAAATAGGAATTTCCGAGGAAAATTTAATAATATGACCAAGGGAAAGTTTTATCGTCAAGAAAATTATGGGATATTCCTAATGACCGAGGACCACTTGGACCAATTTTTGTGATTTTTTGAATTATATTTTATTTATTAAAATTATTTTAAGTTCTGGAGTATTAATTAATTTAAAAATAGAATATAGGTTGAAAAATGAATTTTATAATTTTTAAAATTCTCTCGATATCAAGGATTCCAGAGAACCAAATTTTACAATTTTCTGATTTTTCTTTGATTTATTATAATTATTTTAGTGAAAATGCTAGAAAATACATTTTTTAATTTTAAAATTACCTCAGGGCTTTAAAATTTAATATCTCATTAAATAGACCTAAGAAAAATATGGGGTTTGTTCCTAAGTGATTAAATTTCAAAATATGACATTTTGGTGAATTTTATTATTTTTGTGATTTTTATTATTTTTTAATTATTAAAATATTAAAATAATACTAAAAAATTAACTTTTTAGAAAATTGAAATTTTAATTTTCTTAAATTCCCTCGATATCGGAGAGGCTCCAAAACCAATTTGGTGAATTTTTGAAAAGTATTTTGAAAGTTATGAAATTTTAAAGTTTAAAATGACTAAATGGCTTAATCAACCCATTTAGTAGAGTTAACCAAGTCCAATTGACTTCAAATTTTTATGGTGGGTTCCTCCGATCCTAAAGGTCGAGTGGAGAATTGATTTCAAGTCAATTTGATGTATGGTTAGCTCTAATTAATTGAGGTCTATTTTGGGTGTTTAAGCCGATTAGGGTTATTCGAGTGAATTAACTCAAGTCCTATTTTTCCTAGGGTTCTCTGGTCATAAGGAACATCACCAAATTTTCCTAGAATTTATTTCACAACATGCTAATTTTTGGAATTAAAATACTCAAAACGTACCACATGCATTTGAAAAATCAATAACTTTTCACGAAGATGGCTCTCCGACCTTGGAAAATTCGGGGAATGTTCCCAAGTTCGGAGGCTTCAAAGCCCTATGGTCTCATGCCATGGTGAATTGTATGAATGCATGGAGAATTAAAACAATGCATGGAGTAAATAATTAATTAAAAATAAAGTACTTGGCAAAATTAATTAATTTCTTTTCCACATTATTCTCCTCCGTTCACTCGAGCAAGAGGGTATTTTTATTTTATTTTTGTGATTTTTCTACACAAAGATATGGATTTTTGAAGTTCTGGTATTTAAATAAATCAGAAAATACCCTATTTATCTACTTATCCACGCGGCGCTGACTCAACCTCGACGGCTCCGAATCGACACGCGTCGCTCCCTGGTTCGGCGCCCCTATCCGACTCATTCGTCCAGGGCCCCGCGGTTCACGCACCATCTGCTGGTCCGACGCAATCCAAGCCGTCCATCCGATACACGCGCGATCCGACGGCTCCTGAGTTATCGTCTACGACCGGTGCGATCCCGTGACCGTCCACACTCTAACCCTACAGAACTCTCTATTCTCGACGGATTTTCGTGTTCTTATGCTCTCATGGATTCGTCTTGAAGAGACGAACACATCCATACGGTGAACATGCATTTAAATTGACTCAAATTAAAATGAGAATCTCTCGGAAGCTCGGGAAGAAGAGGGAGTCCATACCTTTGCTCGGAGAAGTGAAGCTTCGATCCGAGAGTCGTGTCACCTTCGATTGGGTCCAAGTAAGCTCCGGATGAAGTCCCTTGGCCCAGTGAATTGTCTCAGCTATGAAAGTGACCACAGCTCGATCACAAAGCTTGGAGGCCTGGAGCAATCCGGGTGGCCTCGGAGATGGGGCTTTCAATGGGAAACTTCTCCTCTTGGTCCAGGTGAAGGTGTAGGACCAATCGATTGGGGATCGGCTCGACCGCGAAGAAGTGTCCCGGTTTTGGGCTAAAGTTTGAGCTCAAAATTGAGCTCAGCTGGAGGGAATTGGGGCTGGAATTCAGTGGGGATCAAGTGCTCTATGTGTGGAGAGTGATCTGGAATGATTTTGGCAGAGTTTCCTTAAGGTTTTGGTTCAACACCTCCTTTGGCCGAGAGGGTGAGGGGTTTAAATAGGCATGGCTGGAGGCTCTCCCAGGGGGGTTTAATGGTTGGGATCAGCTGCTTAGGTCAAGGGAAGAACGAGCTACAATGGCCATCGGGGATGGGGCGACTCAAGCGGTGAGAATTCCAAGCTTGGGCTCACATGCGAGCCCTCGGCCATGGAGTTTTCCGGCGACCCAGGCGAGCCGGCCGAGCAGTATGGGTCACCCTCGGGTCCAGAGTGGGTCGGGCTGGGGTTTAGTGCGGTCAATCGGGCCTTGCCATGTGTAAAGGAGATGGCTTGGAATGGAATTGGGAAGAGGCCATTTTGGCTAGGTTTGGGTCAACCCATCCTTTGGCTAGGTGCACCACCCGAGGTCCGGTTTTGGGCCGAAAAGAGTCACTTGGGTCACTGCCATGGAGTGGTGAAGTCTCCATCCATGGTGAGGTGGCTAAGCATGGTTTAGTGTGTGACATGCTTAAGGTAAAAAAGGGTTTAAGAAGGATTAGGAAAGGGGCCCTCCTTTCGCCATTAATGGCTTCGATCACATGTCAAACCTTCCATGGCTCCATGTGGCTTGTCCATGGCTTGCATGGCTTGTCTTTGGCTTGGGAAAAGTTGAGTCAATTTCATGGAAATGGATTTAAGAAAAATTTTGGTATTTTAGGGGTGATTTGGCATGAGGCTTGATTTGGAATTATTTGATGATGTGATTAGAACTTAGGGAATGGCTTTGATTAAGTGGATGGCAAATGGAAATGTCATGTGGGCTTTAGGGTAGATTTTGGGCTCTTTGAAATGGTTTTAGATGGGCTTTTAAAATGGTTTAGGAAAGTGGGCTTTTGAATTTTAAAATGGATTTTGGGATGAAATTTTGGTAAAGGCTTGGGCCAAATAATTGTTGGGTTTAGCTCATAGATGTGTCATGAGTGACTTGGAGCAAATTGGGAGTGATTTGGGTTTGAATTGAGTTGAATTTGGGCTCCTTTGGTGAATGGGCCAATATAGGTCAAATCGAGGCTAACTTGGGCCAATGTTGGGCTAGGTTTGAAATTGATGTAAAATTAATGTTGGGAAATGTTTATGGAAGTGTTTCAAAGAGGTTTTGGCTTTGGTTAGGTTTTTGATTTTGGGATTTGGGCTCATTTGGGTTAAGTTTGGGTTTAGGTCAAAATTGGGCCTTTTAAGCTTGGGTTGAATTTGAGTGGGGTTTGGGTCTAAATTTTGGGCAAATCATGTTAGTGTTTTGCTTGTGGGAATGTTAAGGAAGATTTAGAAAAGATTTGGGGTTAATTGGAATTGAATTGGGTGAGTTTGGGTTAGGTTTCGGGTCATGGGTCCAATTCGGCTTTAAGGCCAAAAGTGAAATTGGATCCAAATGTCAATCAAATCGGACTTGGATTTGGTCTAAACTCGGTGTCGAGAATGTTGAATTGAAGTTTAGAATTGAATTGGACCAGAATTTGGGTCAATTGGGTAGGTTTGGTTTGACATCGGGTTCACTTAGGGTTAAAATGGGTCAAATTGGGGTTTTGACAAAAGTAGGTAAATCGACAAAATTGGCCCATGATGTAGTTGAACAAAATGAAATTGGGAATATTTGGGATTTTCTGGAATTTTCTGGGAATTTTCTGAATTTTTGGATTTTTGGGTCAAGAGGGGTATTTTGGGTATTTGGAGGGTATTGGGAGGTATTTTTGGAATTTTTGGTATTTTTGGGTATGGATGATCAATTTGAGTAATGTGGAAATGTTTGGGATTGATTTTGGGGAATTTTGGGTAATTTAGGTGATTTTGGAAATTTTGGGTAGTTTCGAGGGCATTTGGTAGGTTAGGCGGGTGTAGGGTCCCGGGGTCAAAAATCGAAAATTTGGAAAATCGAAGATTGGGTGAATGTAAGTGGAATGAAATCATTTTGGTTGAGCCATGAAGCCACATCAAGCCCATATGAGCCATGAAGGGACTCATTTGAGGCATTCACTATGTTGTTCCTAACCCTCTTACGGCAGCAGGGTTAAGGACCATCCATGTGAATCACCTACATGAGTCGGGAGGTCAAGTTAGGTATGGGTTTGGTTTTAGGAGGTGTATGAAAGTGTAGTGTATGAGTGTAGTGTGTGTGTAAGTCGGCCCTTCACTGCACTGCAGCGACCTAGCAAGTAGCCTCAGGCCGAAAGAGTCCTATAGGAACTCATCCTTTAAACTTCCACATTCGATTTCAACCTCCAGGTGATTAGGGGTCTACGATCGAGTTTGTGGAGTTTGCATGGAGTTAAGAAGTGGTTTGAAATTCTAGATGGTGGATCCCAATTCTAGTCCTCTAAGATAGTCAAAGGAAAAGCCTAAGGCTAGATCCTAAGTACTAAAGAGAAGAAGAGAAGACCTCATCAAAAATGAGGTCAACAAGTGATAGGCCTTATAAGGGCAAAAATTGTAATTTTCAAATTTATGCCTTAATTAAATATTTAGGCCTAATCAAAGGGAAATGGGAAACAAATGATCTTAATTGACATATCTATATGGTTGAAATACAATGGACTTAATGGTAGAAACTAATCTCACACTTCTTCATATTAAAGATAAAATTGTAATTTCTTAAATTAAGGAAATTTGGAAGATAATTAACATAAAATGATACTAAGGTGGGGGTTTGACATTGGAAGATAATAATTCACCAATTTAAAACCCCTAGTCAATGTTTTAATGATACTTCAATATTTTGATGAGAATTAAGATAACATAAACTCAATATTACTAAAAATACAAACTTACACATTAAGTCTTAAGGGCTTAGTAGTAGTGAGTTAGGCTTAATCAAGATTTGACTTGATGATGTTTAGAAAATGAAATATAATGAACATTAGACACCTTGGAATACTACAATGCCAACTCTAAAACTAAATTTGTTAAATCTCATAATCAAATCAATTTGCCTATAAGAGCCTTCACCCACATAATTTATAAATGAAATGTCAAGTGATGGTTATCTCACACATTGGGAAAATTAAAACATCAATATTCATTGAGCATAAGGGTATAATATGGATGAGTTATTTAGCAGCATATTAAGTTCAAATGTACTCAAGGCAATTTAAAAAGGTTGTGAAATGTCCAGAGTATTGTCCCAGACCCTTTCATAATCTTTTGGATATCTTGGAGGACGACTGCCCCCATTATGCTTTGCTTGAAAAAAATCATCCTCACAAATGAACAAATAGGAACTCACCAAGTTATAAGATAGGCTTTGGTAGATACATTTTAAACATGTTTTTCTTGTTTTCTGGCATGCAATTTTAAATTCCCTGCAAAATTATATCTGTTGGAAACAGCTAACTTTTCAACTTGAGTGCGTGAAGAGGACTGGTACGCTTTTACAGTTTACAGTACTTTCTTTTCCTGCATTTACTTTACTGTATTTTTTTGCTTATAAAACTCGCATGTCAAAACTGAAACTTTTATGATAGCCACAAAACTAAAACAAAACAAAAATCAAATTCACCGCCACAAAAAAACAAAATATAATACAACTCAAAATTTAGTGACAAACAAAACAAAACCACAATTACAACTAAATTAAGACGTCTCTTTGGATGATCGGGAATACCTCGGAGGAGGCACCGATCTTAATGAACTTATGGAACTCATTTAGTTGAGTTTAATAAATTCGTTTGAACCAAGTTAATCCGAAAAAATTAATGGTGTCGGAATGAGGGAACCGTGGGATCCTAACCAGTGTCGCTTAATCAAGTTAAACATTTTCTCATCAATAAAATATTAAGACACCTCAATTTAAATCTCTCCAAAGCATGATACTTCTCCCGACCCTTTAAGTTGACATTTCTAAAATTTAACCTGCTGTAAAGATAAGTTTGAAGCATACACAGTGGGCAGCACGGCCTCATCAGATATGACATAAATCCTCGTATCTTCCAGGCTATTCAAGTAGGTGTAAGCCTTAAATAATAAAACTGGCAGGATGAAACATCAAATAATTACCTCAAATTGAAACTAATCCTTAGGATATGTTGGGGAGTTTCCAAGGTTCGCCTTAGGATCTGTGTCTTCCCCTAGCTTTCTCTTCCTTTAGATTCCTATAATAACTGTTCCAAACTTAAGCCACTCACCTATTAGATTTCCTATCACCACATTACGTTGAAAATCCTACCTTTGGAAGTCATGAAAACGATATTTCCAAATCTAAATAGAGAGTTTTCTTAGATGACGAAGATTATATAAGATGTAATTAACTATAATGGTTTGCCCTTATAAAAAACTTTAAAGACCCCAGATTAATATAAATCCTATCTAGTTCTTTTGTATTAGATAGAGTAATTTGTCGGTCAACATAAATGGTTCGTAGACCAAAGAGATGTCATGGACTCTTTAGTTTATTTGATCAAGCCACACTGTCAAGCAATATATCTATTATTCATGATAGATATATAGCTTGTGGTGTAATGCTTGATTATTTAAATTATTGCAAATATGAGATCGATTTGATTTCATATTTTAAAATTAAAAACAATATTTTCTAAATTTTCTGAATTTTCTATATGTATATGTGTGTGTGTGTGTATATATATATAGATAAAATTAAATCAAGACCTTGAAACTTTAGCGACCGACATCACCATCGTTAGATAATTGTCATCTAGATATCATAATCATCATCCAAGTATATTGCAGTTGTTGAACCATCATCACTAGCCAATGACATTAATGTCACCATTGTAATTGCTTAACCCATGACGCTATTAATGACATTACCATCATTGTTGGATCACCATCTCCAGCTATTTCTATTGGATCATCATTGCTCGTTTGACATTGTTGGACTACAACCATTTTTTCTAGAATATCATTCCTCCGATTATGGAGCATTTGCCACTACCACTGTCAGATCATCACTACCACTGTGTTGGACCATTACCATTGGGGTGCTGCCATGATGCACTATCATTGTTAGGCCTCCACTATGTTGGACCACTATCATCAGGTTGTCGTACTAATGGAGAACTATTGTCAAGTCACCATAGTGTCAAACCTCAATCATATGTGGCCAACATAGTCCTTGGAACACCATCACCTAGCTATTGTCATGTCTAGATCATCATTACTGATGCCCAATCATCATTATTGTTGTCGGAGGGCTACGAGCTTTGATTCCCTCCAACCCAATCTGTATAATGGGTTCAATCAACACATTTTTCAAGGGAATACAATTGGCTCACCATAGGACCACATGTCTTAATCACCTCCAACTTAGTCTATCCAACAAGGTTGGTCAATACCATTTTCAAGGGAAAACAGTTGGTTCACCATAGGACCTCAGGCTATGATCACCTATAACCCGGTATGTTTGATGATGTCGACCAACATCTTTTTCAATAAAAACAGTTGTCTTGTTGTAGGACCACGTGCCTTGATCGCCTCTAACTTGAAATATTCGATGAGGTCAATCAACAACATTTTTAATGAAAGATAGTTTCCTCTCCATAAGACTACATGCCATGATCGCCTCTAACTCTATCTGATAAGGTCGGTCAACACCTTTTTTAAGGGAAGATAATTGTCTCACAGTAGGATCACATGCCTTGATAACCTTGAAGCCAGTTTGTCCGATGAGGTAGATCAACACATTTTCAAAGAATGATCGTTATCTTTCTTCTATGTAAGGCCATGTACATTTGATTGCCCCTAACTCAATTTATCCGATGAGGTTGGTCAATATCTTTTTCAAGAGAAGATAGTTGCCTCCTCGTAGGACTCAGATCATGCACTTAAAGCAAATCAAGAAGCTTTGAGATATATTTTGAGGGATCAAATGATCTTCAAATTTGACATATTTATAGTCAAATTGAGCGTCTCAACGAGAAAATCAAACAAGTCTAAGATCACTTAATTTTGACATCATTTTTGGACTTAGAGTTTGTTTGGGGCAGCTGTAGCTTATTGAATAATATGCTGATAAGCTGATTAAAAATAATCCGCTGATAAGTTAGGTGCGGTGGCTATTACAAATTTTTATTTTTTTGGAAAAGCTAGACTTCAGCCAGAAAGCTGCCACCGCACCTAGATAGGTGCGGTGTGAAAATATTGTTATTAGTGTTTTGAAAACGCATAAGCTATCAAAACACAGTTTACCCAAACAGTCCTGGTGTGTTTTCAAACGCTGTCGCTCCAAATAAACTGCCTCGACGGGCCCTTAAATGCTCATAAAACTACATCTGCTCATGGGAATCACTTTGGGTTGTCCATGGAATGGTCCAGATTCATGCAATATATTTATAAAGGACGCCACTCACAAATTTATAAATAGACCCGCATTCAATTCATGAGAGGGGTCATGGACAAGGAGGAGAAAGATAAAAGAGTTCAAAGCTCTTCAGAGTTCTTGAGCTCCGCCATCGTTGGATCGTCACCGACTAGCCGCCGCCACTAACAAACAACCATTTCACCACTCCGCCTCGAGACCATCATTTCCGGCCAACTATAATCAAGTTGCACCATTGCCGCCACCGAACCACCACTATTTTGCTACCAGACTACCACTGCCTTACCATCATCATCGAGTCGTCGGACCACCACCGTCTAGTCATTTCCACATCTCCGACCACCGCTACCTAGCCAACACCGTCGAGCCATTGCCACTATCAGACTACTATTGCTTAGACCCTATCGTTTGACAACTGCCACGGTCGAACCACCATCGTCTTCTCACCATTGCTCGATCGTTACCGTCGAACCAACGCAGGCTTGTCATCGCCACCGCCAGATCATAGCTACCTGACCTCCACCGCCATTGCTATCGGACCATTGTTGCCACCACTGGACCACCGTCGTGACCACCACTGGGCTTCTACTGCCCGACCATGATCATCACCATTGTTGCTACTAATGACACTAATATCAGACTTTTTGACACTCGATCTCTATCATCAGACTTTCTTCAAAATAGTTGGGTCATCCCAAAATATTCCACCACTTTCTAGCGAAAGTCACGTCAATAATCCTCAGCAGTGTAATATTGCTTCTGGTTAGCCGATATTCAATAAAATCTTATAACCTAAATCGACACAGTGATACTATTTCAGCTGAGATAAGCCCCTTGATTTTACCTTTTTGAGATTTCCACATAATTCTCTCTGTTAGTTTTTTATTTTGCCTCTGTGTGTGTCTGATCTTCATATAACACCAGATGTTAATAGATCGCTCTATTGTAATACATTTACGAGCACATAATGATTCTTACTTTTATAATAGAGACTAAGGAGTATAAAAATTATTACAAAAAAATATATTGTCTATATCGGCGGATTATATAGATGGCACTTAAACCTTAAATATTTATAAAATTAGCATTTATGTCAATTTTCCTTGCTATCATACAAATTTATCTAAATGTGATTCGTTTTTAACAAAAACAACATTTTATGAAGCATTTCTATAATTCAGTGAGAATTTAAAATTTAGGAATATAAGAATTGAGTTCTGAAAATAATAGACATGTTAAATTTGCCCCCTATTTATTTGGTAAATCGAGTGTAAATACTAAATATAACTTACATACAAATGTCTCGCTGCATACCATAATTTTGAAGTTGAAAATTCAAATATTGTTAAATATTTTAAAACAATTATTTGAAAAAACTGAATTTATTTGTTGAATATTTTATGTTTATATATACATATATAATAAAAAATATATTTTTTCCGCCATAAATATTCATTCACAAAATGGATGATTTATTGTTGGATTCAATAGGGATGACTTGCCCTGAATGAGTCTTCAATACAACGACGGTGAATAAGACTAATGACAAATGAAGAATATGCAGAGTTAATGATATTTATCCAAGCAGCTAAATATAGATAAATTTGTTAGATGGATAATCTTTGTCCTAAGAGCTTATGCCTTCTCAGATTATTATCAAAAAATGCCAATGATCAATGAAAAACAAAGAGAGAACAGAATGTTTTTATTGGCATTGTGAGATTTGAAGAATATGGGTACGACATATCAAAACTTGATGATGAAAATGGGGGATGTGGGGGACATTAAAGTTACTATTGATGACTTGGATGATCTGTCTAAGATGTTTGTTGCCCTCAGACAAAGTTTTAACATGAAGTTGAAATTAAGGAAATGCAGATATATGACACAAGTCTGAACAAACTCATTAGAGTAATGATTACTCCGATTGGCATCTGCTGTGTTATAATAGAAGCCAAATCATCAACCTCAGTGAAAAATTGTTTCAGAGGTTATTTGACGAATTACTCTTTGTAGAGTGACACACACCAACCAGATTTTGTGAGTTTTGGGATTTTATAATCTTAGAATCTGAATATGAATGATGATAGTGACATGAGATAGTCTTGAATATTATTTGTTTACAACTTTTATTCAAATTTGTCCGTAAGAGCTTGAGTTTCTGAACTGCATGTTAGTCTACCAAGGGTAAAATTGATATCCTAGAAATCAATTCAACTTGAATCAATCTTAAAATTTCTTTTCAAGAAAATTCATGCCAACCACCCACTTGATCAATTTTTAAAGATCAAATGAACTTGAGGCCCAAAATTTTTGTAGAGTAATTAGAAGTTATTGAAGCCCAGATAGTTAATTATGGTATATTAACAATGAGCTAATAATAATTATCTGTTAACATATAATTCATTCTAACAAACTTAAAATCTAAACCACAAATAAAGAAAAAATAGTTGCATTAAGATCCTAAAGTGCATAACATCCCATGTGCCAGCCTACTTGTTTCATACAAACTTTAACATCACTTTTCATAATACACTTAGGTTGTATATGGAATTCCTCCCTAAGCAAGATAAAAAATTAGCTATGAAGCTTTCTGAAAACTTTCTGGCAAGTTGAATAACAATACATAATCTACTTAGCCTTGAGAATCAAGGATTTGGAAGTTGGTTTAAGGTGGCTGCTTCTATAAAAAACTTTAGCATAGTCTAGATAGTCCACACTAATTTTTATGAAAAGCCAAAAACTAGTTCATTTATAGCTTGAAATTTCATTGTAATTCTGGATTAGTTATCTCTAATGATATTGTGGATCCAAACTACTTAATTCTCTCTACAAGTTATAAAGATGCAAGACCTGCCTAAGTCTTAATTTACCTATCTCCTTAGTTAAAATACCTTCTTCTAATACAACTTCTACAGTTCTAATCCACTTGTACCATCATTTTGCAGCTCTTTAGATTGTAAAGCTTTGGATCTTTCGTTCACCAAGTTGAAGTCATGGATCATTCCAATAACTTGAATTCATTTGATATTCTACGACAAATCCTAACACCAATTTTTGCAAGACTTATTTGGTTGCAGTTCCTTAGGTTTCTCTACTGATCAAGATTCATTTGATATTCCAAAGCACGAATCTCATCAACTTTGTTATGCTCTTCCTTTCAAGCAATTATTATAGTCATAAATACAAATCAACAGCATATTATAATAATTAAAACATGAAGGGCCAAGATAGAAGTAAGAACTCTACGATAATCAGCCTTTAAGCAGTGCATTAGAAAATGAGCAGCAAAAGAAAACATGCCCCAAAATTTTCATGATTATAATAGCACAAGCGACAAGTCTGGTGTCAACTATGTTTTCTTTTAGCGAGAATATCCACAGTTCTGAGACCTTTCTTAAGAGAATCAAAAATTGTTGGCATTAGGGAAATAAGCATAATTCTGAAACATCCAACAAGAGGGAGAGGTGTAAGAATTGCAAGTATTGCAATTTTAAGAAGAGTAGAGAAGAATATTGGCGATAAGAAGGAAAAAGGGGCAGAGAGGCAAAATTGTACATACCATCTGGTCTTATATCTTAAAGAGAGATTTCCTGTTGACCCAAAGGTCCCAGAAAAGTAGAGGAACCGTTTACAATAAGATAAGAAAGGTATGCTTCATAAGAGTTGCAATTATTGCAATTTTAGTAATATATTTCTAGAAGGAGGTAGCTGCAAAAATTGGAGTTTATCAAACAATAGCGCATTTGACCTTAAACCATGAGTAAAGCAAGCCATCCAAATGCCAAAGTGAAACCTGGGGATAGATAAGGAACTGAATGTACAGTCAACCCACCTTAGTTTTTGGGAAAACAGGCTATATGCTAAGGAGACGAGGTGTATCTTCTTTGCTTCAGAACTGCCATAAAAAAAAAAAATTACATACCTAGCACACAATTCTTATGTATTTACATATATCACACAAACTTTCATATTATAGACGTAGCACTTTGTTGCATTAAACCTATGCATGAAATATGACTTTCACTTCTAAAAAGTAATAATAGTGCTATTTTTATATATGATATTAAAGATTAGAGTTCTATGCATGTAAATATGAATGTTTAGGTATGAGATATGTAAATTCATAAGAATTGTGGGATACGTATGTAAATGCCCCAAAAAAAATCCTAGAGCAACTAGCTAATGATTTACTGCATCCTTTTGAAATGATAAGAGCACGACACCAGTAGACATTTATATCTGAGATAGTATATTTACGCAGTTGAAGTCTACCTGCCATGATAATGAACTTTTCATCCATCCAAAGAGCATCTAATCTTTATTGATGAGAGGCTGGCAGTTAGAAAGGAAAGTTCATAAGTTAAATATGGGAAGACAAGATAGGTGGGTTTAGACAGGAAGAATGTTAATTCAGTAAATTTAGAAAGAAATTGAGGGTTTTGGTGAATTTAAGAAGTGTTTGAGCATTTGGCAGTGTTAATCTACAAGCTCCATTTGGCTGTTAGTGGGAGCTTCTCCAACAAACACCAGAACATCATTAGCATATCAAAAGTGTGATTTGGAGCATTTTTCCATGCCAACGCCAATAAAATTTGGACTCAACGTGTTGATCTCAAAAAGTAGTGGCAATCTGCCCATTACATAAAAAAAGAAACAAAAATAGAGGGCATCCCAATCTAAACCTAGCCTCGAAGGAAATAATTCTTCTAGAGCTCCATTTAATGCAGATAGAATAATAAAGATTAGATATAGAAGTATTGATCCGTGATACAAAAATTGGGAAAAACCTTGAATTGAGAGTCTAAAAGGAGGTAATCCCTAATGGTAGCATTAAAAAAATTGAGCATCCATTCCATTGATCAACCACTTAGTCTTAGCTAATTGGGATAGCCAGGAGGCAGGCATGGAAAATCAGATAACTTGGAATCAGTATATTTAGTTTACAGAATAAAGCCATGATCCGTTGGATTAGCATCAAACAAAAGATGTGGCCTTTCTTGCTCCTCAGAGAGAGATTCAATGAAACTATGGAGGAGTTTAGCTATACCCCCACATTGAGATATAAAAGCTGGCCTTAGAGATTTAAATTTGCTGTCTATCGACAAGAGTCGACCAAGCCTGAAGCAGAGCATTTCTAAAGCAAGAAAGCTCAGTCCCGAAAATTTTAAACATGAATCTGTAAGTAAAAGATTAGATGCTGCAAAGAGTGATGGGGATGAGCGATCGAAGAAGAAAGGGTGGAGTACTTTATAAAATGATAGCGGGTAGACATCAATCTATTCATTGTTAACAAGTATTCTATCATGTTCAACATAAAGGGATCACCAAGCCTATTGATTAGACCAGGAGATAAAACAAACTAGTAGAGAAGAGTTCCGCAAAAATGGCATCATAAATATTCTATCAAACATAACATTTCAAAGCTATTCCATTTGATCCAGATATGCAGAGGACTATAAGAATATGTTATTGCAGCTGTTATAGAGGGAAAAGGCTGATGGAAGGTAATGAACCAAGACTCATTGTGGAAAGATTGATTATTTCTAATCATAAGGATGCAGAAAGTACATGTAAGAATTTTGCTTATCTATAAAATATTATTCTTACAAGTTTATAGCTAAGGTTTCATTTTCACCAAAAAGGTGATATACTACTGTCTTTATCATATAACTAATATCCTTATTCTCCAAAAGATCAAACTATGAATTTGGTACAAATATCCAACAAATACTTATAATTAAATGATTGAAGCACAATTATCACCAGAATTTCATTGTATCTTTACATTGGCAGTAGTTTTCTATATCTGAAATGACAAAGGAAGGCTAAGAATATCAACAGCCCACAAGCTCCAGTGATAACAAGTACCCATCGAAATGTACCTGGTTCCTCAAACAATCGTGCCTCAAAGTTCATGCCAAATACTCCAGCAACCACTCCAAATATAGCAGTAATGAATCCTACAGTTGTTAGGAGCAGCTCAAATTGGATGAGCTGATTCTGGACACTGTCCTGAAAAAATAGGATTTCAAATCATAAATGTGCTATGGCATGGACAATTGTTTGTTTAGACTAACAAACAAAGTATTGTTCGTGTTGATATTTAAAATTGTTCGTGTTTGGCTTTGCTTAAAGAACGAATTGAACACGAGCTTCTTAACGAGCCGAACACGAATTGTTCTCAAACAACGAGCCATTTCGACTAAATTTTTTTTTGTCAAAACCTATCTTCAGTGAAGTGCAATGTTTTGTTATCTTACAAACCTTTTAACATTGAAGGAGATGTAGAATATTAAGCAAAATGTCAACTCAAGAGTAAAATCAACGACATGATTAGCAAAAAGAAAATACCAGCTGAATGTTGATGAAATCCTCTGTGTCATCGATGTATTCCTTGAGCTGAAAGAGCACGGAGAAAAATTAACCCATATCTCAACAATGTAATAAACAATTCATAGGAGAAACAAAAGAAATAATTACCGAATTTAACTTGTTTAAAGTGTTATCAATAACTACAAAATATGCTTCTAATAACATTTCAAGCTCCTGTATCTTTTGAGCACCACTCTCTGAACTGCGTGTACTGCTACAATGCCTGCTAAAGGCAAGGCTCACGGTTTTGTCAAGCTTCTTAGATTCAGGTGGGGAAGAAACAGGACTAACAGGAACAGAATACGATACTCTAGGGCCAACAGAATTGTAGGTTAGCAAAGGCTGATCACCATTAACTGAGTTTTCCCTCCGGATTTTCTTATCAGTAAGGTACATTTCTGCCATATCACCATCATCATCCATCAACTGCTCAATCTCATCTCTCACCTTCACAAAAGAACTTGAAACATGAGGAGACAAACAGAAGAAAAATATATGAATGAGCTACTTATGGAATCAATGGCATACTTTCTGAACCCTTCTGGTCAAAGTGACGAGTCTGCTTTTTATACGACGAACTCGTTCCAAATTTTTGGTACTGATTGTGGATGTTAGTTGATCTAAGAAAGGATATGACTCGCCTTGAATGTCTTCAGCCTGAAAAGAGCAAATTTCAAAATCAATTTGCTGACAAGTTCCTGCGTTTTTTTTTAAATAAAAAAATATCATGGAGTGATTCAGAGATGTATGAGAAATGGCAGAGTATTATGTTGATTTAAATTAACTAGGCTGTGAGTTGTTCAAAATAATTTGTACAATATATAATTTTGATATATTAAGTAAAAATCAGAAAGAATAAATTAAAAGTGAAGATTCATAGAACCAACCTTAACAGATAAGACAAGATTAATGACGATGAAATAAATAAATAAATAAATAAATAGAAACAAAGATCAAACATCCAGAATTCAATGAGGTCTGTACAATGCATATTTTCTTAGCTACTTTACCATGACACTATGTGATTTAGAGAAATTGTAGAGTTATCCTAATACAACTAAAGTTATGTAATACGTTTTGATCACACGATGGAACTTGGGATTTACAAATCATTGACTCCTAAATACGTGAAAACTTATTCTATTGGAAATGAGCTAATTAATATGAAAATTAGAACTCCAATAGTAATACAATGATCAAATAAATACAAAAACAATGAAAAAAAAACAAATCATGTAAAATCAGCTAGTAATTGCATTTTATTCACAAAACAATAAGAAATTTCGTGTAGCCAAATTGAAACAATATTAGTAGAATTCACCATCAAAAGTGCTCAAAATCACATCCAGAACAGCTTAAAAAATTAGTTGTATAAAATTGCCAGGTGGTGTTGGATGCAATCCGAGAGAAAGATGAAAAATCAGAATAATCTAAGAAATAGACGGTAAATGCATGAAATTGTCAAATCAAACACATTACATATGGGATTAAGACTAGCATTTTCTTAATATTTCAATTTGCATGCATTATAACGAGTTGCAAGATTTTTAAATAGACATACATTTCCAGAAATTAATTTCTTAAATGTTCCATCCAAAAAAAAATCTAAATTTAAATGAATCAAAATTTTTAAACCAGATTTAAACTCCAAATTCATCCTGTTAAACATCAGAAAGCTAATAATTATCACAAGTAGAAAAAAATTGTGTGAATATTGATGCACCAAAAATATGTTTGATTTTCTATATATATTTTATATTTATTTTTTGTAATATTGCATTTTAAAGGAAGGAATTTTGATGTTTTGTTGCAGATATGAAGATATTTGACACTTGGAGAAAAAAGAAGCAAAAATGATGAAATTTGGAGTCAAAAGAAGAAAACAGATTTTTGCGCCAGGATGGACGTTGACAGCGCCATTTTACAGAGAAAAACATAATTAAATCGGGCTCTGGCGCCGCGTCGGCTCCCAAAACAATTATTGTGTGATTTCTAGAAGGATTCAATGTATTGGACATCTTTTGAAGGGTTGCTTGAGGCACATCTTAGGAAATTCATTCCAACACTATTTTAAAGAGTAACACGACCAGAAAAGTATCATTCGTCCAATTGTTGTTCAGTTTTAGTCCAGTTCTTTTCAATCTTAGTGAGTCTTTGGGTCTTTTATCAAGTTATATTGAGTCTTGTGAGAGTTTGTCTTGTGGTTGAGTCTTTTGAGAGTTTATTCTCTAGAGTAGTTGGAGATGAAGTGATTCAAATGAATTTCAAAGGATTTGCTTCGAGGAAGAGTTTCAAATGAGTTGTGTTTATTTCCTATTGTTTGTATGAACTTTCTTTTATATATAAAATTCATGTTTTGTTGAATCTTCCTCATGAATTCTGAGTAGGTTTCTTGTCTTTTTCCCTACAATGAGATATGGTAAATGAAAAGATAGATTAGATATGCTATTTAAATGTTAAATACTTGTGATAACTTCTACACTTCACACTTCATTTACTTTTCGATCTGGTCAATTGAAATGTTAAAATTTATTGCGAAATATACGATCAGAAAGGGTATGAGTTCTACAACAAAGTGAGAATCACATTCAAGTGCACGAAGGAGTCTGTCATTTATGAGGTTGAATGCAAATAAATAAGGAAATATATTTTGTTTGACGTAAAATTAGAGAGTTTATGATGACAGACTAAAATCCCTAATTTGGTTCTAGTGTTTGGAAACTAAAGTGAGAGTTAGCACTCAGGTGAGGGGGAAGTGGGAGCTCTGGAGTGGGAGTCAGTATTCTCCAGCCTAACAACAGATTTAGGGACTAAACCTAAAATTAGCCAATGTTCTTTATACACTTGTCTAAGGGTGAAGAATAATACTGCTCCTATTTGGCACAATACAAATTTAAACAATTTTAATCTTTCATTAACCACAAACTCATTGTAGAGGGAAAGATACTTTCTCTAATTAGAACTTTCGTTACATAAATATAAAATTTAGTCTAGAATAGTTAAACTTTAAAGTAAATTTAGTAGTCTAATAAATTTAGTTCTGCTATAAACATTTAAACACTTTCAAACTCGTGCTTTATACTTTCAGTTTATAATTTGATTATTACGTTTTGGATACTACTGTTATCAATTTACACCTTCCCTGTGAGATCGATAACCAGTACTCCACTAGAACTCTGTATTGTTTGAGCGATACGTATACTTGTGTTTATTTAACTGCGACCGTATATATAAAATTGATAATTTCATCAATAATTAAGAGTGCATTAACTTCATTAATTTGTTTATATCTACATATTAAATATCAATATCAAGTAATTGCATCAAGTTTTTAGTGCAGTTGCTTAGGGTTAAAATAACTGCTAGTCACCGGTCGCACACCACATCAAATATCATTATGCACATCATGCAAAAAATATGATACAAGAAAAGTAATGAAGATTTATAAAACAAAATCATAAAAAATGCTAATGATTGATTATAAATAATTTCTAAAGAAGAGAAATGAAAAACAATTTAAAGCAAACAAGCCACATTGTTATATATATATATATATATATATATATATATATATATATATATATATATATATATATATATTATGATGGCGTCGTCGGTGGGCAGCTCTGCTAGGGTTTCGCCTGATGGCATTCCCTACGTTGAATCCTTCGTTTTTTCACTCCGTCGGCTTCTTCGTACTCGACGACGACAGCTTTGATGTGCTCCACGACGAACGGCTTCGCGCACCCTGTTCCGATTGCTTCGTCGGTGTTTGCAGACAACTCACACGATGTCGTCTTCCTTTGCAGCTTAACGCGTCGTCATCGTCTTCCTGATACGAGGTTTGGTTACGTTGTTTGCATTCCTCGAACGTCATCTCCTTCCTCGGGTCGCAAATTCGTCGGCGTTTGCAGACAGCTCACACGACGTTGTCTTCCTTCCTCAAATCGCAGCTTGACGCGTCTTCTTCCTGATATTTCCACGGGTCGCAGATAGATGCGGCTCGCAATACGTGAAGGTTACACCGCTCCAGACTCTGGTCGTGGTAATCTTGCCTAGTGAAGATGGCATTGCCGCTGCGTTTCAATGCCACTGTCCTCGCCAAAGACAATCCTACTCGTGCCCCTATTTCTGGTATTTTCCCTCCACGCTACCATGAGACTTTAGCATCGAGTGTTGACACTGGATTTCTCAAACGACCATCCCGTAAAAATGGTAAGCCTGCAATCTTTTTCTCAGAGACAGAAATCTCTACCTTAGCTTCATCCTATAGGCTGGTCTTAGTTAGTAAGTTCCTCTATGGAAACCCAAAACTCGAGATAATTCAAAAAGATTTTGAGCAAATGCGTCTGAAAGGGAAATGAAAGATTGGTAAATTGGACGACAGACATATTTTTATTCAATTAGCAGATGATGAAGACTATGCCCATTTATTTTCGAGAAGACTCATTCAAATAGATAATCGTATGATGAAAATATTAAAGTTCACAGAGGATTTTGATCCTCTCACAGAACCTCCTACCATTCTTATATGGTTGCGCTTTCAGATCTGAAGTTTTATCTCTTCAATCACGACCTCCTCTACTCCTTAGCTATGAGTTATGGTAAACTCCTCAAAACTGATATTGCTATGGCTATTCTGATTGGCCTTATAAAGCAAGAGTTTTTATTGAACGGGACATTACTTTACCTTTTCCGGGGAGATTTGGATTGGATCACAACACCAGGATTTTTGGCAGCAGGTGGAGCTCGAACAATTACCATTTACTGCACCCACTGTCGTATGTTTGGACACTCTCATTCTCAATGTCATCATTTGCACCCTCATTTAAAACCTCAAAGTAAAAATGTTACTGGGCCCTCTGCCCCAACTCCCACATGTCTTTCCTCCACCCCAGAGCGCAATCCACTAGCTACTGGAACATTGGTCGAAACACCATCTGCTCTCCCTCGCACTACCGGAGCTTCGCCCCTTGATAATACTCTTTTTGTTTCTACGATAGACGTGTTGTCGGATGGTTCAGTTGGGCAACCTACAGCTTCAAACCTTTGTGAAAACATCGCTGAAGGAACTTTACTTACAAAGGACAATGTTCAGTCTGATAATCAGGAGGGCTTTGCAGCTCCTCATATCCAAGACACAAGTGCGATAGCAACATTTTATCATTCAAAGAGCCCAGAACCTATCACTGTTGCAACGGTTGACACTCCTACTGCAGCTCTACCACCTCGTCAAACCAAGCAAGTTGTTACCCTACTCAGGTGCAAGGGGCTCATGATGTACATGTCGGACAATCTATCGACTAACATACCGTTCAGATGAGTCAGTCCTCAGATGAGGAATGACGGGTTTACACATCTAAGAGAAAGAAGAAGAATGAAGACCTACTAGAACTCAGAAATTTAATAGATGATATGTTGGTTGCTTCAGACAATAGTAGCAAACTTAATAATCTATTAGATGGTCCCTTCTTAGAACTAAGAGCAGAGGCAAGACTGAATTGAGTCATTCTCTAGCTGTCTAATTTTGGGTGCATTTGGCAGACTTGGTTTTTAGGTATACATGTCTTTCTTTTTGGGGTCTTGTGTGTATTGTATACCGTGTGGGTAGAGTGTCAGTTTTGAACCATCTCATACAACTTATCTATATCTTTCTTTCTTTAATATATTAGCCCTTGGGCTTTTTCCAATATATATATATATATATATATATATATATATATATATATATATATATATATATATATGACTTCAAATTTAATTGTGATAAATTATGCACATTAAAGATTAACAAGTAAACGAAGATTTACTTGTCAAATTTCTTTTAAAACACATTTTAATAATATGAACCAATTATCAATGTAAGTTTAAAACTCCACTTTAATGAATTCAAAATTTAGTAAAACTAATAAGAAAAAAAAATTATACCAGTGATACTGGGGTTAACCCAAACCACAATAAGATAAGCAAATAATATTACTAAAAGCAAACAAACACTTACAATCAAACACACTTGCAAGTAAAATTACAATAAACACAATGCAAACTCATATTAGGGTTTAATCCATAAGTGGTGAATGTTTGCAAGGTGGTCGAAGAGCGAGGTGGGCGGCTGAAATGGGTAGTGGGTGATTGGGACCGTAAAAAAGAGGGGATGGAAGGGTGGCGGCCGCAAAGAGGAAAGGCAAGACAACAACGAACTAGATGGAAAGGATGGTCCTAAATAGCGGCAGTAAGAAAAGAGGACGTCATCACCGAAGGGCAGGAGTTGTGAAAAGTGCAACAAATTGGAATGAGAGAAACAACTGATTGGGTGGTGGGAACAACAAAAAAGAGCTAGGAACGTTTGTTTGCTGGCGGCGGCGGCGAGCTTGAATGACGGTTGTGGCAACGGGTAAGGCTTGGGATTGCAGGACAACTAAAGGAGGAATGTTTCGGGGCTTCAACAGCGAGAATGATGGCTGGACGGCGAGGAACTGTAGGAATAATAGCAAAATGATTGTTGTCGAGACAATTGCAGTGACGAGGAAGGTGTGATAGCGAAGTGTGACCGGTGCGAGGAGGGACAAGGAAGATAATACAACCAAAGCACCAATTAGAACCCCAGGATACAACCCTCGAAGGCAAGAAGAGCCATCGACGGCCGTCCCGACGCCAAAAATACGAAAAAAACTCCTCAACTAAAACACAAAAAACAAAAAAATTGTAATAACATAATTAAGATTGGCCCAAGAGGACCAACCAACTCTTCGGCGTAAAAATAAAAATAAAAAAAGGACTAGTTTGGTCTAGGTACGACTTAAGGGCCATTTCTTGTCGTTAGCTCCCCACATCAAGGCATATTGAGATAGCTTTGAACTCATCCGTTGAATTTTCTGTCTTCTTGTAGTATGCCGTCAGGTAAGCCCAGTTGAAGATAGTGAATATGGTGTAATCTCATAGTAAGTCAGTTTTGTAATCACTGTCGTTCCAAAACACATCATGACAAAATAAATATTTATTTTCTTTTGACATAATCTGAGTTGGAGCTACATTTTGACGTAGATTTTCATAAAGTAACTCTCGAGCCCCTAGTTTGTAATTTGTTTCTTACATTCCTCATACTCGATTGAATGTATTTGATTGTCCGGAAAGGTCAACTCCGAAACGACATTTTTGGTAGGCTAAACCACACTGACACATAACCACTCAGGAGAGGCAACTTCTTCTCAAGAAAGACCATGATCCAACTTTAGAATGTTCTTTCCCACAAAGATCCTGAGGTAGTCTCACATACGGCGGTTCATCCATCTTGTATGATCTTTTGTCGAGGGCTACATCACCGAACCTATTTCAAAGCTAGTCAGTTATGTAATCATTGTCATTCCAAAGCACATCATGATAAAATAAATATTTATTTTCTTTTGGCAAAATCTGAGTTTGAGTTGCATATTGTCATAGATTTCATAAAGTAACTCTCGAGCCCCTAGTTTTTAATTTGTTTCTAACATTCCTCATACCCGATTGAAGGTATTTGATTGCCAGGAAAAACCAACTCTGAAATAACATTTTTGGCATTTGTTTCTAACATTCCTCATACTCGATTGAAGGTATTTGATTGTCAAGAGAGGTCAACTCTGAAACAATATTTTTGACAAGCTGAACCACACTGACGCATAACCACCCAAGAGAGGTATCTTCTTCTTCTCGGGAAAGACCAAGATCCCACTTTAGAATGTTCTTTCCCACAAAGATCCTGAGGCAATCTCAAATACGGCGGTTCATCCATCTTGCTACATTGTTGAACTGATTTTAACACCCAAATGACTCCCTATGGCTTTCAAAAGTGCCACAAAAAGAGCCCCGTATCAAACATGTTGGACCTCCCTTGGCAGAAATCAGTCTAGATATCTGAAAAGTTTAAATATCAGGAAAAATTAGTCTACTATGGGCTCAAAAAACTCACGACCCTTTTGAGCATCCAATGCCAATCCTACTGATATCACTCCTTACAACTACAGAAATGTAGTTTGAGGCACCACAACCTCATACTCTGAATGAATGTCTACTAGCTTGAACTTACTACCCTCTAGAACAACTACTATCAATTCAGTTGAAGTCTCTCCACTGGGTTCAACCAAAGTCACTAGGCCTCTTCTTCATCGGCTAGAGGTTAAGAATACTATTTGAAAAACTTCATTTTCTTCTGGATCACTATTTACCTCTTCAACTATTACCTGATCAATGAAAGAAATCATTCTCCTAGTTATGCAATCAAATTTGGTATGTCCAAATCTATGACACTTGAAGCACTTTCTAGCTGGGACAAATTTGGGACTACGGATTAGTTTCACCTGTTCTCCACTCTGACCTAATGTCTCCTCATGTGAGGTCAACTTGGATGTTCTCTTGAGTGTACTCTTGATGCAAGATTCTGGGGTTAAACTCTGCTTGTAAGATATAGTGGTGTTCCAATAATGTTGCATCTCCACTTTTGAAGCTAGGGTTTGCACATCCTGTTCGTAATGAACTGATAGGTACTGGTGCTGCATCTCCCGTATCATTTGGGACTAAGTAGTGATCTTATATTTTCTTCACACTGGTATAGATGCTACAAATTTTGTATCAAAATAATGCACTATTCTTTAACTTGCTAATGGTTAGTATCATCCTGGTACTCAAAGAGAAGTTCAACAACTAGAAGTCATTCGATGAATCCGTTCATATCAAAGAGGCAATCCAAATATGACAAATTCACATTTACTTCAAAATTTTGGCTTCTTAAATATTTCAGATCAAGCCTTACCAGTGGAGGTTCTTCATCCCTGACATCTGTATAGTGGAAGAGATACACACAATTTCTTCAATCTAGCAAATCATCATTATAACTACGGCTGAACCTTCCAGATTGGATTCTTTCCTCAATTTCATCGTGCGGTTGTAGCGCTCGACAGAGTCGTCGTTGTATCGCTTCTATGATAAATTTCAGATTGACCTCGGACTGTTGTCTCCCTGGAGACATGATTAAGGTTTGAATAGGTGAAAGAGAGTGTAAAGGGACGATGTATAGTGAGAAAGAATATTTGTGGGTGGCCGATTTTAAAAAAAATCAGAAAAGAAAATAATTTTTGAGTGAAGGTGGAGTTGGGTATTGGTAGATGTTAAAAACCCTAGGGTAGGACTAGGTTAGATGAACTATGATATCAAATGATATAGGAGTTAACTCAAACCACAATAGGAAAAATAAATAATATTACTAAAAGTAAATAGATTGTTACAATTAAACACACTTAAAAGGAAAATTACAATAAATATGACTAGGGTTGGATCCGGGGGTAGTGGAGGTCGTCTAGGTGGTCTAGGAGTGTAAATAGGTGGCTGAAATGGGTTGTAGGTGGTTGGGACAATAAAAAGAGGGGCTGGAAGGGTGGCGACAGCAAAGAGGAAGGGTCGGACAGCAGCTAACTGACTGGAAAGGAGAGTTTTGGGTTGCAGTAGCAAGGGAAGAGGAGGTCGACAGCGAAGGAGAGTAGTTGCAACAATAGCAGCAGGCTTGATATTGGAGTTAACCCAAACCACAAAGCACAACAATTTTATTAATGACTTATACAAGGTTACAATGAAGACTCCAAAGAAAAGAAGACAACACAAAATAAAGCGTAAAACAAAGAATTACAAGTAAAGCTAGACAAAAGAAGACAAGAATCTTGATGAGGAGGGAGTCTGGGAGCTGATGCAAGGCAGACAGTTACAGTGAAGGACGGAGAGGTTACTCACTGCTATGGAAGGGATGGGCAGCAAATCAGCGAGGTTAGAGCATCGAACCGCAGTTAGAGGAAGCTTGGAAGGGGCAGCAGTGGTCGTAGCCTGCAGGTTGTTGCAGGGAGAGTTTGTTGGTCTGCAGTTGGAGCGACACCGTCAAGGGCAGCGGTGATTGTGGGTTGCCAGAAGAGCAAGGTGAGGTGACCTACTCGTGACTGAAGGCTGCGGCAGCCTACTGGAAGAGCAAGGGGGCGACTTGCTAGTGGTTGAAGGGTTGCGATAGCCTACTGAAAGAATAGGGGGCGACGTGACCTGTAGGATTGCAGGGAGATGGGTAGGGGTCTGCTGTAGGGCTGAGAAGCGGTTGACAGCAGCGGGGAGGGTGGACAAATAGATAAATATCTCGGCGAGGTAGATCTGTAGTCAGAGTGCCACCCAGACCCGTGGAGACAATCACCAACTCGGACAAGGGACAGCCGCAACACTACCTAAACGTCAAATACAACCATTGAAGGGAAAATACCAAGGCTAAAACTTGAATTTATATTTTAAAAATAAGATCCCTAACTCCAAGCATATCATCTCCTATTTACAAAGAGACTTGACTTATTTTAGAAAAAAACTTTAAATAAGGAGAATAAAATCTGATTTTAGATTTTAGGAAAGATTATTTAAAATAAGATAAGAATAAAATCAGATTTTAAATTTTAGGAAAGACTTTTAAAATAAGAAGGGAGAATAAAATCAAATCTCTGAATTTAGGAAAGGATTTAAATGAGAAAGGGCATAGGAAGAAAAGTAGGAAAACAAGGAAAGAAAAAGGAATGAATGGAAAGAGGAAGGGATAGAAGAGGAAGGAGGGGCAACAACATCCCTCCCTTGAGGACCGGCTGGTCCAACCAGGCTAGAACAAGCCCAGGCCGGTCCTCCCCGAGCCCTATGTCAGTCTCTCGGGGTGGGGGGCTTGGACCTAATTCGTTGAACCTTCTGGTTCTTTGTCTTTAATCCTGGCAACGCTTGGGTCCCACTGTCAAATGCACTGTCTCACAAAGCACTTGTGAGCGTACCTCCATCTCAATTCAATCACCTTGGACTGAAATTTCTCGCATGGTGGTAGAGAATCCATTGGCACTAAAACCGGTCCCGCTGTTCTGTTGGTAAGAACTCCTGTATCCTCGGGCTCTACCGAAAGAAGTAGAATGAGGCATTCGTTGTACTTGGTGAAGGAATACATGTTTCTGAATCCATCGTGCTGAGTCTTCTGTTCAAACTGCCACAGTCTTCCTAGCAAAATGTGATAGAAATTCATGGAGACCACATCACACTATATCTAGTTCTGCAGCTGACTCCTTATTGAAAACTTTACTAGGCATTGTTAGTCGATGTTGACTATGTTTTACTTCTTAAGCTAGGTCAGTGAGTAAGGTTAGGCATGTCTCTGAGTCGTGAGTCTCAGTATCTCTGTCATCTGAGTTGATGTCACGTTCTTGCTGCTAACCCCGTCGATGATAAGACTACATATCTTTCCATTCATTGTGCAACGAGAGTAAAAAATATTGTAGCGAGCCACTGCAGATTCCATGTGTCCTCGGCCTACAGAATCCGTCAAAGCACAAGTGCTTCTTCATCATCTGGCGAAAGCTGATGCTCCTCACCCTATTCCTCAGCTTCTACTCCTCGCTAACCTCTTCCATGGCGCCCTACTCCGTAAAAGTTACAATTCTACTCGTCGGGCAGCTGGAGGCTACATGCCTAAATTCGCGGCATCTGAAGCATTTACTAGCGGGCACAGTAGCTGGCATCTTCTTACTAGGGTGGCTTTCTCCATATTCAAACCAATTTTCTCAAATCTCTACGTCGTGCTCTTGCTGGTGTTTCCAACTAGGGCTGTCAAAAAAGCTCGTTGTTCGCGAACAATTCGTGTTCGGTTCGCTAAAAAGTTCGTGTTTGATTCGTTCACTAAGCAAACGAGACGAACACGAACATTTTTTTTCGTTCGGTTTGTTAAACGAACCAAACACGAACAGTGATTTGTTCGTTCGTGTTCGATTCGTTATTGTTCGAAATATAAAATAATTTAAAATAATTATATATAAAAAATTTATGATATTTTAAAAATAATTATATATTATAAAAATTTATTATATTTTAAATAATTAAACTTCTGTAAATTATAATATTTGATAAATTATTAATAAAAATAATAATATTATAGTATTAATTATATTAATATAAATATTATAAAATTATAATTAATATACTATATTATATATTAAAATAAAACCTTAAACAAAACCCTAAACGCCTTATTCAGTTTACTTCATTTTGAGGAAGTATGGATTACTTGATGTGTACGGAATAACTGATCAATTTTGCTTCATTTTGAGGAAGTATGCTATCAAAGCTAGTGCTGTCAAAAAAGCTTGTTGTTCACGAACAGTTCGTGTTCTGTTCACCAGGAAGTTCGTGTTCGATTCGTTCGATAAGCAAACGAGACGAACACAAACATTTTTTTTTCATTCGTTTTGTTAAACGAACCAAACACAAACAGTGATGCGTTCGAACATTTCGAACAAGAACACAAGCTCTGTTAGTTTGTGTTCAGTTCGTTTACACCCCTATCTCGAACTATGGGTGTCTGTCTGGCTGGTTGTGGTTGTCGGCTCTACTTTTGCTACATTTCCACTTTCAATGCTAGTGTATGGACATCTCTCAGCATCCACTACGGCTGTAGCTATACCATATTGCTAATACTACACTTTAAGCCCCTTAGATATCTGGCAAATGTATTTTCCTCCGGCTCTGTCAAATCGCACTTCAGCAATAAGTGGTCGAAATGAGCTATAAACTCCACTAAAAGGTCTCTCCGCTGCATATTGTGGAGTTTCAAAAACATGTCATGTCGGTAATGAGGGGAAGGATATTTCTTCTGCATTGTTTTCTTCATTTTCTCCCACCTGATAATCTTATCGGTGCCTTCTCGTCTCCTATGTCGCTATACATTCTCACACCATAGGAAGGCATTTTCTTCAATGTGATGGCAACTAATTTGACCTGTCTCTCTTCGGGCACCTACTTGTATTCGAAGATCCGCTCAATTGCCTGTAGCTATTCCTCTTTCAAACTCTGGTAGATCTACCTTGGTGATGAAGTCTCTGCGTCCTTCAAATGATATTTCCTATCTGAGAGTCTCCCTTTGAGGGGGATTTGTATATCTCTCTAGGTCTCATTTGATATTGTATTCTGAAACATCGTGTCCTGTCTTCTTCACTGAAGGTCCCTCATGGAAGGGATTTAGATAGTCATTTCTTTCACCCCTTCGACTCTCTAGATCCCAATCGGAGGTAACCTCCTCCTGCGTTAACTCTTCAAGTTCTGCAAGTATCTGTTGAAGATGGCGGCGAAGCTCTCGCTGTATCTCTTGCCGGGTAAACTCGGGTATATTTCTCCTAGGCGGCATGGTTGTTGATATGGGATTTGTGGAAGGAAAGAAAAGAAACAAAGAAAGAAGAGAAAAATAAACGAAAGAAAGAAAAAAAAAATTTTTGTGGTGGATTGCATAGCGGCAGATGCTAGAAACTATAAGTTGAGACTAAGGTTGGGCTAGCTCTGATACAAATTAATAAAGGTGTTAACCCAAACCACGATGCACGACGCAGTTTTATTGATGACTTAAATAAGGTTACAATGAAGTCTCGAAAGAAAACAAGACAACACACAAAACAATGCGTAAAAATGATTACAAATAAAGACTCGTTTTTAAAAGAAGACACAACAAGCTTAAAAAGGAGGGAGTCCACGCAAGTGCAAGGCAGGCGGTTGCGGTCATGGCCGGAGCGGTGACTCGCAGCTATGGATGTTAGGGGCGTCGAATCGCAGTTGGAGGAAGCTTGGAAGGGGTAGCGGTGGTCGTGGTCTGTAGGGAAGCTCCGATGAGAGTTCGTTGGTTTGCTGTTGGAGTGATGCTGTCAAGGGCAGTGGTGGTTGCGGCTTGCCAGAAGAGCGGGGGACGATGGCCTGCTGGTGACTAAAGGTTGCGGTAGCCTGCTGGAAGGCAGGGGGTGGCGGTCTGTTGGTGGTTGAAAGGCTGCTGCAGCCTGCTGAAAGAACAGGGGGTGGGGCGACCTATAGGTGTGCGGGAGATAGATGGGGGCCTGTTTTAGGGCTGAGAAGCGGTTGACAGCAGCAGGAGAGTGGACAGATAGATAAATATATCGACAAGTCGAGCTACAGCCGAAGCACCACCAAACCCGTGGAGACGATACCAACTCGGATGAGGGACAGCCGAAGCCCTATCTCGAAATCAAATACAACCCTCGAAGGAAAATACTAAAGCTAAAACCTGAATTTGGATATCAAAAACAAGACCCCTAACGCCAAGCACATCATCCCTAATTTATAAAGAGACTTGACATATTTTAGGAAACACTTAAAATATGATGGAGAATAAAATCAGATTTCTAATTTTAGGAAAGGGTTTTTAAAATAAAAAAGAAGAATAAAATCATATCTTAAATTTTAGGAGAGGCTTTTAAAATAAGAAGAGAGAATAAAATCAGATATCAAAATTTAGGAAATGATTTAAATTAGAAAGGGTCTAGAAAGGAAAGTAACAAAAGAAAGAAATAAAATGAAAAGGTAAGTAAGGAAAAAGGAAGTGAGGGAAGAGGAGGGAGGGGGCAGCAGTGCCCCACCCTTAAGGACCAGCCAGTTCAACCAGGCTGGACCGAGACAAGGCCGATCCTCCCTCGAGCCCTGCGTAAAGGTTGGAATGAGAGAAACAGCTAGTCAGGTAGCTAGAACAAATGAAAATTAGCCAAGAACGTTTGTTTCCTAACGGCGACGACAAGTGAAAATGACAGCGGAAGCGGCAAGAAAGGCGTGGGACTGCGGGACTGCCAAAGGAGGGCTGTCCAAGGGCTTTGGCAGTGGGGAGAATGGCTAGATGGTGAAGAACTGCATAAAAAACAACAAAAGGACTGTTGTCGGGGCAGTTGTAGCGTGAACGAAGGTGTGGTGGCGAAGCAGGAGGGATGCGGGAATGGAAGGATAGGAAGGTGGTCGAGCGGCTTCAAATTTGTGCGTGTGCACAATCATAATCGTGTCGCGCCCTAACTAAAGGAGGAATTCTCACGCACTTCACTTACCTAAGTTTTACATCGCTCTTGTCGATCAGTCGAAGGAGAAGAAAGGAGGTCGTGAGTGGTGCTCGCATGCAGAGATCGAAGGAAGGGGACCTTCGTGCATGGTGCTCGCATGAAGAGGCTAAAGGAGGAAGAAGGAAACCATCGTCCATGCACGTTAGGGTTTTCGACAGAAGGCACAATGCTACAATAGAGATTTTTATTGTTAAATTAATTAGTATAATGTTATATGTGTGTTCATGTGAACTTTTAATTCATTCGATTTGGAGGCAAAAATTATTGACTTCATATAAAAATAAGGTAAATTATGAAATGTTATTTCTAGTAAGTAAATAATTTGATATGTAAATGTTTACCAAGCAAATTATATAAACAATTAGTAAATTAATTTTATATCAATAATTTATTTCTAGTGTAAATGTTTACCAAGCAGAATATATAATATAGTTTAATTAAAGATCGTAATTTCATATCAATAATTTTATGAATTAACTTTAGTGATTTTAACTTACAAAGCAGTTTGATTAAAGAATGATAGAGAGATTCAATATTTATTTATGCTGGAGGAAGTGAAGTGAAGGGGTAAAGTTTTCCGGATGTCTTTTAAGTCAAATGTGAGTAGTTATTTTCTTGTATGTATTGAATTAAAATTTTATTAAATGAATAACTGCATTATTACTTCATATACTTGTTTTTATAATCTGAAGCATATTGCAAATGAAAGAATTACTGAAATGAATAAAATGAAAATTAAAAAAAAGAGAGAATAGTGGGTTCAATGACCTTAAATGAAAGTAATTAAAAGAAATGAAATGTAAATGTTTAAGTCATATAGGATTATTCCCAGATGATACTTGCAGGGAATGTCATGTACCCGTGCACAATAAAAGTAATGGTCAAAGTATACCTTCAGGTGTAAAATTTTTATGCTACCTTCAGATATATTTTGCGAATCCTTTCAGATGTGACGACAATTCTGATATGCTCTTAACAAGGTTAAAATGGGTGAATACTTAAATTGAAACAAAAAGAGATTTAAAGTGAAACTTTGCAGTTTTATAAAGTAATGAACTGCAATTTTTTTGGTCATTCATCACAACATTTGCATATGAATTTAATGCATATTAAGATTACAATTGCTCATTAAGTCGAACTTACTGCTGAATTTAATTGTATCTTTCAGAAAAATAAAAACTATATGTTGATATGTTTAACATGTGAGATTTAATTTATAGATGGAAAACTACTACTACCAGGTATTATGATGGTAGTTTCTTCGTATTGTTTTCTTTCAGATTGTGGTATATTGTTTGATATTGGTTTGAGATGTTGTCTCTAAACTATGTTGCTTCTGGAAGTTTTGATTTTTATGCATTGTACTTTGTGGATTATTAGTGGTTTTTTTATATATTGGAAGTTTCTGAAAGTATGTGGAAAGTAAAATAAAATGTTAGCACCGTTTGATTATGGTTCCTTACCTAGTTAATTTTAAGCTATCAGATCGGATCATAACAAATATGTTGATGCAACAATAAGCCCTGATGGTAATGTAACCGGGATGATGTCATTGACGTTAACCACACAAGAAAATATAAGATTCACATCCCGGACTACTACTACTAACAAAGATCTCCCTTTGTTTTGATGTTGACCAATGAAAAAAGAAATAAAACCCAAAAAACAATGTAATGAACAAAAAAATATGTAGAAATTGAACTGGAATTCAAAGCACAAAAAATCAATGAGAACTTTATCCATGGTAGAATTCCATTTATGCTAAATATAAACAAAATAATGGCAAGACAAATGGAAGAAATTAGATATAAAAAATCACCTAGTAAGAAACCAAGGCCGCACTTTACTAAAAGGAGATAACTTTTCCTAAAATTATGTAGTAAAGCATGTACCATACTTGAAGTAATCACACATTCAAACTAACATACAATTATAAAGACTGGAGCAAAAGAACTTATTTTATCAACCATTAGTATGCCTAAGTATAGCTATTCATAAATATTTTATTCTTAGTTTGCTAGATATGGTTGGCATAAGATCAGCCTATAGAACACTCATACTCAATCTTTAATTTTATCCACAGTCCTCATCGACAATGGAGGAAATATACTGCAGCTGGAGAAAATTGTAGAAAAGGAATAACGCAATGAAAATAATGAGAACTAAAGAAAATCATGAAAAGATTAAAAACAAGAATGGAGAAAAACAAAATGTAAAACACTCACAAAAGAGCAGAATCCTTACAACTCAAAATATCGTAGTAGGAAACAACTTTGAGACATCCAACCCACATAAATGAGACAATCCCTCATCACTCTGAAGCACACAAGAGTCCATCAGGAATATAGAAAAAAATATATCGGATATTAGGAGCCCTTCCAAGAAGGGCACCTCCGAACAATTTTCTTTTAGCATGTCACTTTGGTCTGGCCATAATTTAGTAGAATTGAACTAAAGATTAAAGAAGACAACAAATAAAATATGCTTATGTCAAAATTAGTTAATTCAAAACACTTCATATCAACTACTATCCAAAAGAAAGCACATAAGTGCTAAGCATATTTTTAAGAGCTAAGATTGCATGGAGGTGGAAAAGAATAACAGCACGTGCAAGCAAATTCATACAGGATCACAAACATGAATGAGCAAAACAGGATGAACAACAACAACAACAAAACCTTTATCCCACCAAGTGGGGTCGGCTACATGAATCTTTTTTCTCCATTGCATCCTATTAGTGTTATATTTTCATTTAAATCTAATAAATTAAGATCATTTTTTATACAATATGCACAAGTCTTCCTAGGTCTACTCTGCCTTTCTTAACATAAGTCGAATCTAAAACATCTACTCTTCTAATCGGATCATCAGATAGTCAAAGTTTAATGTGACAAAACCATATAAGACGATTCACTCTAATTTTGTCTGTCACTGGAGCTACAACAACCCTACCACGAATATATTCATTTCGCATTTTGTCTCTAAATGTAAAGCCACTCATCCACCTAATCATTCTCATCTCGGTAACACTTAACTTACTTTTATGCTTCTCATTTAAAGGCCGCCATAGGGCATAGCAGGTCTCAATACCATCTTATAAAATTTTCCTTTCAATCTAAGCGGTACTTTTCTGTCACACAATAAGCCTAAAACATTCCTCCACTTCAACCAACCAACTTGAATTCTACTAATAACATCCTCATCAATATCACCATCACTTTGAACAATAGACCCGAGATATCTAAAGCGTTCACACCTTTTAATAACTTGATCACCCATAGTTAGATTTCTATCACAAGAACTACTACTAAAATTACATTCCATGTATTCAGTTTTAGTTCTACTCAAACGAAGGACTTTGGACTCCAAGGTACACCTCCATAATTCAAATTTTCCCGAGTTTTTCTCATATTATCCACGAGAAGGATATCATCAGTAAAACAGGATCAACAAACAAAATAAATTGTGTAGTAGCAGATTAGGCAAATAACAAATATTTTCGAAAGGAAAAATAGTGATCTTGCAATTGCCAAAAGAAATTAAGAAATTTTAAATTAACAGAAATCAGATTTAATGGATATATTGTGAGAAATAGAAAGAATATGTTGCGAAATATATGGTTTTCGTTTTACAATACAAGTAGTTAAGAGTCGGTCATTTATGATAGCTGGGAAAGGGCAAAGTCCAAAGCATTTCATGAGAGAAGTTATGGGTCGTAAGAGGTACTGAGAGGTAGCATGAAAATGTAAAAGAAGACCACAAACCATATCCATACCCTCTCATTTCTCTTTCATTTATTTGTTCCTTTAATTTGTATGAAATTAAAGCCACTTAACCCTCTTTAATTATGCGCTTCTGATGGTTGTAATCATGATACATCTCAGTATGGTATCATATTTTACTTCTTGGTAGGTGAATATATTAGAGCAAATTGTTTAGGACAAAAAATAAGATAAAGGACATAACAAAAAAGGGAAATTTACTAAATACCACAAAATTCTTATTTATTTACATACCTAACACCTAAAGTCTGATATTTATATTCATAACACTATGGTGTTATAAAGCTATACATAAAAAGAGTATTTGACTTTTAAAAGTCAGTAATAGCGGTATTTTTATCAAGCGTTAAAGATTTGGGTGCTATGTTGTAACAACCCAACCCAGAGATTGGAATTAACCAAGGCTGGTACAGACAGTCGGACAGTGAAAATTAAATTTCTTCTACATATATTTCTATAACTATAACATTTAACAAATAAAAGAGCCGTTATAAAAAGTAAATTAAAGTAATAATATTAAATTTATCTCATTTTTTATTGCCCGCATCTTTGTAAATATTTTCTCCTATATTGCTCATTTTTTAATCAAATAATTAAAACCTGAAATGTTAGCTAATAATAGTGAGTTCATCATAGCCAATGAATACTCATAATCATAAACAATAGTAACAAAATTAAAAAGAAAACAACATGCATGTCAGTTAAAGTTTATGTAAGTCAATATATAAGAGCATATGATGATTGTACTATTTAATATGATCATTTAAGATTCTAAATATTAATTAAGTATTACTGTATCGTTTATAAATGAATATCATTTTAATCTATATACAACAGTCACAGGAGCACCGTTTAAAACTTATACCAATGAAAGCACATCAATATCAATATTATTTTTCATTAATGTTCTCCCGCTAGTATCATAAAAGGTGAACTACGTCATAGTTAAACATGCAAAAAAAATCACTCAGTATAGTACATAACATTCACATTTTCATGTCATTCAATAAGTAATATTTAATACTATAATGACTAAAATATTTCTTACAAACATTCAAATCGATATGACTGATAAAAAGTAAGAATGGAGGAATTATAATGCATTAATCAAGCATCAAAACAATCCATACGTCTACTTTATAAGAAATACAAAAATACTACTATAACTTAAGGGTGGTACTCACCTTAATTTCACTTTATAAAATGCTCTTCCAAATTTTTTAGCGTGTTGTCATTACTGTAATTCATGATTTATATTTTCATCACAATTAAATACTAATAAATGAAATTTTCCTTTATTAAAGTTAATAAAAGTAATCTTGAGCTTTACCTCCTTATTGCCTCTTCTTTTGAAAAACAATGATCTCGATCCCCCTTAATCCACAATCCAACTGCTTGACAATTCATAATCACCTATATTAATTTATAAATTTAATATAAATCAATAACATGTACTTATTTGATAAAAAATTTATATAATTAAAACTCTAAACTCCAATAAAGAATCGGTCTTCAATCCTGCATACATGAATTTCCGCTTCCTTGGTTTCGTTCGGGCACGGTCTGCATGAACCTGCTCTCCTCGACTGGACGTGACACTTCTTTAGCTTCACACAACCGCACGTTAGCCTGAATCCTTCCCATCCTTCTCCTTCCTATTTGTGCACAAAGGCTTGCTCCTCCTTCCTTCAGCCTATGCTTCTAAAAGCATAAACCACAATAGCATGTGCTCACTTTGCTCCCGAGAATAGTACCATAGCTTCACTTCTCACCCTCATCCTTGATATCATATGCGCAATAAAGCCCTGGCTTGAAATCACCTCCTTCATGACTTGCTTCATCTAAAATGCTTCAACCATTGCTTTCGGCTCAGCTCGTTGATGCACAGAAGCCCGTCGTCATCCTCGAAGTTGCTCGTCTCCTCTATTGAATGAAGGTCAGCTCGCATACATCATTTGATTGTCCATAAAAGTGACACAAAAACTCTCTTACAAATGTGAAATAAACTTGATGCAACCCTTGCTTGCTCGATTTGGCTCTTCCAGCGACATTGATCCCTCTGTCATATTCTCTGTCTTTGTTTATTGCGTGTCGTGCGTCGAATAAAGCATGTTTCTTTTGATTCCGCTCGAAACAAAGGTATGGATGCTCGCTCGACTTTCCCACGCTCACGCTGAGCTCTTGTCCCCTCTTAAAAGCTCAATTTGAGCTCTATAAAGGTGTGACAATAGCATTACCAAGCAATTATTGGGTATTACAATCTTCCCCACATACAAAAAATTTCAGCCTTGAAATTTTTTAATTTTTCACAATCTTCTTCTAGCAGGAAACATAAGTAAATCAATCTTTTTCTAAAAGATACTTAGATCTCATTCATTAAGATAAAAGTGGGTATAGTAAAACAAAAATCTAATACTAGATAACTCAATTAACATCTCACGTAAACTGAAACAAGATAACATAACAAAGATAACATGACATCTAACACAACATAACATAACTAAAATGACACACAATCAATTAAGCAACAATACACTATAAAAACAACCTCTAAAAACATTAAAATTAAACATAATACTCATTATAACCTATTAGCATCAACATCCATAACAGTAGGTTCTTTAGGCTCACTAAGAGTATAAATTTGAGGCTGAACTGACTGTCATTGTTGACCTTGGGTGGGAGATGAAGCTGTTGACTTTATTCTTCTTTACCCACCTGCAGTTTTCTGTAAAGAAGCTCTGCCACCTGATTTCTGATCTTCAATGTTCTTATGGCCAAGTGATGGACAATATCTCACTATATGACCAGCCTGAAGACACTAATAGCATTTGTTGGAGCCCATCAAGAATTCAATATTATGTTGTCTTTTGCATTTGGCACAAATGACTACAGTTCTCTGAGTCATACCTCTATTAATCCACCTAAACTGATGGGCATCTTTCCATTAGATCCCTCTGATTAATTCACGTGTTCTTCTTCATCAATACTCTTCCTGTTATGTATATATATACGCATTTGATGAGCTGATAATCAATCTCCACTCGACTAGCCCACTCTAACAATACTAAATATTCATCAATTCCTAAGGGCATCAATCCTTCAATCTGAAAAGAAACCTATGGCACTTCTCTTCTGTAATGGCGATCAGTTGTGTTGCATACCTCAATAGTGCAGAAAACTTTGTTTCATACTACATTTGTTGTCTTCTCTCCCTGCAACAGCCTAATAAGCCTGTCCTACATAAATCTTTAAGGGAATAAACTACTCTCTAGAAAGTTCCACAAAATCATCCCAATTTACCATCATGTTAGGCATGTCCCCTAACCCGTCTTGACTCTGCACATGTCCTCACCTTTTTGCTTCTCCTTTCAGCATAAATGTAGCTAATCGATCTGAACTTCCGAATCAATTTGTCATTACCCCCATTCAAGCTCAGGGCATTCAAGTTCATATTTATAGCAGTCGGTACTTCGCCATTTCTACCGAACTTTCCTCTTCTATAATCTTGCAGTGTACCCCTTTACTTTAAGGGATATAACTATTTAATTAGAGTTAAATTAAATTTTCAATTTAATTATTATTAATTTTTTTGTAATTAATATATTGACTCTTTCATAAAGATTGTACTATTTCATTTTAAATCTTCTTGTAATATCACTTTTGTCACGACCCGGCCCAAGATTTAGAATTAGCTAATGCGAGTACAGATGATCAGATGGTGGAAATTAATTTTTTCAACATTCATATTCTATAAATAACATTTAATAAAGTAATACAAGTTAAATTTACCTCATTTCTCGTTGCATGTGTATTCTATAAGCATTGCCTCTTCTTTTGCTCATCTTAAAATCAAATAATTAAACCTGAAATATTAGTTTAAAATAATGAGCTAATCATAGTCAATGAATACTCTACTCCTAAACTATAAAAACACAATAAAAAGTAAACAATATGCATGCAATTGAATTTTAAGCCTATATAAGAGCATAAAGCGATTGTATTATCTAATATGATCATTAAGATGATTCTAACATTAACTATATCTTCCTGTATCGCTTATATATCAATATTTTTTTAATTTATATGCAATTGTCATAGGAACAACATCCATTTATACTAATGAATTCACATCAATATATCATTTTCATTTACGTTCACGAGTATCTTAGTATTTCTCTGCTAGTACCATAAGATGGTGAAATCCATCATAGTCAAGTATGCACAAACAATCACTCTATATAATCCATAACATTCACATTTTCATGTCATTCAACAAGTATTTTTTATTAATATAATGACTAAAACTTTTCATAATTAAAATATAAGCATTCATATCCAAATGATCGATAAAATTTAAGAATAGAGAAATCATAATGCATTAATCAAGCATCTATAATAATTCATATAACTGATTTAGAAAAGATACAAAAATACTACTATAACTTAATAATAGGAGTACTCACCATGATTTCACTTTATAAAATGATCCATTCCAAATTATTTAATTTGTTATTTTGTCTATAATTCATAATTTATATTTCCATCATAATTAAATACTAATAAATGAAATTATTCATTAATAAATTTACTAAAAGTAAACTCAAGCTTTACCTTCTTACTCTTCTTTTGCATAAACATTGATCTCGATCCCCCTTAATCCACAATTCAACTGCTTGACAATTCATAATAATTAATATTAATTTATAGAATTTAATATAAATTAATAACATATAATTAATTTGATAAAATAATTTCTATAATTAAAACTGTGAACTCAATTCACGTATCAGTCTTCAATCATGCACACACAAACTTCCTCTTCCTTTCTTCATTTGGTTAAGGCAAGGCTTGCACGAACCTGCTCAGCTTGATGACATGTGAAACTTCTTCGGCTTCGCATGACTGCACCTTCGCCTAAATCCTTCCTCCCCTTTTCCTTCATATTCACACTCAAATGCCCACTAGTCCTTCCTCCTGCTCATGCTTCCAATAGCAGAAACCACAACAGCCTGTGCTCGCCTCGCTCTCGAGAATAGTACAACAGCTTCAACTCTCACCCTCGTCCTTGATATCACACGCACCATGAAGCCCCAACTTGAAATAACTTCCTCTATGACCCACTTACTCTTAAATTCTTCAACCGTACTTTCGGCTTAGCTTGTTGACATGCAGAAGCCCTTTGACATCCTCGACATTGCTCGTCTCCTTTTTCGAACAAAGGTTAGCTCATATACGCCAGTCAAATGCCCTAAAAAATGACTCAACAACTCTCCTACAAAAGCGAAGCAAGCCCGACGCAACCCTTGCTTGCTCGATTTGGCTAGTCCACCGACGTCGATTCCTCGGTCATATTCTCTGCCTTCATCCCCTACTTTTCGTGTGTCGAATCGAGAATGTTTTTTCGAATCCACTCAAAATAGAGTTAAGGGTGTTCGCTCGACTTTCTCTCACTCATGTTGCCCTTGTCTGAACTCTATGAAGGTGTAATGGCAACGTTACCAAGCAATTAAATTGGGCATTACATATGCATGGAAATATCAATGTTTTTATGTTATGTAAATATATAAGAATTGTGTGGTATGAATGTAAATTATTTGCTACCAAGGTACCATAACAACAGCTTGATACTTAACATCTGCATGCTTTGCATGAATAAAAGCTCACTACATCGGTTTGGAGAGCAATTCTAACATTTTAACCAAGTGATACTGCTTACAAGTCCCAAGACAACTTCCACTGAATGTGTGATAATAAAAGCGCTAAAAAACATAGAGGTCGATAAGGTTTTATCCAGATCAAAACTCACGTGACAATTCCACCACTCAGTTAAGTTTATTTCTTCAATAATTACGAACCAAGATCTATTTGATCTACTTACAACAAAACACGCCATTATGATCAATTTTCTTAATGATGCTGGTTCAAATTACATTGATACCAACTTCAAAGGGAGTAATAGTGACCAATTAAGAAAAAAGAAATTGTATAATTTGATTTTGTCTTAGTTCTCTCCTAGAAAAATTTTGCAAAAATAGAGAAATCTACACCTATATGCACAGAAATAGAATCATGGACAGTAACTAAACAGACAACAGCCCTGCAATTTTTTTAATGTATAGAATGATAACGTAGATATATGTGATTCAAGACTAGAAAATGTAAAAGAAGAAAAGGCAAATGAAGCGAGAAGAGAAAAAGAGCCAATAATGCCAAAGAAAATAAATAAGGAGCTATGTATTTCATATTCAATCCAGTCATTATAAAATAATTCTCAAAGCTGACAGAAATCAACAGGATGTTAAATGTCTATATAGAAGAAAATGAGCTTTAAACTTGGCATGTTTTTTCGAATGATTACGGGTTGTTTGTTTTGCAAAGTAAACAAAAAAAATGTTGTAGGAGTTTTGATTTTTGGAGTGTTTGGGATAAGAAAGCAGGTGAATAGAATAGGAAACGAAATGAAAGAATAAAAAGGATGGTTCAAAATTCATTTTTCAAAGGAGTTTTAAAAGACTTAAATAAGCTTCGGAGAAAATTTATCTTGTAGTTCTATACGACAATTGAATAGGACGAAGGCATGTATAAAACCAACACCAAAAACAATAAGGATAAAGGTAATGATCATAATGTTGAGAATGAAGACTTAAATCTTCCTTATGAACGAATGATATTTCTAAATTCTGAGCATCGTGTAAAGCACACTATTTTTGACAAGCAATTACCTCAAGAAAAATACCCCTCCATATATATACACATAATTAAATGCAAATATAATATAATAGTCACTTCTACTTGAAGTGTAATATTTATTATTCAACACATTGTCGTCAGTTCATAGGTGAATAAAAAAAGTTGAACAGCATAACAAGAGAAAACATGGAGGAAGTGTCTGTGTGTACTGCATTTTGTATGACATACGTTCCAATATTATGGATGAATGTAGACCTCAATCAAATGATTTAGTTATCGCTAGAGCAACATGGAGGCCACATGTAGGAAGCATAGAAACAATTTGGATGGTCACAAAACGATAGAGCTGCATGCAACTTCTCGCAGTTCGTTATATAAGAAAGAAGGCTGATCACTTGCGTATTTCATATAATTCCTTTTTACGGTCAATCCTATAATTTGTTTTCATGAAAAAATTAAGAGGGACAATCTGGATATCTCATATAATAAAGAGTGAAGTGAATGGACTAAACTAATTTTGAGTAGCATTTATTCATTCCATTCAAGTCATAATTCATACTCCTTTAAGAACTCCCTCATACCATGTAAAACTCAACGCCTTCAAGAGTTATCTTCATTTAAACGATAACAACCATTATATATCATGTGATCGCTCGAAGAACTCAAAATTCAAATATATTCAGCTTCAATTCCTTCATTTCAAGCATAATCTGTTCGTTCATCATAGAGCCTACTTCTTTCAGAAAAAAGGTGGTACCATCTGATAATCAATGCATTAAGAGATCCTAACATTTAATCATTAGTATCTTTCTAATGATAGAACGGGTGTGAAATCAAATAGCTCAACACAACATGCTACCAAGGCCTCATTTGAGAAAACTTTCAAACTGTTTTCCATTTTAGAAAAAGTTATTTATTTATTAACTTGTTTGATTGCTATGTTTTTTTATAAACATTTTAAGAAAATATATTCTTATTAAACTTTATAAAACAATTTTCTTAAAACAAATTTTTAAGAGACTATAATAAAAGAAAAAGCTTAACCAAACAAAGCCTAAATGTGGTCTTATTACATAATCTTTTCCTGCCTTATTAACCCCGTTCTGTTCAAGCAGCAAACATGAATGAAATTGGAATGTTAAAAGGACAAGCAGAATGTAAAGTAAATGTTACTTCAAACAACGTTTTTCAATCCTAATCTTATAAATTAGTATTATTTACTAAGTTTAAAAAAGACGATGAAAGCACGAAACACTATAAGTAAACTATAAGATAAATCTCCTTGCAAACAAATTCAAAGCACCAAAATTTCTATCTCTGCAAGCTTCGACAAAAAATGGGGATGTACAATTAACATTTTTATATGAGTTGAGCTAATAGCAACCAAGATAGAACACTGTTCTGATAACATTACATGTTACTGTAAATGTCAAGGACAGGAATTCAGAATGGAGCTTATTAAGAAACCACTTCACAGCTATCAATAACAAACTCTAACTAATTCTCACCTATCCCAGATGTCTATATAAGGATTAAGGACCACTTAATGTATACTTTACTGTGTCATAAAATTTCAGTGGAAATATGCAGTTTACAATTCACTTTTTTCTTCTTCTTCTTCTTTATCTATGTTCTTTCTTGCTTCTTGCAGGAACTTATTTCACCTCATAGTATCAGAGCTAAAGCTTAATAGCATCAATGGACAAATCCGACACTTCTGCTTTGAATGAAGGATTAGGATCACTTCACAAGACAGATCACTTGTTATCCGGCTCAAGATTGAATTGCACATTATCTACATGAAGTACCAATCACTGACCAAAAACATTACCCGGATCACGACAATAGTTGATAATATCTCAGCAGTTGAAGCTCCATTGTCACAGAAGATATCAGTTTAGAAGATCTACATTCATTGGTGCACAATGAGGAAATCAAAACTGTGGGTGCGTTTGGGGCAACTTATTAGCTGCGGTGACGTTTTCAAAACGCCGCCTTAGTGTTTGAAAAATACGTTTGAATAGCTTATTTGATAACTCAGTTTCTTTGTTTAATTAAACGACCGACGCAGTTGAAGCCCTGTGGTTCGGCGTTTCTTCGTGCATTTGGCGTTGTTGTCCTATTCTTCGCCTGTCTCTTGCCTCCTTCGGCTCCGCCCAAAACCCTCGCCCACTTCCCGTCCTCCCGACTCTGCACAAAAAAACCCTCGCCTTCATCATCGAAGACATTGCAATAAGATCGAGACTAGCGATGGAAGACAAGCTTAGCGAATCGGGCAGCGATGGAAGGCAACCTTAGCGATAAGATCGCGATTATCCGGCGAGCTTAGCGAACAACGAATCAAGCTTCCATGGCATTATTCGGCGAGCTTAGCGAACTTAGCAAACTTTGCGAGCTTCCATGACGTTATCCGGCGAGCTTAGCGAACAGCGAATCGAGCTGCGATGATGAATCGGAGCTTGAGTAGAGGAAGGAGCTAATTTATTTATTAATTAATATTAATTATTTGAGTAAATTATATGATTTAAGTAAATAATATGTAAATTTTTCTCACCCAATAAAAAAATTTGTGAATTTAAATTTGATGTTTATGCCTATAACTGTAGAATTTATTTATTAATTAATATTAACTATTTGATAGCATTTATTTATTTTATTTATTCATATATTATTAATTTTAAATTAACTTAATAAATACTAACAAATACTTAATTCATAAATGATCATATGTTAATTATAAATTAATTTATTGAACTATAATTGAATAGAAATAAATTAAAATTAATGCTAAATTTTATAGAAAATTGCTAAATTAAAATATATGCATAGGGGCAAAATGGTCATTTATCCAGAAACAAATGTTTTCCAAACGCACAAACTAAACAATAGATCTGTTTATCCCGATCGACGAACTTATCGGGATAAGCGAGATAAGCAATGCATGCCTCAAACGACACTCGTAACTCAACTTGCTTTCCATATTCAAAGTGGTAGAGGTAAGAGTAATTACAGAGGTAGAGGTCATAGTAGTCAACTTAATACCAACAGATCAATAGTTTCTTCACCAAACTATCAATCAAAACCCAGAAACTCATCTATATGTCAAATCTACAACAAGAAAGGTCATACAACAACCAATTTTTGGCATAGAACTAATCTTAATTATCAACCAACTATAACTCAAAAGAACACAACTCTAATTATTTTCACAACCTTAGATTCTGATTGGTATCAGGTATTATGCATCGAATTAGTGCTGATCTAGATAAACTACAACAGTCAAGACCTCACCAAGGAAATAATCAAGGGATTATTGGCAATGGGGAATCAATCCCTATACAAAATTCGGACAATGCACTACTTCCTGCACCCAATCATAAGCTTCCCCCCACCAAAATCTTTCATATTACACATATATCACATAATCTACTTTCCATATCACAGTTAGCAACCGAGAACAACTGTTCTATCACCTTTAATTTTAAAGACTATTGCATCAAGGAACAGTACAGTCAGTAGATTATAGTAAAAGATCCTTGTATTAATGGATTACATCCAGTAGTTTCTTCTAAACAAGCTCTACTATCAACCACACAAACTTATGAAATACAGGCATAAATAATTGGGACATGCTAATCAACAATCCATGGCAGTTATCTCCAAACAGCAGCCGCAACTTCTTATTTCTAGCAAGTGTTCATTTTGTAATTCATGTATCACAACTAAGCATCGTCTTCCTTTCTCACCTTTTAGTGATCATACTTATTAGCCATTGGAACTAATTCAATCAGATGTTTGGTGACCTTCCCCACATGTTTCTATTGAAGATTATAAGTACCATGTAATCTTTGTGGACAATTATTTGAGATATTCTTGGATATATCTTATGATGTTTAAAACACAAGTACTTTCTCATTTCCTGTTCAGCTTCAAATCAATACACACATTAAAATATTAAGAGCAGGTGGAGGTGGTGAGTACAATAACTATCTCTTTACACAATATCTCAATAACAATGGCATGATATATCAAATATCTTCTCCTTACACTCATCAATAGAATGGCTTAGTTGAACGCAAACATAGAAACATGTTGAATGCAACTCGTGCACTTCTAGCTAATTCAAATCTTCCATCTTCTTTCTAGTTGGAGACATTACTCACAGCTATACACTTAATTAATAGAATGCCATCAATCACAACCAACAACAAATCTCCATATCAAATGTTACATAAAACAAAACCAAATTATCAATCCCTCAAAGTTTATGGTTATGCCTGCTATCCATGGAGTCCCGTCAACAAAACAAATTAATACAAAGAGCTACACCTTGTATTTTTATTGGTTGTCCAGAAAATACCAAAGGATACAAGTGTTTTAATCCCACCACAGAGAAAACTACTATCTCCATAAATGTTACCTTCAATGAACAAGCAATTATCAATAAACAATAAACTATTCCTGCTTACACCATTTACATTACTGCCTACAGTTGCGATGGAAAGATAAACCTTGAGCTTCGATCCAATAGGCTCATATCAATTCAAGAAATTCAAAACAAAAAATTCTGAGCAGATGCACAACAAAACAATCTCAGAAAAGCACATTAAAGTTTATGCGGAAAAACCCGAGAACAAGAAAAAAACATGGAGCCGCACCACAAAAAATTTTCACTATGAAGAACCAGAATTGAATAGAGATACACACTCAGATCAACTCTATACAAGCACAGAACTTACATATCTTCGCTCCAAACATCCCTCAAGATCTTACAAGAGAAAGCACTCGCACCGAAATCACCCCCCGACAATTCACCTTTATGGGAGAAGTAGTCGAGAAACACCGCATGTGAGTGTACTTAATTTGTCACTCGAATCGAAGACTTGAGTTGAATTGGAAATGAGAACTATCCTAGGCTCTACACCACTCCTGGGCAAGGAAGCATTGTTCTCTCTAGAATCGAGAGCAACAGGGCCACGAAAATTGTACGATAGCGCCGCAGACCCAGATGTGGGCATGCTCCGTATGGGCACGGGGGCGTCGTGCCCTCTGTCTTAATGCAGAAACAACTCCTACTGTTTGGTGCACTCTGTTGCTGCCAATCAGGCTTCATACATAATACCTATCTCAACTATCCATAAACAAACCGCAAAGAACCAGAAATTTCCAATACACATCCATAATTCAGTCACCTTCAATTACACCACAAACTGCACATATCCCCATACCAATACCACTACATCAACCATTCCTCATTATCACATGATCAACATATAAAAATCCGGCTGTCTTCCAACAAAAAGAAACTTCAATTTACAGAACACTCACAATCAAAAGATCGAACCAAGCAATGACCCCCAGAAAATCAAACATAGTCACTGAAAAAAGTCCATGGAAGAAGAATTGAAGGCATTAAAGAATCAGGAAACATAGATCTTAGTTCCAAAACCTTCCAATCAGAAATCCTTGGAAGAAAATGGACTTACAAAATTAAAAGACATGTGAATGGATCCATTGCCAAGTATAATGCTAGACTAGTGGCTCAATGATTTCAACATGAATATGGATTTAATTACAAAAAAACATTTGGTCCGATTGCTAAACTTCCCACAATTCGTATTCGACTTATCGTTGCGCTTCATCATAAGTAGAAGTTACTTAAATACATTTTTACATGGAAAGCTAAATGAAGTCATCCATACGAGGCAACCACCTGGATATGCAGATGGTACATTATCAAATCTTGTTTGCCTTCTAAAAAGGCCATTATGGCCCTGGTTTAAGACTTTTACTAAACATCTCCTCAACTATGGGTTTACTCATAGTCAAGCGGATCCCCAATTTCTTATATATCAGCAAAATTGAACATATTCTTATCTTTTGTTGTATTAGATGTTATTCTGCTCATCGAAAACAACACACAATCATTCAAAAACTTACAAGATTTACAAAGCAAATTTTCAATGAAGAACCTAGGAATAGTTTTCATCACATTCAAAATAGTCTATTTCTCTTTCAAAAATATTATGCTACAAAAATACTACAAATGGATGGCATGACAAATTATAAAGCTCTTCCCAGTATAGCCTCCTATTCAATCAAATCAATACTTGAACATCATTAATCATTTGATAATCCTATGCTCTACAACCATAAGGTGGGATCCCCTCAATAACTTATCATAACAAGACCGGATATCACATTTGTTGTTAACCAACTCTCATAACATCTACATTAGCCACTTTACAGACATTTTCAACAACTCAAGGGAATTCTACGCCACATCAAAGGCACTCACGAAATTGTTATTCCTAAAAAATCTGGCTCTCTCGTTCTCAGCTTCTATTCAAATGAAAGTTGAGCAAATGATCCAATAGATCGCAGATTTATTACAATATATTGTTCTTATTTCGGTAATAATCCATTCTCATGGCAAGTGAGGAAAAAACCAACTGTAGCTAAGTCTTCCACAGAAGTCGAGTACAAAGCACTTGCATCAACAAAAATGGATGTCATATGGTTAGTACATGAATTCCAAATAGTAATTCAGCAACCGACCACTACATATTGTGATAATATATCATCTATGACACTGGCTCAAAATCTTGTTTTCACGCGACAAAAAAACACATAGAAACTAGCTATCATTTTATAAGAGAGTGTTTTCAATCAAAGGAAGCGAATATCACATACATTCCAACAACTCATCAACCAACAGACATATTTACAAAGTCTTTATCAACACTATCAGAATGAGGGGGGATGATAACATTAGAGGTTACGGTAAATGTTAAGGATAGGGAATTCTGAATGAAGCTAATCAAGTATCCACTTAACAGTTGTTTGTAACAAACTCTAACTAATTCTAGTGTATCTCAGATGTTTATATAAGGACCCCTTAATGTGCATTTTACTGAGTAATAAGATTTAAGTGGAAATATGTAGTTTACACTTCACTTCATCTTCTTCTATTCTTTTTCTCTATTTCTGTTCTTTCTTGTTCTTTCTATTTTCTTAAATTTATTTCACTTCATGTTCTAGCATAAACAAACTTCCATTGGTGTCCCATTTCAAAGCCAAAGGAATACTTTGAAATAGAGCATTCCTTTGAACTCCAAAGAAGTAACATGCACGCTGGAATTTGATTTGCAATATGTGGAAAGAATAAATTTTCCGTTCCAAGTTTTGAAGTATTAACGAATTCAGCAAATCCCTAAATCCTGTAAATCCGAATTTACTGGATTTTAGGCAAAAATTCAGACAAAAATTGGATTTATTAAAATCCGAATTTAAAAGTTGCCATTTTTTCTGTCTAGCAAATTTTAGGGGCTGTACGGCAATGGACCGATACCAACAGCCCCTTGAGTTAAAACAGTATATCCAAAAGAACAAAAACTACCACACCTGCGACTCCAGATACGTGCAAGCAGCCTCAAGCGCGGCCTCAAGTGCCCGGAACTCAAACGGCAGGCAATCCGGCGACGCAGCCCGGTTACCGAAGGAAGCAGCATCTTCCTTGTTCCTAACGGACAGACGGCGCCCAACCTCCTCAACAAACTCCAGCACGTACGGCTCAAGGGAATTGAGAAGAAGGACTTCATCAGCAGTAATGATGCAGCGGATCTGCTCGAGATTTACTACGATCGCCCGCTCGCGGCCGAGGATCGTAGAGGGATACACAAAGAGTGGATCGAGTAGGCGGAGATCGCGCGCGGGCAGATCGCAGCGCCGCATGATCGTGAACTTGTCGATCTCGATGGATTCTGAGATGCCTGTTCTAGCGTCGATGCGGATCCAGGAGCAAGAGCCCTGACCGCGCTTCTTAAGGCCGATGGCATCCATGCCGGGGTTGAAGAGGCGGCTTGTGGAGGCAAAATTGGCAGTGGGAAAGTAGGATGAAGATGTTGAGGGTATTGGCGGGAGAAGGCGCTCTTTGAGCGTTGCAGCGGCCATTGGAGAGAAGGGAAATCGGAGATAGTTTAGAAAGGGGATCTTGCGAAAAGAAGATATTACACTTTGTCGTCCGGTTGCAGGGTGTGAAGTTTGGGGCAAAATATTGCATCCGGACTACCCGCTTAGAGTTCGATTCATACGAGATATATAGAATCTCGTAATAAAGCGTGGGAATAACACGATTTATTCTTCTTGTTACTCCCCAGTAAGTGTTATTTTGGGCGGGATAAAATGAGAATATTCTCCATATTATTCCATGTTATATGTGTTATTGTGTTAATATTGTAATACCGGAAATATTTCCTCGTGTTATTCCGTGTTATTCCCGTGTTATTCCACGAAGTATTGATGTGTTATTGTGGTGATGTTACAATAGCACCACAATAACGCGGAATAACACAGAACTAACACGAAGAAATATTCTGTGTTATTCCGCGTTATTCCCTGTATTATTCCGCCCAAAACAGTGCTAACCACGGAGTAACACGAGGAATGTTCCTTCGTGTTATTCTCATGTTATTCCGTGTTATTGCGGGATTCCACATGTCTTGCATGGATTGGCCTCCGCACATAACTTTACGTGCGTAGTCCGGATGTAATATTTTGCCGAAGTTTGGACGTATTTGGCGGTGAAGAAAAACGGCAATTGATGGCTTTGCGATAACCAGGAAATGATTTAAATTAGGGACAATAGCGTTAATACTTGTGAATTTTCATATTTAACACCTAAATATTAATATTTTATAACCTGAAATGATTTAAATTAGGGACATTAGTATTAATACTAGATAACCCTTGTGTATTTTCATTTTTAACACCTAAATATTATTATTTACAAAAATACCGAAAGTGTTTTTTATGAAGATATTATTAAATATGAAGATGATGGAAGTTAGTTTGATGGCTCGACACTTGAATAATTTCAATACTGCGGTAAACTATTTGTGTTTTATGAGCACCAAGTTCGATGACAAATTTAGAGCACTGTCAATCTAATCTTTATTTCTAGAGAGTTGAGATGGATTTGGACACGACAGTGAGTAGCTCTTCATGTAATACAACATTAAATTTTAATGACATCACAAAACTAGTGTTAAATGAAGAAGTTTGTAAGAAGGTAATCAGTGAATCTTAAAATTTTGTGTTAAATATTGAGAACAAAGAAAGGAATATGGATAGGAATATAGGTGGCGAAAGATTTAAGTAAAAAAAAACAAAAGAAAGTCCAAATTAGGAAGAATAAATGATAAAGAAGAATGTTGGCACTATAGGAAGAAAGGTCGTTTCAAGGAGGACTGCAATGCTTCGAAGAATGCTAGTGGTTGAGGCCAGTATAATAATCTCTCTATAAATGTCTCCACACGTGGGTGACTCCCTGATTTTATCTTAATCAATATTGAATCTTGAATAATATATTCAGGTGCCTCTTTTCATGCATGACCCAACAAAGAGGTCAGAGTTATTTAGGGGAAAGGTGTATTAGGTAGATAATAATACTTGTAATATTGCGAGAAATTGTGATGTTGATATCATGTTCTGAAATGAAACATTCTGGAAGCTCAATTAAATTAGACATGTTCGAAATTTTAAGAGTAATTTGATGTCAGTGAGTCGGCATGCAAGGAAATGGTACATGACTACTTTCACATGTGATTCATAGAAAGTTGTCAGGGGGCAATGTTAATGTTTAAGGGAAATTTTGAAAGCACTCTTTATCTGATAAATGAAATACTAAAATTCATTGATGTGACTGGAACTAACTTTGATGCATAAATTTGGCATCTTAGGCTTGGCCAGATGAGCGAAAAAGATATGAAATGCTTATTTTTAAAAAACAAGCTTCAAGACTTAAAATCTATAGATCAAGATTGTTGTGAAGACGATGCATATGATAGACAAAAGAAACTTTTTTTTTTATTATTAAGGAGTATATGAATGGTGAAGTCCAAGTAGATGCAGTTAGAGCATACTTATGTATGAAGTCCTACTCCTATTTAGTTTATTGAAGCTTTCCACTATTCTATCACTTTCATAGATGATTGCCCCAAAAAGGTATGATTTTACTTCTTGAAACATAAATAATGTATTTAAGGTGTTTAAGAAGTTGAATTCTATGGATATAATGAGATGTACTTGAAGCAAGTGTGTGTTGGATCAGATAATAGTGGCAAGTACCATGATCAGAGGTTTAAATCATTATTGCACAACAAAAAAGATCAGACATGATTTCACTGTTCTAGGGACACCACATTAGAATACTACGGTTACTCACCTGAATAAAAGCATCACAAAATATGTTAGGAGAATAAGGTTGCATGTAGGGTTATCAAAATAGTTTTGGATAAATACAGTGAACACTACAACTTATTTGATAAATCATGGTCTATTGGCACCCTTGAATGATGGCTTACCAAAAGAAGCCTAGAGTGACAAAGACGTAAATTTATTTCACCTGAATGTATTTAGTTGTTCAACGTATTTTCATATTGATGTAGGATACATAAGTAAACTTGACTCAAAATATATCAAGGGCACTTTCATTGGATAAAACATAGATGAACTTGGGTATAAGTTTTGGGATTAAATGTTACCACTCAACTATACTTCATTTAAGAATTCTCCCTTCAATAATATTTATTGTCAAATGGTGTACCCAAGCGATGGCTATGCTTGCAGTTGAATTGAATACTTCCATTAAACAATTAGGCATAGTGGAGAATGGAATCATATGGGATGGATCTGTGTGCACTTTAAATGTTGGCGGCTCATATTTTTCGTCTATTACAAAAATGGTGAATGAGAGGTGATAAAATCATAACAATGTCGAATGAAATGTGGCATTACGATGCTATTAATAAAAACTAACACATGAGTTACTATTACATTGAGAGATCAGTATGGATGTCTCTGCATGCTCTTTGACTAACGTGGGTTCATTTTTTTCCCCTGTCAGGAGAATAATGAATGAGAGTTGACACAATGATATTATTTAACAAACAAAAATTTTAAAAAATATATTAGAATTAATATTAGTATTTAACCTATAGGTAGGAGTGGATGATTGTGCATACTCTTTAACTGTTGAGGGGACAACTTTTTTTCCTGTCGTTATGGGAGTTACGATGAAAGAAATCTTTTATATAAAAAGTATGATAACAACTAATATAAGATTTATTGTTAGGTTTTCTCCAAATACCCTATCAATCTTGCATTAGTCACACCCCTTGGTCTCATATTCGGTGGATCTTTTATTCCAACATTGCAATTTAAGACACTCTCATCAGCCTTCTTTCTCGTTGTGGGGTTTGTGCATAAAATTGATTTCCCACAAATATTAGTTTAATATATTCAGACAAATTCCTCAAGGAATTTAAAATATATTAATCTGCTTCTTTATTACCTTGTGCTATACAACATATTTGATATGAATAACTACTGATATGGTTTTGATTTATGAAGCTTGAGGAACAACAATTAATAAAATGTAACTCTTTTATTTTTCTATAAGCACTATCAATGTATACATTTTCTCTTTGCTTTAGAAAACCATCTCATTAGGTGATACTTATTTGCAATGCGGAAAACCTGTTCTTGGCACAAAACGTTGATAAAGTGGGCACCAAGTAATCCCATCATTTCGTATTTCTTACAACTACAGTGTATATCAGAACTTGATTTGTCAAAATTAATAATTTAAATCTTAGAAGTTCCATACTCTCCAAGTTTTTAACCAAATATTACATAGGTTAATTATTTGAAATATCTACAGCTAGACCACTAATCACATGCAAATATTCTTTTTCAAAAAGAGAATACAGCTTCCTGGAATAAAATAAAACAGTTGTTTCAGAGTAGGGCCACTTTTGACAACGGGAACAATTTCAGACTGACAACATTTACAATGTTCATCCCATTCATTTTAACTCCATGTAGCCATGATTTTCTATAATCCCAAAAAACAATCAATGATGGAACTTGTAGGCTTAGAGAATCCGTGACATACATTATTAGTAGACTTATTGACTATTTTTTTTTAATTCTATACAGCTCATTTAACCAAGCATGTTTATGGAGATCTCCTATCTCTATCATCTCATACCATAATTTTTCAAACTCTTCCTCTGACTCACATTTTCTCTTGCACGCGTTAGACAATCGTTGGATTGACTTATTACTATTGTAGCAATGTAATTTTGAAGGAGACTTCGTAGAGATATGTCACGAACATAATTGACGTTGAGTATGAATCAATACCAATTTTATAGATTTCATCATTGTTTGATTTTGATCAGTGTATATTGTTATAGGATAGTTATAACCCATTGTGCGAAGGAATAGTTGAATAACTATGTAAATGATTCAATTGTCTCCTTTGATTGAAATGCTACTCTAAACAAAACATTTTCTCAGTTATGATTAACTCCAGCAAATGTTGTACAAACTAAATTATACTTGTTAAGATGATAACTTGTGTAAAAAATTATGATATCTCTAAAGCAATAATAGTCTAGCTGTGACATGTCATCACTCTGAAAAAACTTTTTCAATTTTTTAAACTTATCAAATTGGACATCCCTAGCAAACATACTATCATCAGCTTAAACCATTAATATCTTCATTCTCAATTCTATCTCTTTTAACTTTTTTTTATATAATTAAATGTGTCTTTTTATATAAATCCAATTTTACCAGCTCCTCCTACTTTCTCAACAAGATAACTGAATGCATCAATATCTCTGATCCCTACTTGTGGCATTCACTGCAGTACAAATGCTTTGTCTTCACTAACGTGACACGATCTCAAAAGATGTTGGCTAGTTGGTCGTGCTAATGGATAGTCATGACATTCTATAAATTTATTGACATACTAATTACATTCATGATCAATCAAAAATCTAATCATTATAGAACAACCGGTTGTAGTGTCAGATTTCTTGAACTTTGCTGTGTTATTTAGATTATGTGCTCTCTTTTGACCAGCTTTCTAGCAAAAATAACCTTTTGATTTAATATTCCTTGAATTTGGCCAATACCTAGTATGATTCTTTCGAACACTGAAACCCATATCATGTGCATAACTGCAATACAATTTATATGCCTCATTTTCATTATGTACAATTGTAGAAAATAGTTTTTCTGTATTTAGTTTATAATATATAAGAATTTCATCATTGCATTCATCTTCTTGCACCAATTCTTGCAATGATTGTGAGAGATATGAATTTAGTTAAATATAATGAATATATTATGATAATTAAGCGCTTTTATATGTTATAACATGTAGTACAATGTGATTGTACTCGTGAAGAAATAATGTAAAATCATTTTGTATTATATACCAATTGTTAATAATACTTTTAGCAATATTATAATATGTAGTACAACATAATTATACTTGTGAAAAAAGATGTAAAATCATGTTGTATTATATACCAAAATTTTTTAATGTCCTTATTAATATGATAATATGTAGTACAATATGGTTGTGCTCATGAGAAAATAATATTAAAATTATGTTGAATTATAGACCAAACATTTTTTAGCCCTTACACATGCTATAAATATAGTACAACATGGTTGTACTCATGAAAAAATAATTAAAAAATGTGTTGTTTTTATTGATCAAATGTTCATAATGCCCTTACATATATTATAATATGTAGTATAACATGGTTGTACTCATGAGAAAATGATGTAAAATTATGTTATATTATAGACCAAATGTTCATAATGCTCTTACTTATATTATAATATGCAGTACAACATGGTTTTACGAGTCAAAAAATGATGTAAAGCCAAGCTGTATTGGAGATGAAATGTTCATAAAGCCTTTACTAAAGAACCATGATGCCCAACCATGTAGTAAAAACAAGATTATACTCGTATAAAATGTTGTAAAAATCATGTTTCACTAATTTTTTATAATCGCGTCTTGATTAACAATAATAAACATAATAATCAAATGATTCTTTCAAAACATGCATTAATAGTTCACAAAGAAATGTTCAATCGAAGATCACCTAAATTTTCTAGAAAAGTGTTGCATTTTTCTTCCATCTTCAAGGCAAGCTCCAGTATTTTTCTTCATTTACGGTTTTGGCAGCAAGACAATATTGAGGCAAAAATCCTAAAGCTTCCTTTTTCTTTTTCTTCAACTTGGGCGGTGTCCAAGAATAAAAATGATACCCTAAATCCTAAAATTACTTTTTGACACAAATTTTTGTCATGCAAACACCCCAATCAATGTGGGGCGGGTCAAGCTTCATGCTTCACACTTTCTTAGAAGAGAAAACAATATTTTAAACCATTATCACGTGGCAAAAATTGTATTGGAGTCTGAACGTAGTATTCATCTGTGAATAGGCTTTTAGCCCCACAGATGGAAATGATTCATGTATTTTGTTGTTTAAATACAACTTATGAATTTAACCACTCAATTCTCTAGCAGTTATGGGCATAAAGTTCAAACTGGGGTCTCTGTATTTTTTGAATGAGAGGTTTCTAAAGTAGATATTTAAATTTTAAGCTTAGTTAACTAATTATGATTTATTAAGTTTTATTAATATAGCATTAATAAACTTTATCAGCTTTAATGAAGTTAAATGACAGCTGGGCTTGAATGGGTTTGCACCTGTTCATTTGGAGCCCTAGCAAGAGGCAGTCGGGCTAGAATCAAAATTCAAGGCAGGCAACTGTCCACCCCACAATAACACACGGTCGCTCGCATCTACATAATTTTATGAGTTAAAAGTTGAGCTATAGTGATAACTTGCCAGTGATTAACGTGTACTTAAACTTAGGTCTCAAGTTGACTCGTGAGGCGACTCTAGCTCGACTTGAAAGCTGACTTATTAACTAAGCTCAATTAGGGCCCGTTTGGGGCAGCTTAAAAGTGCGGCGGCGTTTTTGAGCGGCGGCGTTTTCAAAAACGCCGCCGCACCGTTTGGATTGCACTTATGGGTAGCTTATTTAAAAACACCGTTTTTATTTTGTATTGAAAGCCGAACGCAAGGGGAGCCCCGCGGTCGGCGTCTTGATGCGCGTTTTTCCGTCAAATTACCCCGGTACCCCTCGTCGTCTTCCCCGTCTAGCTTCCGCTCAGAAACCCCGGTAAGATGATGGCTCCCGCGAAGATGGCTCCCTGCTCCGGAGACGATGACTCCCGAAAAGATGGATCCCAGTTCCCGCGACGATGGCTCCCGCTTCCGCGAACTTCCGCAAAGATGGATCCCAGCTCCCGCGACGATGGCTCCCAGCTCCCGCGAACTCCCTACTCCCGCGAGATAGCTCCAGCGAAGATGGCTCCCGTGATGATGGCTGCGATCAATTAACCATGGAATTTATTTATTTATTAACTATAATATTAATTATTTGACAGCATTTATTTATTTAACTTTCATATAGAATTTATTTTAAATTAACTTAATAAATAATAATTAAATTATTCACGGGGGCAAAAACGTCAATTACCTGCAACATTCGCAAATCACTCGTTTTTCAAACGTATAAATCAAACAGTAGCATAACTCGCTCAGATCAGTATCATCGTCGATCACCGCTTATCCGAATGTGTTGGATAGTTCTGAATCGCCTCAACATGCACCTTACTAACAAGCTTAAGCTCGAGCCAAACCCGATTCCTCTCATTAGCTTGTGTGCTATCTCATTTTACACAATATATTAATATAAAGCTAATCAAAATATATTAAAATTTACATTTTTTGCTTTAAATTATTAAAAATATTTTACATTTTATATCAAATGATTTCTTATTATTTATTTTCAATTTTTTATTAATATTATTTTCTTCTTAACAATAAACATACCCGTCCATGAATCTACTTAAAAACTTATTTAATTAATCAAATGTAAACTCTAAGCCGATTGCAGCTCAAACTCCATCAAAAATTTATTTTTTCTAAAAATATTTTTTTAAAAAATAAAATTCAGTAAATGATGCTAAAATGATAAGGAAGCATTGATGATCATTAACAACCACCCATTAAATGCAAACTGCACCACTTTATGACCCTCTGATTCAGTCAGCCACGTGTCAGACAAAAAGGCCGTTAATGCCTAAAACGGTGCATCCTAGCATGCTCTCGTTCGGCAAAACTGCGCCCAACACGGTGTGCCTAAACCCATTTAATATTCTTTTCATTTTTCAATAAACTATTTTTTAATCATACCTTTTTCATTTCAATGGAAACTAATGATTTCAGCTGTTCTGTTGACTCATCTATATTTATCTTCTGAAAACATTTTCTCTCTCCTCTCTCTCTCTCTCTCTCTCTCTCTCTCTCTCTCTCTCTCAGTCCCATTGTATCAAACATATGAGTTCTTAGAGCTTGAAGAAGGCCAAGAGAAGAAGGTAACTTTGAGAGAGAGTATAGTAGAGGACAGCCTTCATATAATGAGATCAGCAGAAGTTTTGCTGCTCATTTTCTCTTTTCTCCTTCATGCCATCACCCCCACCGCCGGCGGAGAAGCTGCGTTGGATAGGATAGAAGAGTTGCCGGGGCAGCCTCCGGTGAACTTTGAGCAGTTCTCCGGCTATGTGTCTGTGAATCAGAAGAGAGGAAGAGCTCTTTTCTATTGGCTTACAGAGGCAACCGTTAATGCTCATGAGAAGCCCCTGGTTCTTTGGCTCAATGGAGGTCAGTATCATTAATTAGTTATATTATATTTTCCACTTTCTCTTAATTAGTTCATATTATTCGCTGCTCTGAAAAGTTATTAAGGTAATTAGAAGACTTAAAATTTATACAACATTCAATTTTAGGCAAAAAAATGTTTTAAATGTTATAAATTTGATTAAGAAAATAATAAATGTCATCTAAATCTGAACTCATTAAGATTTGTATAAGTTTTTTTCAAGAGCTTTTATAAAGAATATATTACATATATGTATGTATATATTTATATTCCAATATACATTCAGAATCTTGTCGTAAAGCCGTGTTTGGTAGCATACAATTAATAGGATTTAGGAATGAATTTAACTTAAATTTAGTCAAATACAAGAAAAAATGAAACTGAAAATCAACGCTCAGTTGACTCAAAATTTTTCGCTTGTTTTTACTTTTCATAGCGATTCGTCTCAGTTATGATGTAAATTTAGATTTAATAAATCCAAACGAGATATTGATTTAAAGAATTTATTCTGAGGTCGAAGAGCTCCATCATTATGACGTAAATTTAGATTTAATAAATTCTAATGAGAGACTGATTTAAAGGATTTATTCCGTCGTTGACGATGAGCTCCATCTCCATCACAGAATTAAATTGTAAATTTAGAGAGTAACCAAACACCATCTAAAGGAGAAACTATGATGATGTTTCTTTCCATATTGGGAAATAGAGATTTTAATTTTCAATATTTTATTTAATATTTGGTGAAAACATAAATGTGGTAAGCAACCTTACGTTTCTTTTTCTTTTTAAAAAAAATATTATTTTTTTATTCGTAAATGATTTAAAAATGATAAGAAGCATTGATGGTTAACAATAACTATCACATTAAATGAAGACTGCTATATTTTTAAAACCCTCCGAGACAACTTGCCTCGTGCCAGATGAGAAGTAAATTACAAAGTCTGCTTGTTAGGATATCAGTATTTGTCCGGCAGAAATGCGCCCAACATAATACCGTAATGTGTTAATTATGTCCGAATATTTGTGCAAATCACAGGCGTTATGTTGTCATGTATATGAATTTATTATCCTCCCAAATGAGATTTCTTGAGCCTTTTAATATTTCTTCCTTGTCAATCATCAGCTCAAAAAATAATGAAGGTAAATTATTTTATTCATATATTTTTTTTATTTCAATCTAAATTGATTATTTATGTTGTTTTGTTCAGAGTAATTTTATGTACATCTTGATTTTTTATTTATTTTAATTATTCTACGAAACATTTTAATATGTTAAAACTTAACTAAGAAAGTCTGTTTGGGGTAGCTGCAACTGTTTGAAGAAGTCACTGTTCAAAAAATTGCGGTATTTACTACAAATTTTTTTTAAAAAAAGTCGAACCACAATTTTTTAGCAGCTACTAGTAGCTAGATATGATGGGAAAATGTTGCTTTTAACTGCAGCTTTTTGAGAGCTAGTGAATTTACCAAACAGGAAAAATCACTACCACCCCAAATGCATCCTAAAAGCAATGAAACCGGTTAGGGGCTCATAACTATTTAAACTCAAATAATAAAAAATCATATGGAAAATTTAAAACATTGATTCTGACATATTTAATATTATATATTCACCTTTGTGATTAAATTTTAGAATAAATGATTTTTTTAATATAACATCAATACTTAATTAAAAGGAAGAGTTGCTTATATACTACTAAATTTATATGTATTTATATATCTAACACATAAACTTCAATACACCCACACACACAAACCGTATTTAACATGTTCCATTTTTTAAAAGTAAAAAATATTTATATTTTTTAAGCGATACGAAAATTTGGGTGTTATAAATGTAAAAGCAAAATTTAGGCATTAGATATATAAATATAGGAATTTAATGGTATTTTTGCAAATGCCCCCACTTAAAAATTGGCAGCAATATCCCTTTAAGTCTCACTCATTAAAAGAGAGATGGATGATGCAAGTTATTAGAAGAAAATTATCACTTAGCTTATAAGAGAATTCACTCACTCAAACACACGCGTGCGCGCGTACACACACACTCTCTCTCTCCATCTGAGTATATACGCATAGCTGAAAAATACCACCTAGCTGAGTCAGGATAAGTCGCTATTAGTGTTGTGCAAGTAGGGATTCCATTTTTTGGTTGGCCACCCTACTCTAGCTGATCGACCCCTCGTGCCGGCCTCCTTGGCTCGGCCACCTGCTCCTTTGGTTGGCCACCAACTCCTCAGGACAAATGAATGAGTAACAAGATAAAAATTCCAACGAGAATCTAGATTTTCATATAAAATAATTTAATAAATTATTTTGCAATTCTAATCATAACTACTAATTTATCAATTATGAGATGTAAAATCTTTGAGTTTTATTAATTAGTTTCATAATTCTTATAAGACTACCATAGTTCATATTTCTTAGGTTGAAGAACTGAATTGATTATAGAAGTTATATGAATTATCATTCACTTAATCATATCAATAAGAAAATAATAGCAATAATATTGTTGTTAATTACGGTGTGATAGTCATAAAAAATAAACTTATTACTTTCAAGGCTGTGTTTTTCACTTTCTTTAATTGTAAATATCTCATTCTAAATTAGCATTCACTTATTAATAAAATAAATATATAATTAATGATTAAACAAAAAAATACTATTGATATAATAATATAATACTATTAAATCTATGATTCAATAAATTCTAATTATTTAAATTTTATATAAATATCATATATATATATATATATATATATATATATATATATATATATATATATATATATATATATAATATATAGCTATTATCGAGACTAATATCGGATAAAACAACAAACAAGTTTATTTGGGAACATAAACGAACAAGTTTGACTATGTTCATGCTCAGTTCTAAGTCGAGTTCAAGTTGTTCATAGAGTGCATTGGTTCATTTACAACCCCTACTTGCAACCTTCAGGTTGTGTGGAATGAAAGAGGTCAAAGCGCTCGGGAACACCCATTTTTTCCTCCCACGGGGCAACTCTCATTCTCTTTCTCTCACTCTATCTCCTTCCTTCGATTTTGTACTCTATTCCTTGGGCATGAAGAGAGATTTGGGTTCAACAATATATATATATATTAAAAAGAAATCGATATTTGAAATATCGATTTCTCAAGCGCTCAGGGTCTATGATGAGAACCCCGCGCTATGTGCCTATAATTTGACCCTCTACGCATCACGGCGGGGATCGAAGCTGCCAGCAGAGAACTTACGATGACCTGCCATCAATCGAATAATGAATGCAACATATATATATATATATATATATATATATATATATATATATATATATATATATATATATATATATATATATATATATATATTGGAATATGAAAAATTGGGTTTATTTATAAAGAGTGTTCTTATACAAATGGATTCCAATTCAAAGTTTCAAACTAGCAATAGGTACACAAAATGCGACAAAGTTTAGTGTAATGTGATTGATACATAATATATTTTCAATATAGTTGTCATAGAGCTGTTGGACTTGTATATTTCCCACTGGATAGGATACGGTTAACAAGTCAATCAAAGGAGTCATTACATTTTTATATTTAGGCTCATCTTTTAGGATCAGGTGTGGATTATAATATGCTTAGGCACCCTTGACCTACAGTAACCTAGACTTAAAATTAAAGGACTATTTTAATTCCTTGTCAGTCAAAATAATATTTCTAAAAAGATGGCTACTATTCCAACAATCAAGGTGGCATGTATGTTAAAATTGAATTTTAGATGTCAGATATGAAAATACATAAATATCTAGTGGTATGTGTGTAAATCTTCCTTTCATTTAATATTTTTTTAAATAACACATATTATTTCAAAATTTTAAATATAAGTAAAACTGGATTTGGGAGACAACATGATTTAAGATTAGTTTTTTTTTTTCTTTGCATTTAATGAACACCCCCTGAATATAGAACTTATTATATTAGGAGTCCTGCTGCAATTTTGCATTAGGACTCCAATCATGACCTATCATGTGTAAAGACAGACCACTGATTTAATAGATGATAGACTCGAATTGAAGTCATGATGTAAAACTTCAGATACAGTAAAATTTCTCCTAAATAAGCCAAAAATAGAATACAACAAAAACATAAATTAAAAAATAACCAATTATCATCCCCACATGCACATAAGAATAAAAATACGAATGAATGCAAGAGCCTTAATGAATTAATTAATTCAGAAGGCATTGGACACATGTGACTCGATATCTCCTTTCAGTGCGAAAAGATCCAATTATTTATTTCTATTTGCATCTATATATTATTCTGTATGTCCCCCATTGCCACCATCATCACCACCACCTCAGAAACAAAACAATATTGCAGCCTGCAAACTTTTGGTATGCTGTCTCTGTTAAAGGGTGAAAGAGAAATATTACAAGTGCGGCACTGTTCTTTGCTCCTCCATTTTTTGTTCTTCTGACTTTGCAGAATTCACAGAGCATGCTTTGCTTGCTTGGTTTCCGCCCACTATCAGTGGGGAAGGAGATTGCTTTTGGGGTGGATCTGTGTTGGCCCTTTTTAGCTTTTCCTTCTATATCTTTTCCATCCACCTTTTTATATCCTTTTTATTCTTATTCTATTTATGTTTCAGTATTATATATATATATATTATTTTTTGAAAATATTCAAAACCACCATAAATTATTTTTGTATTTTCGAAAATATATTATTTTATTTTTGGAAATAAAAATAAAGGGATGTGGTAAACATACTAAACAAATATATTCTAAAAATAAAAGAAAAAAAATAAAATAAAAGGTGAAGTTGATGCCAAACAAATCTTGAGTGTTTAAATTGTGGGTTGAATATTTTTTATTTTAAAAATATTTAAATATTGTCAATAAGGGTGCGTTTGGGCTTGCAATGCAATACCGCTTCGTCAGTTTGTCTGTTTGGGTACGGTGGAAGCTTTCTAGCTGCAATTTGACTTTTTTTTAAAAAAAAAATGTAATAGCCAACGAAGTTTTTTGAACATTAGATTATTTTTCAGTAGTTTCATAGTTATTTTTTAATAAGTTGCAGCTGCCCTAAACAGAACCTAAAGTCTCGACTATGTGGCCTACGAGTTTGGCCTTTTATTAAAAAAAGATACAATTTTAACATCAATCTCAAAATGAATAGTTAAAAAAACATATTGATCATCTAAAATTCGGATTATGATAATTTTTTAGCATGATTATATATCAAAATTATGAATAATACTAATTTGTAATTAATGGCTAATAAGTATTTTAATCTTCATTCTACATAGCTACACACATAATTAGTGTTTTTTAATTATTAATGTCATCTTTTTCAATTCAACAATAATTAAAGCTATGAATCATTACATGCCATCATCTAAAGAGAGCACTGTTTATCGGCCTTTTTTTTAGCTTTACATTGAAAAATTAGTCAGACTTCTAAGATAGGCTCAAGCAGATCTCATTTCTTTTTATTATTTTTAAGTATTCTTATGCACTCTGTCATTTAGGTGATATCTGTAGAAATAATGCAGAACTGCTCGTCTCACTATGCTCAAGTCAACAAAACTATACATATATATATATTTATATGATTAAGAGATAACTACATGCAGAGCACTCGAAATATTCATATTCACAAATTAAGTACACAGGTGACACATGCCACAATCAAATCATTGAATCACGGTGATAGAGTAATGGATTATTGTATTAGCGTGGTACAAAGATTCAGAACCCACTCATAAGAGAATAACAACTAGTAATGACACCATAATTTTTTTACGTGGAAAACCCAAAAAGGGGAAAAATCAGGGGCCAAGCCTGACTAAAGAAATCCACTATAAGCTGGATATTACATGTGCAATTCCTCTTCCTACTTGCAAGAAATGGTTGAACACTCTTCAGAATTACAATGTCGGTGCACGAATAAGAAATAGGCGGCAGCCGATGGCAATCGGTAAAAATATTGGTTGGAGTTTTATCAAAAAAATTGATATTTGAGTGAGAATTTGAAAAATTGATCAAAGAAAATGCTTGATTTGTAAATAACAATGTTTTGGGTTCTCTGCATGTAATTTTATCATTTTATTTTTGTGTTTGGGATTGAGTTGAGTCGAGTTAATTACTCAAATACTTTGATCAGGACCCGGTTGCTCCTCAGTAGCATATGGAGCTTCTGAAGAAATTGGACCGTTTCGGATCAACCAAACCGGTTCAGGATTGTACCTCAATAAGTACTCATGGAATAGAGGTTGTTCAGCTAACAAGGAATTATATCCTACTTATTATTTTCATTATTTTTCATACATAATTTTTTTTTTTTTAATAATAAACAGAGGCAAATCTATTATTTCTGGAATCACCGGTCGGAGTGGGATTCTCTTACACAAATACGAGCTCCGATATCAAGAAGTCTGGTGATGAACGAACCGGTATATATAACTCGGTTTAACTTCATATATATATATATATATATATATATATATATATATTCTTTGAATTAGTCCATAAATTTCATTTTTGTCCCTTTTTTCTATGTAATTATAATTCTGTGTCCTATGCGGGTGTTGGATTTGCAGCTGAAGATTCACTGATTTTTTTGATCCGGTGGATGGAAAGATTTCCACAATACAAGCATAGGGAACTCTACATTGCTGGTGAAAGCTATGCCGGTAAGCGAAGGCTCAATTTATAGGCATGAATGCATGGCTAACTTAGCCCTCCTAAAGGGGAAGAGTTGGATGATGTTTAGTATATTCACTGGTTTAAGAGAAATGATGGAGAGAAAATTGATTGAGAAGTATAGTTTTGCTTAGAATTCATTTTTACAATGCGTGTGATTGTCGTATGATCCCTTATTTATAGGTAAGAGTCGAAGTACATGATACGACTAAGTTTACGACAGTTGACTTGAGGAACTAAGTTTTATGTGATCGATTATGCGTAGGAGACTTATGCTTAGTAGATATTTAAGTGACTTCAAAGAGGAAATGTGTAGCTTTGGCTTGATTCAAACATGCTTAATGTTCATCAACTCATTGCACCTAATTCACGTCCAATCCGATGAATTGATTCACTGACTCAAATTAATATGAATGTAGTAGTTTTTATGATTTTATGGTCTTGTACGGAGCTAGAAAGAATGAAGCAATTAAAGCGTTGACAGTGCATGTTGCCCTTGGTTTAGAGAATCTAATAATGGGTGGGTGGTACCCATGTCCAATGAATGGGTTTGAATAGTTATCATTAAATCCCTTGGCTATCAAAAGAGCTTACACTATAGAAATTTAGTTTATTAGCGACAGTCAATTACCGTCGGTAATAACAGATAAATCATATGCAATATATTTATAGACGGTTTAGCTATGATAAAACTGACATAGCAAAAGTTTTTATCGATAATTAAATTACCAACAAATTTAAGAACGGTTAATCGACCAATCATAATCATCGTTATAGATTAAAAACATACAATGTTTAACAGTAGTTTGACCGTCGGTTGTATAACAGATAAAAACGTCCATAGGAATAGTGTTGCAGTTCGAAAAAGTGTCGTGGTTATGTCGGTAAACTATCGTCATCGGTTAACCATGGAGATTTACCGACAGCTCTATTTGTAGTAAAAGTACAACACTTTGCTCATACGTCGCTTTTTCAATAGGCCATCGAAAAGCTGTTTTTTGTTTGATAAACCATCTAAAACCTGTACCATCAAGAAAAAAATATAAAGTTCACTTTCAATGCGACAATCTACATATCTGCAATCGCAACGGATCAATCAAAACACAACACAATACAATAACAAAACTAATTAACGTATAAATCATATACATAAGCAAAAGAAAATTAATTGAATCAAAACAAACAAAATGTACAACTATATTATTAAACTAATGTTCACTAACAATAAATTGTTCAATAAATAATCAAACAAAAAAAAACCTTTCTCATCCTCCTCATCATAATAATCCCCAACATAATCTTGTACTGGCTCTTTTCCTTTATGTGGTTCTGAATGCAGAACCGCTTCGATCTCTACCCTCATTTCTGATCTCAGGCCAGCCACATGAGCATCAACCTCAGAAGCAACCTGTCGACGCATCATCTCCTTCTATGAAGTTGAAGTAGATGCACCGAATATGCTAAAGACCGAGCATGCATCATAGGCTGGCACCTAGGACCCCAACCCGAACCCCTCTTTTCACCAACAACCTTCTTCAGTGGTCGTACTCAGAAGGATCGTGAGATGGACACGAACCACTGGCCGACTGCTGAGATATGCTCTCCTTGAGCCTCAGGAAGGCATCCTACAAAACATATGATTAATAAAAGTGAGATACTAAATAAAATATTTATTTGAATTTTATACTTATTAAATTTGAAATTAGAACTCCCAAGGAAAACTATTGAATTTTATTTCTCTCTAAATCCCGTAAATCATGCTTCCTATTTCTTTTGGTAAATCCCATATTTAAGGTAAAATGAAGCATAAAATGTGATTTAAGATCCTGTAGGATCTACAGAGGCATGTTCTATCATTTGGTTGGATTTTGCTTAAATCCTAGATGAATCCTTTACCAAACAACTCATAATTAAACTCTTTCTGGGGTTTTTGGTTGCAAGTTGGATTTAGTTTGAATAGGATTGAGTAAATCTTGTAAATCTTGTAAAGCCAAATTTATGAAAGTTTGAATGGGTTAAATTCTAAAACTGTTTGGTATGTTAATAAACAAATCCTAATAAATCTGGAGAAAGTGTTTGGTGACTTTAATAGGATTTACTAAATCTCTCAACCACCAGCTTCTCTACTACAACAACAAAAAGCCTTTATCCCAGTACATGGGGCCGATTACATGAATCCTTTTTCTCCATTGCGTCTTTTTAAGAGTCTTATTTTTATTAAATTCAAATAAATTAAGATCCTTTTTTATACAATATGCCCAAGTCTTTGTAGGTGCTATACCTGTGACTTTCTTAACATAAGTCATATCTAAAACATCTACTCTCTTAGCCGGTTCATCAGATGGTCGACATTTTATGTGACCAAATCATCTAAGATGATTCTCTCTAATTTTGTCCGCCATAGGAGCTACACAGACCCTATCACAAACGGATGCATTTCATATTTTGTCTCTAAATGTAAAGCCACTCATCTACATCTACCTAAGAATTCTCATCTCAACATCACTTAATTTATTATTCTCTTTTAAAGGCCAACATTCTGTGCCATAAAGCATTGCAAGTCTCATCACCACCGCTAACTAGCCTTTAACCCGCTAAATGGGATCGGCTACATGAATCCTTTTTCTCTATTGTGTCCTATTGAGTGTTATATTTTCATTTAATTCTAATAAATTAAGATCATTTTTTATACAATATGTCTAAGTTTTCTAGGTCTAACTGTGCCTTTCTTAACATAAATTGAATCTAAAACATCTACTCTCCTAACCAGATCATCAGATGGTCGATGATTAATGTGACCAAACCATCTAAGACGATTCTCTTTAATTTTGTCCACCACAGGAGCTGCACTAACCCTTTCACGGATATATTCATTTCACATCTTATCTCTAACTGTGAAGCCATTCATCCACCTAAGCAATCTCATCTCGTCAACACTTAACCTAATTTTATGCTTCTCTTTTAAAGGCCAACATTTTGTGACCATAGAAAATTGCAGGTCTCACCACTATCTTATAAAATTTTCTTTTCAGTCTAAGCAATACTTTTTTATCACACAATCGACCTGAAGCATTCCTGCAATTCAACCAACCAAATTGAATTCTACTAATAACATCCCCTTCTACGTCACCATCACCAAGAAAACTAGACCAGAGATATCGAAGGCATTCACACCTTAGATATATCCACAAGTATTAATAGCAAAAAGCATAAACTAAGGCACTTCCTCAAATAAATGTCCAGTAAGAGCATCCAACAGTACCTTTGAGTACTAGAGCGAGTGAGTCGCCGGAGTTGGAGTCATTGGAGCTGTGGTTGTTGGGGCACGGAAGTTGTTGGGAGAGGTGAGGGGAGGGTTAAGTCACGAGGGAGAGGGAGAGACCGAGAGGGATCGGAGATTAGGGCAAGTTCGGGAGCGTAGCGAATTTTGATGGTGTAAAAGATTTTTTCCTACTGCTTTAACTTCGTAGATTATTAACATTAATACCAACGAAATTGACCATCAATTACTAAAAAAACTTGTCAGTTAACCCCCAACCAAATGTCAGGTTCGTAAATAAACGAATACATATGACCGTCATAAATTATGTTGTTATAAACAATGATAAAATACATTGGTTATAATAAAATCCACCATAACTAATCTACTGTTCATAAGCGACAGTATGTCTTATTGTTATGCTGTTAGAAATAACTCAACACATAAGCCATCGTACAATCGTTAGAAAATAGGGCATTTTACCGATGAAAATTTAAGTCGTCAGTTATAGTGCTTTTCCTTATAGTGTTAAAAGATATTCAAACTTCACTTAAGTCCCACTTAATGGAGAAATAGAATGAAAGAAACAATACTCGTTACCAAATTCATCAAGAGTTGGCTATAGACGAGACTTCAGAAATTTCAAGCCTTAGTTTTAATTTTTCTATAGTGATAATATATTGAAACTCAAAGAGTCATAATATTTGTTACCGTTGTAACATTGACTTTTAATATCATTGAAATAATAATAATGAAGAACTTTCAAAATACAAAATAAGAAACACATTGATTTATATGAGAATTTTAAATAGATGAAAAAATGGAAATCTAATCTTTGTTCTATTTCAGCTGACACATAAAGCTTAAAATTCCAAAACCATCTATCTAAATTATCATAATAGTGACGTGTGGGTCATTAGTAGATTGATCAGATAATTAATTTAGGTTAGTCGATTAAATTGGATTCATCAGAATCTAGCTAGTAAATATGAAGTTTTTGAATTTTCGAAATATGATTATTAAAGATATTCTTGACTAACAAGATGAATGTATGTTAGAAAGTTGATAATCAATAACGGTACTTTCTATTATGAAGAATAATAAATTTAGTTATTTTTTATGCTTTTAAATTTAACAACTTGCTTATTTAAATATTTTTTATGTGAATATCTAATGATGTTTTTTTTTTTTAATTATAGGGCATTATGTTCCTCAGTTGGCCAAAAAAATTATTGGTTACAACAAAGCTTCTTCAAAGCCTTTTATCAACCTTCAAGGATTCATTGTAAGTTAACATGTACCTTATGGGAGGGGCTATGCATAAATTCTATGATATTCATTTTAAATCCAGAACAACTGGATTCTTTTTTTACCTCTGCTTCATCTTAATTGTGCCAACCAAGTAGTTTTTTTTTTATCATCACAAATTCATCTTCCATTTATTTTATGGAAGTAGGATAAAAAATGTTTGTGTTGTTAGACTTCATTCTTAGAATCAGAGGTCCTATTATCTGAAGTTGTTTTATGGCTATAGAAAACTTTAAATTTAACGATCATTCTATAAACATCCTTCTTAAAAATAAAATAAAATAAAAAGTTATAGATCCTTCTTTAGCAACATCATTATTCAATCATATACTAATTTTCCTCACATATTGATTGTCAAATGAGATGTAATTTGTACATTTTACAAAACCAACTTTCATTACCTGCATGTTGTTGTTCATTTATAGGTGCCGAAGTGGGAGGTAAATTGAGATATTAACTTCTTTTAAAAATAAAATTCACTGCAAAATACTTTGTGGTGGAAAATATATAAAATTAACTCATAATAAAAAATTAAAAAGTGTAAATAATATTAATTATATGAACAATAATAATTTTTATGCGATTCAGTTGTAAACTATGTTCACATCAATATACTAATATTTCCTTTAATAATAAGAGAAATTTTCTAGCTTATTAAGATATGAGCTCCCACGTAAAAGAAAAGAAAAAATATTAATAATTTACTCCCACGGTGTTACTCATATAACAAAACTAATTGCCCATGTTTTACATTGGTGCCTTCTTCGAGTTTCCCTTATAAGAGTTTGGCATTTATAATCACTTAGTATTCTTCTCTCTTGTCAATCAATATGATTTCAATTAACTAAAAAAGTCCTAGGACTCCTAATTCAATAATCCATAAGAAATCTCATCAGACATAAACTACATGCCCCTTTTGATAACGACTACCCAATTAATTTATCATCCATACACAATGGCTTGCTACATCTAAAAAATCATGCTTTAAATGGCTCTCACAGATCCAACAACCGTTCAAACACCCATCAACAACCACTTGATATATTATTTTTCAATGTGACAATGATGTTTCATGTAACTATTATTGTACCAACACCTCAATAAGTTGTGAATTGACTTTGTTTCACTATTAATGGATAGGATCCAATACCCCGTAAATTTAAACTTTACCATATATGTCATTCCACAAGATTAACAATCACGTTAATGCCACCTTAGCCTCTCCAACTTCCATAAAAATATCCATATCTCCTTCATCAAAAGGATAATTAAAAGAAAATAACGAGTCTTCTTATTTTTTTTCTCTATCTAGCATCTCTCTCCTTAAATTATTAGTCATAGGGGGTGGACTTTCTATTCAATATATATAATTTTCCCTTTTTAATGGAACACCTTACAACAAAATGGATAGGATATAAAAGTGCATCATGCTCATCTTAGTTTTTATATTTTATTCTCAATTTTTTTGTTCTTCTCTTCTCATTTCATTAACAAGAAAATATTCCTATAATGGTACCTCGACCTTCTTTTCTTTGGAAGTTTCATTGACATTGCCTCACCCTAGCAAACTTTCTTTATCACCTTCTTTGCTTGCTTTATGACCTTACTATGTCCACCTAAGTTTTAATCTTATGTCCTTTGGTCAAGGACCTCTTTGACTATATTCTACTTTATTGTAGACCCTTATTATGATAAATTTTAGTGGTTCTTTTTGCCCACACACACCCACTAGCCATGCCTTCTCTCCATTAAGTGAGGATGTATCTTAGGCCAAAGGCTCACCCTCCTCTCCATAGCTCCACATGTCACCATCCTATCTGCAAATAAGTTCTCTAATCATAATACCATTAGTTTTAGCTTCAATTTTGTGTACTGTTATAATTGGATGACAATATAATTATTTTAAAAAGAAATATCAAATAAAGCATTACTGATATATTAAGCATATTATCCAAACATTTTAAAGATTCTCTTTGACCAGACTAATTTTTGCTTGTTAGCTCATGTATATTTCTCATGTTAACACACCAATATCATTTTTATTCCTCTTTGTAGTTTTTAATTCTATTAGAAGTCTCATCCTTAACTTTTAAGTCTCTTGGACTAACCTCCATGTACCTTCCCAAGTTATCAATTTCCTTATCACTAAATGAGTCGATATAATCCATTTGACACCATGGAAACCATATATTAATGTAATGCTTAAAGGTTGTTGATAATAGATTTGTAAATAGGTTAGGTAATGTTTCAGGTAACAAGTTAAATATTTGCAGAGATTTTATGTAAAATTCTAAGGAATGCACAAAAAATATGTGCAATAAATTACTATAATAGTTTTTGACTTTGTAATTGATGTTTCTGAGAAAATTATCTCCATATCCAATAAAGCACCACTTAGAGATTTAGTGCGTTATTTTGCACAAGTCATATCTATTTGACTGATACTTTGTAGTTTATTAGTGATATACTTGTCATCTTTTATCACCATTCCTATATTATTACATTCCTGCTTCTTAATGAAATGATTCATGCCATATAACACCCTTCTTCTTTTTTTAAGCTCCCACTTATTTGTATAAAATTTATTCAGCAGTACACTTATAGAATCACCAATAATAAATTTATTGTTTGTTCCCACTATTTTGGTGTTTGATAATATATGTGTTGTGTCATCTTGGATTTCATGTTTATCATATCAACCTTGTTCACTTTCTATGTGTTAGTATAAAATATTGAGATATAACCTTATCACAAAACTATCCAACATAGATCAAGCTCCTCTTCAAGTTAAGAACGTGCCTTACATTTTGATTAAAGCTTCGTCATAATTTATTACTAGTCTTAAATTACACATGACCAACTTTCTTAACATTTAAGAGTTTACGAATCGGTAAATGATTATTTTTATAAACATTTTAGATAGAGTTGAATGAAATAATGCACCTCAGATCCAAGAATCCACATTATACTTACTAAAAACTAATTTATCATGTATCTTATTTCATTATCGCGTTTATATATTATTTCATCTGATTTAAACTATTTCTACCCTTGCCCTATGCATAGGCACATTTCATGTGGCCAATTTTCTTGCATTGTAAGGAATCTTGGATTAACTTTTCTATTGAAATCTAGATATTTATTTTATTACCTTTCTCTACACTCTCTTTTTTTCTTCAAATGTTTAGAGCAATAGAAGCAGATCTTTAGATCTTGATGTCTTCATATAGGAATAGGTCACAAACATTACCAAGCATTAGTTTTGCAGACCCATATGAACTAATGGTTGTTCACACAAAATTAGCCCTAATTTTTAAAACTTATGACCCTAAGCTCAAAGCACATTGTTAAAATTGGAACCAAACTCAAATGACTTTCAATCAAATTAAGTTTACCAAAAGGTACCATTGTAGAAACTCCAACCAATTTAAGTTTTAAGAAAATTCTTATAAGATGTATGTTATTAGTGCTTAAGGTTTCATATTTATATTGTATTAAACTCTCACCATATGTACTTATTGTGGTCTCCTCATGTACATATTGAGGTAAACAATTTTGTTATTGATAGCCATGGAAATTCAAAAGCACTCTGTTCCAGTACATCTCTGTATTCTTAACTCATAGAAACAAGTGTGACTCCTAGAGAAGTAGATGCAAAAACTCTCATTTATAGATAATCTTGAATCAAATTTGATCAATGCCCAAAGTCCTTTACATAAAGTTAATTGACGACCATCTTCCCATCTTTTAATATCATTACTCTCATTTTCTCATGGAACTCTAAAATGCCAAGAGCTTATATTGGTTGTTAGAAACAAGCACTTCTAGAGCTATGATGAACTTAAGAGCACAATAATCAATGATAAAAAATACATAAACTTATCATAGGGGAAAAAAATATATGTGGTCCAATGATGTCCAAAATTGTTGAGAGGATTTGATGTTATACTAATCTAGAGATAGATAAGAAAATTTCTTTTTCCTAACTATATTCCCACTTTTTTATGTCATTAGGTATTTGTCTCTCGTTTATCTCTCTTCAATTTTGAGCATGAATTCTCAATCAGTATAATTTTACTTGTTAGATACTGTGAAACACATACTATCTCGTATATTGAAACATCTTATCAGTCAACAATCTTTATATAGTTTTTTGACTTTTGAATATTTATTATTCTTGCTAATAAAGAAATACATATACTTGAAATCAAACAATTTGATAACTACCAACCTCAAATCACTCTATCAATTAACTCTTAGGATTTTCCCTCCCACACTTTACTTGCATAGAAGAAAGATGAGGGATGTTATTTAATAATATCACACAACCATCTCTTTATATAATGCTAGGGAAAAAGTTTAGCAGACATGTAACACAAATATATAGAAGGTTTTATTTTTAATTAAAATTGATGAAAAACTATTTCCTCAACATTCTTTGTAAAATTTCTGCCCATTTTGCATGATTGCATCCTTATCCTTATTTACTAAAGACTAAATTGTGACATCATTATAGTCTTTTTCTCTTGCTCTAGCAACACTTCAATTTTGAAAGAACCAGTAGATTTCATACACAAATTACTACCATCCACGTAAAGCATCCTCAAAGTGATATTTGATGCAATGCTGATACAGTTAATTTTGGTAACCAAATTACCTCTCCAATATCATTATTATTATTATTTTTTTTAATGAAATACACAGTTTATATATATATATTATGACACTAAAGTGTGATAAATATAAATATCAAATTTTAAGTGCTAAATATATAAATTGATAAAAATTGTGAGATATGAATGTAAATTTTTATATTATTTTATAGAATTTATTTAGAAACAACCATACAGTAATGAATATATATATATTATAATAATAATAATAGTTAAGCAAAAATTAGTCATATTAAGTACTGAGATAAAGGTATGTATTAATATCTCCAAAAAAGATAAATGCATGATGCACTTAAAACAGAGAAACTAAGATCTAACCATCATCACTCTCCTCTCCGGCAATCGCCGGCGTTTACAGGTGGGGAACGCCGTTACAGACAACAACTACGACAGCTTCGGCACCGTCACCTACTGGTGGACTCACTCCATGATCTCCGACAGAACCTACCACTCCATTGTCTCCTCCTGCAACTTCTCTTCCCCTTCCACTTCCCCTCCATGCGATCGCTCCATCTCCTACGCCATGAACCATGAGTTCGGCGATATTGATCAGTACAGTATCTATACCCCTTCTTGCCCTGCAGCCACCGCCACGTCGCCGGAAAACACTTCCTTCGCTGCCAGTCGGAGGATGCCTACCAGACTGGGAAGGAGTGGACTGTTGTTTCTTGGTAACCGCTTGCTAAGACGGAGGGGTTATGATCCCTGCACTGAGATGTATGCTGAAAGGTATTATAATAGACGTGATGTGCAGGAAGCCATGCATGCAAATGTTACTGGAATAGCATACAAGTGGACTGCGTGCAGGTGTGCTTACTTAATTTCGATCATATAAACAAATATATATATATATATCATCTCTAAAAAAGGTGAATTTTTTGTGTCTAACTTTTTATGAGATTTATTGTTGTTTTGCTGTTGAATTGGTTCATATATAAAAATGAGGATTAGTGAGATTTGATGAAACTGAGTCCGGGGCCAAGTTTACGAAAGACTTTCAAACGTTAATTTGGATTTATTATATATTATTATTTACATTAATGCTGAGTGTTATAATATTTTGTATTTATTATGATATAATAATATATAGTAATAACATATAGTAAAATACATTTTATTTGTGGTGATTTTTTTTTGGCTGCTATTTATTATGGATTATGAATGCAGTGATACGCTGATCAAGAATTGGAGAGATTCCCAGTTCTCAATGTTGCCGACTTACAGGGAGTTGATGGCTGCTGGACTGAGGATTTGGATCTTCAGGTGAGAGCTGAGGATCACACACACGCGCACGCACGCACGCACGCGCGCATATATATATATATATATATATATATATATATATATATATATAACACTTAACTTTTCATAAAAATATATCACTAACGTCAACTTCTTAAAATTAAAAATCTACACTTAAACTTATATATTTTGATATGCCTGCTGTTGAATCTTTTTGGGATGTGATACCTCATATAATTCTTGAACTCATTCAATTTGGGAGAGTTTTTGTGGAAGAAATGGGAAGGGGTGGGAAGAAGCTCAAGGATTTCCTTAGAGACGTAGTCCGCACGTATATTTTTACCCAGGATTGAGAGGTATGTCCCCCTCTTTTCTTTTTATTCTTATTTGTATGCTATATATATGTAGCCTATGTGCCACTTCGATCTAAAGAATGAAATATTAAATTAGATTATAAGTTATAGTATGGAGCCCGAGCAGACTTGTTGTTGACAAGACCACCGGTGTGTATTGCTGTGTTGTTAATAAATGACGATATGTGTGTAACAGATTGGACTTTCTTCTGACGATATGTGTGTAACAGATTGGACTTTCTTCTGCCTAGATGAACTACCAGTTTAGCTCGGTTTAGCCATGTAGTTATCAACGAGCATGGTGGGAAGGTCCAACCGGTCCATATAAGTTTGTAATAAGAACTCAGGCAATGTGAGCGAGCTCGATGGAGGAACTTGCTTGAAGTTCAAGCTTTTATAAAACTCGTTCTGAGGAGCTTGTAGGAAGGTTGACGAGCTTTAGAGGTACTTGTGGGGTCCTTCTAGGCTACAATTAGCATTATAGCTTGTCAATTCCAAAGGTATGACTAATGAATAAGATTCATCTAGTCAGCACCAAACTATTAAACGTAGGGCTGGTGGGCTCGATTCATTAAGACCATGAGAGTTAATTAATATTTAGGTTTTCATATTGTTTAAAGAAACTCATTTTTGGATATACATTTAGTTCCTCAATTCTCTTAGCCCATTGAAATGATACTATGAGTAAGAATGAGTGAATGAGAAAACAAGAGAATGGGTAGTCCCTATTTATGACTAGAGGGATGAGATGATCACAATAGGTGTTCTGCTCTGTTGGATTTGTCCTGAGAGATGTCTATTCCTATTCAATCAAAATGAGGCTTTCCACCACTAATAAACTTTATTGTATATGTCTTGAAGGGCAGTCGCAAGAGTTTACCATTGAGTTCCAGCTTTCATTTCTCTGGCAGCTCAGAAGTTCTGCCTGTAAGGAGTAGTCGCAAGTATTCTCAAATAACTATGTACTGTTTCTCATCCAAGAGCCTTTGCTTTCTTAGTGATGAAAGCAACCTATTCTTTTTTATGACAAAGAGGACTCGATTGAATTTTCCTTATCAAGTTATTAAGGGCATAAGCATATACTGTTATGTGAGATGTAACTTATTTCAATTATTATGCGGTATATATTTCTAAGAAGTGGTAGAATATAAAGTTAAAAGTTTGAAACTCCCTTGTTATGGCAGCTGTGTAGGTGTTACTTTGATTTTCAAGATTGTTAGAGAATAATTATCAAATCATTTAAAATAAGTACTAAAAGGGCACTTGCTAAGTATGTTGATGTACCATCACCTTGTCATTAAAAAGATAACATCAGTAATGGCAAATTAATTTCAATTGTTATAAGAAGTGTTTTTTGTGTTAACTTTCTAAGTGATATTTAATAATGACACGATCCTTGCGGAATTTAGCGAATCAGGGGCATTATTTTTGTTAGTTTTTGCTATCATACTCTTTCCTTTATTATCAAAAATCCTTTGTTGCTTCAGTCTTACTCCGGTGGGGATGATATCTAACGAATAGATAGATATTTTAGAAGAATGTTTGAGAGCGATTGTGCAGCAAATGTTGAAGAGAGGGAAGCGTTCTAAAGGTTCCCATGTTTTGAAAGGAAAGAAGGGTGGTGTTGAGTGATGGCGAGTTCTAAAATTATTCTATTTAATTTAATGTGAATATAATATATCAATAATCATAAACTCTTATATTACATTTATTCTGAAATAAATTCCTAGATTCTAAAATCTATTCTGACCAAGTTTTAATAAAAATATATTTGCCTTCTTTTTTTCTCATAAAAAAATTTCTTAATCACATGGTAATTAATTGCTAAGTGTTAATTAAATTCAAGGTGCACAAAATAATATCGCATTAATTAAGAATTCTTTTCACATTATTATCTTAATTCCATCAGTGATTTTTATTAGTTTATAATATTTTTTTATTTCCGAAAACAGTTAAAAAGACAAGTTTTGCATTAAACAAATTTTTTAAACTTGTACCATTTTAAGTACTTGTGACTGAATATATATCAATTGGCAAATTAGTCCTTTTTCTTCAATATTATTTTTTTTGGCGTTATTTAGGTAAATAAAAAATGAAAGTTTTTATAATATATGTTTTATTTATTTTTTTATATATAATTTGTATATGAAAATTGCAGTGGAGATACAGATTCAGTAGTCCCGGTAACAGCGACAAGATTTTCTATCAGCCATTTAAACCTCACAGTTCAAATTCCTTGGTACCCATGGTATACTGGTAGACAGGTGAGCCATCAATATACATATATCCACCATTACTTATATAGACTTATCTAGACTTTAGTATCAGAACTCTAATCAGGATCTATCATATATACAGACAGACCCACTTATGTATTATATTGGGAGTCTACTTGTATATATGGTAGTCCTTGATTGAAGCCTAGATGCAAAACTGCATCAGAAATCCTGATGCAAAACTGCATCACGAATCCTGATGCAATGATTTCTTATTTTGTATAAGGTTCAGTTTTTAAAGTTAAAATGGTTGTGTTTTTTTATGTGGTATGAAAATTTGGGTGGTATAAATGTAAAAAATAATGCTTAGGTGTTGGATATATTTGTAAATACATAAGAATTGGTAAATAGCCCTTTTTTGGTTATTTAGGTTGGGGGCTGGACAGAGGTTTATGAGGGCCTAACCTTTGCTACAGTTCGAGGAGCAGGCCATGAGGTTCCAATGTTCAAACCCAGGCGAGCATTCCAGCTTTTCAAGTCATTTTTGGCAGGAAAACCATTACCAAAATCTTGATTTTTATTGATAATTTTGACGATTAGATGTTAGAATTAAAGGGTTTAGCCGCCAAACTTATCTTAATTACTTTATTAATTAGTTTGTTGATGAATGACTTGCTGAGAAAGAAAAAAAAATCAAAGGAAAAGAGAATTCAAGCTGTCGGGTTATGGCTGTCAAAACGGTTCGGAAGAAGCTCGTGTTCAATTTGTTCTTTAAGTTTACAAGATAAACACGAATATTTCTTTTGTGTTTGATACATAAATGAGCTGAACACGAACTTTTTTTTTATGCTCGATATATAAATGAGCCGAACATGAACAAACATTTTTTTTTTTTTTGTTCGTGTTCGGCTTGTTTTGGCTTGAAATACTGATCATCAATTATACACACACACACCACACATCTGTATGCGCGTGTGTGTTTGTGTGCGTGTATGGGCGTGCGCGTGTGTTCGCGTCTATATATATATGTGTGTGCTTGCATGCGCGTGCATTTATGAATAGTATTTTTTTAAAAATTTAATTAGGATACATATAATCAATTAAAATTATTAAAAAAATAGAATAAAAATATATTAAATTAGATTTAAATAATGTTTAAATATAAATAATAAAATTTAAATCTTGCTCTAGCCCTTAACATCGTACATCCGTGTAATTAGGGTTGTCAAAACGATTTTTTATTCGCGAACAACTCGTGTTTGACTCGCTAAGCAAGCGAGAATATATTTTTTTGATATTTGGAATATAAACGAACTGAACACTCTTGTTTACACCCCTAATTGGGCTTAAACTGTGTGAGTTGACCTAGTTTGTGGTAATTTAAGCGTCTAAAATTTATTGAAAATTTAATTTGATTTATTATGCATGAACTCGTTTTGTAAGAAATTAATTTCTTATTTATGTGGAATGCTGAATTTTATTAGTTCATATTTTCGACCACTTGAAATTATTTTAACTCGAACAATTTAATTATTCTTAATTTGTTATACTCAAAAACTTATTTTAATCATGCACGAATCTCTAAGCATTTCGAATGATAAACATTTCAAATTCAAAATAATTTAGTGCACCGATTCCAAAAAACTTATAAGTCGAACTACCCATCTTGACAGACGGGCCCAATGAAGCAAAAATTAGTTCGGTCTAAGTCCGATCAAACCCATATTAAATCATCTACTCATAATTGAATAATTGGATGAATAATTGAATGGTCAAATAAATTCCAAACATGACAGGCTTACATTCAAGTCAGGCGTCTCGTCAAGTTGAATCTAACAAGCCTAAGATCACTATATTCTGACATCTTTAAGACACTAAAAATGCTCATAATATACCATTTGATTAAAATGATCGCTCAAGATCGTCCAACGAAGTAGTCCAGATTCATGCAATACATACAAAGGATTCCATCACTAGAATCTATACATAGAGCCCAAATCCAATCATGAAGGGGGACTTGGGACTGGACCTAGAAGAAAAAATTAAGGCGCTCCAAGATCTTGAGGGTTCATAAGCTCTGCCATCATCGAACCGCCATCAACCTGTCGCCGCCACCGCTAGAACATGTTTGGCCGGCCGCTGACGATTGGCCACCACCATCAACAACAACAACAACAACAACGAAGCCTTAATTCCACTAAGTAGGGTTGGCTACATGAATCCTTTTTCTCCATTGCGTCCTATTTAGTGTCAAATTTTTGTTTAATTCTAATAAATTAAGATCATTTTTTATCCAATATGCCCAAGTTTTCCTAGGTCTACCTATGCCTTTCTTAACATAAGTTGTATTTAAAACATCTACTATCCTAATCGGATCATCAGGTGGTCGACGTTTAATGTGACCAAACCATCTAAGACGACTCTCTCTTATTTTATCCGTCACTGGTGCAACACCAACCCTATTACGGATATATTCGTTACGCATTTTGTCTCTAAGTGCAAAGCCACTCATCCAACTAATCATTCTCATCTCGGCAACACTTAACTTAACATTATGCTTCTCTTTTAAAGGCCAACATTCAGCACCATAGAGCATTGAAGGTCTCACCACCATTTTATAAAATTTTCCTTTCAGTCTAAGCGGTACTTTTCTATCACACAATAAGTCGGACGCATTCCTCCACTTCAACCAACCAACTTGAATTCTACTATTAACATCCCCATCTATATCACCATCGTTTTGAACAATGGACCCGAGGTATCTAAATCGTTCACACCTTTTAATAATTTGATTACCCAAAGTTACACTTCTGTCACTAGACCTACTATTACTAAAATTATATTCTATGTATTCAGTTTTAGTTCTACTCAAACGAAGACCTTTAGACTCTAATGTAGACCTCCATAATTCAAGTTTTTCCTGGACTTTTTCTCTCGTCTTATCCACAATGAGGATATCATCAGAAAAAAGCATACAACAAGGTACATCCTCTTGTAAATGCCCAGTAAGACCATCCATAAATAAAGCAAAAAGATATGGGCTTAAAGCCGATCCTTGATGTAAACCAACAGAAATAGTAAAATATTTGCTCAATCCTTCTTCAGTTCGAACACATGTAACAGCTCTAGCATACATATCTTTAATGACTTGAATATAAGTCATATCAACACCTTTCTTCTCAAGGACTCTTCAAAGAACATCTCTAGGAACCTTATCGTAAGCTTTTTCTAAATCAATAAAAATCAAATGTAGATCCTCCTTATTATCTCTATACTTCTCCATCAAACCTCTCAATAAATGTATAGCTTCCATGGTAGGCCTGCCCGGCATAAATCCAAATTAATTATGAGAAACCTTCGTAATACGTCTTAACCTATGTTCGATTACCCTCTCCCATAATTTTAAAGTATGACACATCAATTTAATTCCTCTATAATTTGCACACTCTTGTGCATGTCCTTTATTCTTAAAAATGGGGACCAAAATGCTCTTTCTCCACTTCTCAGGCATCTTTTTAGTTTTTAAAATAATATTAAAAAGTTTTGTAAGCCAGGACACCCAAATCACCTAAACATTTCCACATTTCAATTGGGATATCATCAGGTCCTACAGACTTTCCCCCCTTAGTTTTCTTTAAAGCCTCATCAACTTCTTTTTTACTAATGCGACGGTAAAAATGAAAAGTTTTATTATTATTAATGATATTAAGATTAGTAAGGTCGATCGTACTTTCAGCATCTTCATTAAAAAGTTTATCAAAATAACTCACCCACCTATGTTGAATATCTTTTTCTAAGAAAAGCACTTTTTGATTTTAATCTTTAATACACTTTACTTGAGTTAAATCTTTACTTTTCTTTTCTCTTTGTTTGGCTAGTTTATACATATATTTTTCACCGTCCTTAGTATCTAACATGTTATAAAGATCACTAAAAGCAGAATTTTTAGCGTCATAGATTATTCTTTTAGACTCCCTGCGGACTACTTTATATTTTTCTCAGTTCTCTACGTTTTTATATTTAAACCAATTTTTATAAAACAACTTTTTATATTTTATCTTTTCTTGCACATTATTATTCCACCACCAACTATTTTTATTTATAGAAACTTTTTCTTTTGATTCTCCAAGTACATCTTTAGCTACTTGTTTAATAGTATTAATTAATTTTTCCCACATAGCATTCGCGTCTTCATAGACATTCCAAATATTTAAATCTTGAATTTTACTCATAAAAATAATTTTATCTGTGTCTTTTAGGTGCTCATCAATCTTATTCTACGATGTTGAATCCTAGTATTCTTTATTTTACAATTTTTAAATCTTAAAATCTGAACTAATAATCGATGTTGCGTACTTAATTCCTCACTTGGAATGACCTTACAATCCTTACAATCTCGACGATCTCTTCTTCTCAGCTAGAAAATAATCGATTTGTGTTTTATTAGATCCATTCTTATAAGTAATAAGATGCTTCAATCTCTTTTCTTGAATAAAATATTAGAAATAATCATATCATACGCTAAAGCAAAAATCTAAAATGGCTCTACGCTTCTTCATTAATCGCTCCATAATCGTAGCCACTTATGAATATTTCGAAATCTTCTACCACTTTACCGACATGTCCATTTAAATCTCCTCCAATAAAAATTTTTTCTTCGAGGGTATCGAGTGTATTAAGTCTTCTAAATCGTTCAGAATTTATCTTTAGAGCCTATATCTAAACCAACTTTTAGGAGTATAAACACTTATAATATTAAAAATTTTAAGTATCGATAATAATCTTAAGTCTTTATAATTCTATCTCCAACTCTATTAATTTTAACAACATTATCTTTCAAACTCTTATCTATAATTACACCTACACCATTTCTAGTACGACTCTTACCAGAATACCAAAGTTTAAAACCTAAGTTATCAATCTCCTTTGCTTTTTCTCCAACCCATTTAGTTTCTTAAATACATAAGATATTTATCTTTCTATGGATCATAATATCAACCAATTCCATTAATTTACTATTGAGAGTACCTATATTCCAAGATTCTATCCTAATATTAGTATCATGGATTAACTTCTTTACCCGCATCCGTCCGTAATGTGGGAACCCTTGCTTACTTCGACATTACAGCCGGCGCCGGTGTAGCGGCCCTTGCACACTTTCCACTGTATTCAGGCCATACAGCGCGTCGCTTCCAGGGGACGCCCTAGCACTTACACAATGATCAAAAGGATTCATGTCATGATTTTTTTTCGACAAGTTTTACGCTGGGTGTCGACTACCTAACGCAACCCTTCACTTTTCACATCCGGGCTTGGGACCGGCAACGGCAGTGTTATGGCCACCACCATCGCCGGACCAAAATTGTCTGGTCGTCTTCGTCGAGCCATCACCACCAGATAATCATCGTCGTCGCTTCCTGACCACCGTCGAACAGCCATTGTTATCGTTGGATCGTCGTTTCCAGACCATTATCGACCCCTGCCACCATCACCGGGTCGCCCTGCCTAGCCACCGTCCTTTGAGTTACCTCCGCCGCTTGACCATCTTCGCCAATTCACAGCCACCGCCCAACAATAGTCCCCACCTCTGGACTGCTGCTTTTCGGCTCACTGTCAAGCTCCACAATACTTCTAATGTCAACTTTTCTTCACGGCCACCATTTCCTTGATCTTTTCTATCACTTCCCTATCTAAAGACACGCCCCACTTACACTTATTATTATTTTTTTAATTAGGAAAAAGGAACTCAAATTTTCTGAAGCAAAAAAAATATTAACCTATGAAATTTATGGTAAAACAAAAGACTATAGTGGTTCCCTTAAGTAGATCAGCTTGTAATATCAGTTGCAAACCTGAGGTAAAATTATACTAAAAAAAAAGGCATTTACACAGATAGCACATAATTTTTATGTATTTTCATATCTAACACCTAAATATTCATGTTACAGACGCACCAGACACACGCCACTCAAAACATTAATATCACATAAAAAATAGCGTCATTATTATCATTGTACACATTTTGATACATAAGTTTATGGCTTCAAGATGTTATACACATAAATATGAAATATTCGGAGTTAAATACGTAAATACATAAGAAATCCCATAAAAAAATGTTAGAAAGAACTAAGAATAAGTTCCAGCTAGCAGGAAAACTATCACAGGTTACAAGCCTTAATGGTCAGTATTTCAGTTCACCTATTCACCATACATCAGGATTCAAAAATAAATGCTGAAAGGCGCTCTAGAGTGCATCATTACTGATTAGGAAGCTGCTCAAATGTTCCCAAATTCGGCTGGCAACCTCCCACCATCATCTTCTTATAGACATCATAAGCTTGTTCAGAGTCCCCATACATACTGTAGCCCCGAATAAGAGCATTATATGTGAAGACATTTGGCTCCAAACCCCTTAGCTGAAGCTGCTCATATATTCTCCAAGCTTCACTTGTCTTCCCTGCCTTCCCAAAGCTGAAAATCAAGGAGTTGTAGCTATACAAATCTGGAACAATGCCCTTCTTCTGCATTTCACCAAAGAGAGCCATAGCTTCCTGTAATCTCTGACACTTCCCAAGACCATCTATCATGAAATTATAAGTCATTAGGTCAGGCTCAAGGCCTGAAGCAACCATTTCCAGAAAATACAGAAGAGCATCATAGACTCTATTGATGAAGCAGAGAGAGTCTATCAAGATAGTATATGATTTTACATCGGGTTTTACTCCCCTTTCAGGCATTTCTTCGAACAGCTGACAAGCACTTTGTGCATCACCGGACTTTGCATAACCATTCATGAGAATATTGTAAATTGCAGTGTTAGGCTTGCATCCATAATCAAGCATCTCTTGGAAGAGATCTTCGGCTTCGGATACTTTTCCAGACTTAAGAAGCCCGTTGAGAAGAGGACCATATGTACATGGGGTTGGAGTGATCTCTCTGCTCACCAAATCATAGTAGAAATCAATAGCCTGGTCTAATTGATTGGATCTAACAAGACCTGAAATAACTATATTGTAAGTAAAAATATTTGGTTTGCTTCCCTTAACATGCATCTCTTTGTAAAGATCCAGCATTTCAGCCATCCTCTTGGATTTTCCCAAATTATCAAGCAAGTAATTGTAGGCAAACACATCAGGAGAAAAGCCAGTCCCTTTCATTTCCTCTAAAATTTCTCGAGCTGTTTCGGTAAGGTTGCATTCGGCAAGGCCACAAATTAGATCATTATATGCGTAATCGGTTGGTTTAATACCATAGCTCTTGAATTTCTTAAAGAGATCCAGTGCAGCAAGAGCATTCTTATGCTTGCAAAGATATTTAATCAGAGAGCATAAGAAGTAATCATTAGTGAATATTTCATTAGCAGCAAGTCTTTCAGCAAAGGCAACTGATTTATCAAATCCAGCTTCACTCAACATCCCTTCCATAAGAGCTTCCCAAGGACCCCTGCCCATTTCTACATCTAACTGAATTATGTATTTATCAACAAAATACAGGGCTTCATCATCAAATCCATTTCTCAAAAGACCAGGAAGGATACTACACAGAGTAACAAAATCAGGAAATAAAATTTTCCTCATTTGATGGAAGAACCATAATGCTTCTTTTAGTCTATCATCTTTGATTAGACCATATATGACAGTGTTATAAGATAGAAGGTCAGGTGTGCAATTTTTTTCCATCATTCCGTAAAGCATATTAATTGCCATATCAACTGCCCCATTCTTGCAAAGACAATCTAATAATGTATTGTATGTTATGGTATTTGGAGAACAACCATGTGAATTCATGTCCTGAAACAACTCCATCATCTCTTTAACCCTTTTTTCCTTTCCTAAGCCTGCCAATAATGTGTTGAAAGTAACAACAGTAGGTTCTAGTTTTATTGTCTTCATTCTGTGGAACATCTGCCATGCTTCTTCTTCTCTACCTGCCTTGTAGAGCACATCAATGAGCGAATTTACTGTAATTTCATCTGGATCACATCCATTTTTTGCCATGTCAACGAACATTTTTATAGCTTCATTGGCTTTCCCAGACTTGTTGTAGCATTTTATCATCATGCTATAAGTGATAGCATCTGGAGATAAACCCATGGCATGTAATTCTTGAAATAATTCTTCCGCCTTCGCTGAATTTGAGGATTCAGCTAGACCGTACAAACAAGAATTAAAAGCTACAATGTTGGGCACAATTCCCTTACTTTTCATCATCTCATATGTTTTAAAAGATTGCTCAAAGTCTCTAGCTTTTCCATGGTAGTCAATGAAAAGAATATAAGAAAAAGATGTAGGTTTTAGACCATTAATTTCCATACAATGCAGGAGCTCTTTAGCTTCGTCTAATCTATCATCCCTTAAGAGTCCCCCAATCAATGCATGATACGTGTGCAAGTTCGGCGATACGCCTCTTTCCTCCATTACTCGAAGAATCTCATAGGCTTTTCCAATCTTTCCATGTTTGCAGAAAGTATCCACAAGTATTGTGAAAACAACCACATCAGCTATATAACCATCCGCTTCCATTTCCATCCAAAATTTAAGCACCAACTCTAAATCATCGGCATCACCTAACTTGTCCAACAAAGTAATATAAGTTACTCTATCAGGTTTCTGCTCGCTTGATTTCATCTTCCAGAAGAGTTTCAGGGCTTGCTTGAGTTTCCCAGCTTCACAAAGAACATCTATAAGCACGGTATAAGTCACAACATCTGGTTTACACCCAACATCTTCCATTCTCCTCAAAAGACTATAAGCTTCATCAAATTTTCCTGCTTTTCCAAGAACTTTGATGCATATAGTAAAGGTGTACAGATTTGGTTTCAATCCTAAACTTTCCATCTCGTTTAAAAGCTCCATAACAAATTCATTTTTCCTTCTCTTACCAGAAGCCACCATTAGAGCAGAATATGTTTTGAGGCTAGGAACAATCCCTTCTGAGATCATCATCTTGTAAACTTCAACCGCCTCTTGATGCAAACCCAACTGAAGGAGGAAATATATCAATCCATTAACGGAAAATGCATTCAAGATAAAACCTGCTGCTTTCATCTTTTTTAGTGCAAAAGGGGCGCTCCTGAGTCCTCCTTTAACATTTAGGGCCTTGAAAATGCTCAGGAAGGTGTTAGGGTTTCTCTTAACAATTTGCTTCTGCATCAAATCGAACACAATAGCCATCTCTTCCACTCTACCATGGCTTCTCAACAACTCGAGCATGTAATTGAACGACTCGGTTGTGTGAATTATATTGGGCTGTTCTGCAGCTGATTTGAAGAGATGAAAGGCCTGAATTGGGTCTGAAATAGGCTTCAGGACGCTTAAAATGTTATCCGAAGTGATCCCATTTCTCCATAGCTCCTTCAAATCGACATTGCAACCAATCATCCCATCGGTTCGAGTACTATCCACGAGGTTTCTTCTAAATATCTTACGATTTAAGAACAATCCACCTGGAAAAACTTTTACACTCCCGACTTTTGTCCCTCCGACTGAAGCCAAATCATCAAAAGCCTTACCTTTGGCCTTGCTTTCAGAACCCTTCGATCCAAAGCTACAAATTCCCAAAGGGCTGAGCTCTATAATGCTCAAACCCATTGAAAAAATGAAAGAAGCTACGATATTGTGTTTGATTCACATAATTGCATGGTTAATTCCATAGAAAATAGCCGAACTAGGAAGAGTAGAACGGTTTCGCCATCTACTTTACCCGTTATTTCAGTAGATGAGGGAGCAGTGGAAGAGATAACCATGGCTTTTTCTCCCGCAATCTCTCTGATCAGGATATTTTCGAATGTCTGGCACTGAGTCGGAGAATTTCTAGCGTGGCAACACGCAACTAATAGAATCAGCGAAAGGTAAGCTAGGGTTTTACTCATTTGAAAATCTCTAAAATTATCGGTTGTCACAAGAGAATCATTTCTCTCTTTATTGCCATGTAAATTATTGTGATGTTTAGATTTCTCCGAAATACTTTTTGCATTAGGATTTAGGATTTAGGGTGCAAACTCATATATTTTTATTGTGATTTTCAAACAAACTAATATAGAAGAATAAAATAATTAAAAAAGGAAAGCATAAGAGTTGATAGAGAGCATCCAGGTAAATCAGAAAGTATTATTGTAGTTGCATTCAATAGTTTATTATAGTTTTGACTATATGTAACCGAGATAAGCATTGTCTCATATAAGTTTTACTTATTTTGTTAAATGAGAAGCTTGACAGCTAATTTAACCATATGGATTGATGATGTAAGATTCGCAGAGAGTGTTCAATCTTATCACCACAGTATTATGGTTGTAGGATTTATCACAAGCGTAACAGTAGAATACTAGCATTAAACTATCATAATACTATCATACTGCCACACTAATAAAACCACAATACAATCACATTTTTTATCACAATGACACTATAATACCACACTAATAACATCATCATACAACCACACTAATAATATGTTGTGGTATTCTGAAAGAAATTTTGGTAGTATAGTGAAGCTTTGTTTGCATTATTAGGGTGGTAATGTGGTGTTATTGTGTGACTAATTTGGTGTTTTAATTGGGTACTTATGTGATATCCTGATTATTTAGTGGTGTATAGTGGATGTTACTATGCTTATTTATTAGGGTTCATATTGTGTTATTTTGGTGTTGACTAGTTGCTATCATGGTGATAATATGGTGTAATTTTGATGTTGAGTTGGCATTTTCACACAGTTATTTTTGATGTTAAATTGATTGTATATATGTGTTAATTTGGTGTTATTATGATGGTATCTTAGTTGTATTCCGGTTTTGAGTTAATATTATCGTGGTAATTTGATTCAACTTTGGTAGTCTTGTGTTAATGAAATTATTGTAAATGCAAACTGGTGGTATTTTATTATTGATTTTGTGTTATTTCAGTTTAGTTTGAATAAATTAACTATTTTGGTGGTAACATGGTCTTTATCTGTTGTTGATTCGATGTTATTATGGTGTTATCTATGTTATATCCTGGACATATGTTAATGTTATTAAGGGTGTCAATTTGTTGTTATTATGGTGATATCCAGGCTGTATTGTGGATTGATTTGACATTATTAAGGTGATATCTTGGTTTTATTCTAAATTGATTTGGTGCTATTAAGGAGATATCTCGGTTGTATTCTGGATTGATTTTGTGTTATTCTAATGCTATTATGGTTATTTCTATCTTGCATCTTGGTTTAGTTTGGTGCTGTTAAGGTGACAATTTGGTTGACTATAGTGATATTGTAACATTGAAGCAGTGTTATTATGAACTTTGTGGTGTTAGTCTGTTTGTTGAGTTAGTGTTATTATAATGATATCTATGTTGTATTTTGGTTTTGATTTGGTGTTATTAGGTTCTAGTTTGGTTGTACTGTGATGATATTGTGGCATTGAAGTGGTGTTATTATGGACATATTTTGTCATTATTCTATTGCTGCTATTGTGGTATTGATGTTATTTTATTGTTGCATTTATGTTTAAATACTAAAGTTGTGTTATTTTGGACATATTTGGCATTAACAAATTGACTATTTTGTATGGTCTTCTTTTGTATGTTTTTGAACCCAATGATGTTCAATTGTAGGTGTCGACCATCTGTGACACAATCTGTTCTTGATTTGGTCAAACATACTCTATTTGAGGAAACAGTAAACACCTTGAAAGACTTAAATGCACTTAAATTTTTCAATGTGCCTCCAAATCCAAAAGATAATGTCCAAACACTGCACATCTTGAATTATTGGGATGTTGAATAAAGGGTATTTAGTATGGGTAGAAAGGAACTAAGTTTAGACTCCAACCAAGTTGTCTTACTGATAGGCATGCCCAAAAGAAGAGAACTGGTCCACTGGGATAAAGCTCCCTCATGTGGTGTATCTGCGATATAGATAAAGAATGACTTAGTTAAGGTTTCATCTGGGAAGTATTCAGTGCTCTTTGGTAAACTGTTTATAAAGTTTTTATTAACAAACTTATGATTTCCTTCGAGTAACTTTCCCAATGGCTTTACACTTTTGCTGAGAATGTACACTCATTTTCTTCATATTAATGCATTTGTTTTTCTCCTCACGGTTAGTATGATGTTTATATCATTTAAAATTTATTTATGTTTAGTCAAAGCAAGTTATGATTTAGCTTTTACACAGCTTTGATTTTATGAGTGTACGTTTCTGATTTCTTCTATTGCACCCGATGTCAGGCTCACGTGTTGAGGTGGTCAACAAATGTGAGCTGGAGCTCATCCTCGATACCTCAAGCCTTTAAGTAGCTCAACCCCGAGCATGTATTTCTCTCATATGATAATTTTTTTTTTCTTTTTGGATAATTCAGACCATGTTTAATTGCAACGATGGATCATTGTAGGTTTACAATTTTTTTTTGGATTTGAAAGACGAAGGACTTGTATGATCGCTCCTTCAACTGAAGAGCAACTCAGTCCAGTTAAGAATCCCCTATCCATAAACCATGAAACTAATTCCACACCACAATCATAAATTTCATTTCGTGTGGACCCTTTCATTACACAGGACAACACCCCACAACTGATGTGTACATCCATCAACGCAAGTTTTGAAGAAATTATTCAATAACTAAGAACTCAAGAAAAAGTCTTTCTAAATTTCAAGAACTAATTAACAACTAAGTATTTGATTTATATTATAAAGTAACAGAGCTTCATAGTGAAGTTAATAAATTGAAAAAAATATAATAATATTATCGGGGTGAACATAATGAAGAGAAACATATCAATCATCCATTGGCAGTAGAATCTAGAGAGTTAAGGCCCGACAAAACAGAAGGAAAAGAAAATTGAGTTTCCCTTACATTGCATGAGTTAAGGAGGAGAAAAAACCAAAACCATAGAAGTTCAACTAGATGTTCAAATATTAACTAACGTTGATACTCTAACATTTAGGGGTGAAAGGTTTCTTGCAGATATTGAACAATTAGAGTAGCAAAGAGTAAAAGATTTTGTGGAATCCCAGAAGCCTGTGTGTATTACAATTACTGATGATATGGGTGATGTCCAAGAGAATATAAAAGATATTCTTTATGTAGAAGAGTATGCGACAAATGTATTTTATGAAAAAATAACTCTTAGTAATGTGTAACATAACATTTAAGTTGATATTAAAGATGATTAGTTTTTTGTTAGCCTCGTCCGATTGAGATAGTTGTAGATTTCCCTGGGAGAACAGATATCCCACTTGAAATGCAGCAAGTAATTGATTAGTAATGTAGGAGATACAGTGATAAATCAGTATATGTTCACATTTTTCAGTTATTTCAGGCAATACTCTTATATTTAATTTTAACGTAAGTTATGTGTTGATGTTGCAGGAGTGATGTTATGATTCAAGTTGGAGGCATAATAATTTGCCTTTCTGGAATTGATGATATCCTGACAAAATAATAGTTTGAAAACGAACATGTCAATGCTTTTGCAATTTTAATAGATAAAAAGAAGATTAAATTATTGTCATTGTACATATCGTTCCTATATGTATCGCCACTGTATTGGATAATTATTCAAGATAGTTTAATCTTCGTAGAAAGAAAAACCTATCGATGCTTTTACACTTCTTCCTTGATGATATGATATTTGTGTCATTGTATGTAGTTATATAAATATAAAGACAACTTAGTACCACAATAAAATCAAAATAATAGCACAATAATGCCACAATAATACCACAAAAACAACAAAATACAATCACAATAACACCACAATAACACAATAATAACACACAATAACACCACAAAACAATCACATTATGAATAAAATATAACCTCAATACCAAAATACCAATAAAATTATAGGACAATACCACCACAAAATCATCACAACGTCTCTAAATAATACCACCTAAACACCACAAAATCAACACAATAATACAAACACAATACCACCACAATCTCACCTCAGTTCCACCACAATAACGCCACAATAACACCACAATACAACCATAGTACCACCACAATACAATCACAATACAAATCCAATAACACTGCAAAACCACCACAATAATACAACAAAACCACCACAATATGAACAAAATAAAACCTCGTTCTCACCTCAAAGCAAACAACTACAATACCACCAAAATAATAGGATAATACCACCACAAAGTCACCTTAATACCATACAAAATTATCACAATAACTCCACAATCTTGCCTGCCATAGAACCACCACAATATGAATAAATCACAACCTCATTTCCACCTCTACATACCATAATATCACTCCAATAACACCACAAAGTACAATACCATAAGAATAATAGGACAACACTACCACAATAATATCAAAATAAGATCATAGTACAACCTTAAAATCACCATAATACCAAAAAAACCAACAATAACAGTAAATACCACCAAAAAAATAACACCGCCGGATTAATTCTATAATAACACCACAAAAAATCATAAAAACACAAGAAAACTAACATAATAACATTGATTCAGAGTACAAAGGAAATCAAGCAAACATAAATTGATGTGAACATTTGAAACACAGCTAAAATCACCTCCATTTCAGGATTGTTACCATTATTTTCATATTTCATCCTCAATATTTTTCAATTGATGTGTTGTTTAAAAATAGCATAGGGTTATTGTCTTAACTCTAAACTTCAAGAAAGCCTTCCAACCACAAGCAAACCATAGCTCTTTGATAGGACATGAAATAGTGTGCCAGATTTTGAACAGCTCACCGTATTATCGGGCTAGTTTGGGCTGGGTCACGTGCAAAAATACACCTTTTTGCTTTTTTTAGTGGGTCTAACCCATTATGGTGGGGTAAAGCTCCCTTATGTGGCATAAATTGTATCTAGAGATGTGAATCTCAAACTGATACATGTTTAAATATATTTTATAAATAAATTCAGAATTACTAACAAAATTTGACCTATTTTGTTCGAAAAATGCATTAAAATTTAAAATTACAAAATAAGATATGTATGACATTTCAAATTTTACAGCAAGTGTTTCAAATTTGTATTTTGATATTTGGATTTAGTGTTCGTTATTTGCTCCCCGTCGCCCAACGTTCCTCTGTTCTCTTCATATTAGAGTTTTACTTTTTGTCTCCATCCCTAGACCTTTATGTACAATTTCATAGATAGACCCACCCACTAAGGCTTCGTTTAAATTGGAATTTCCGCTCCCTTTACGTTGAACACAAAGACGATATTTTAGGGTTTAGGGTTTAGAGTTTTGCTTTAAAAGTTTGCAATCACGAATTATAACTAAAATACTTGGCCATTGGCGAGTCGGGTCTATTTGGGTTTGACTAATTCAAAGCAGTCTCGGTCCGGGTAAGCCTGCTAAATTATATTATTTCATAATCAAGCCTATCCATTATAAGCATGCTCATGGCAAGCCCGTCGGGCATCCTGCCCAACGCCCAAGTCTTATGCATTTGTGAAATAAGCTTTGTTCTATCATTATTATTGAAGCAAAGCACTTTCAAATGACATAATCTATGTCGAGTGTGAGATAATGCAACTTTTATAGTTTTCTTCATTGTTTGATCTTAATCGATAAATATTGTCAAAGATTGCTTATCATCCAATGTGCAAATGAATATTTTAAATAGCTAAGTGAATAGCTTAATTGTTTCTTCAGATAAAAATCTACTTCAAATAAAATATTTTTTTCCAATGATGATTAACTTTATCGAAATGAGAAAAAACTAAATCATACTCATTATAGTGAAAAATTGTATAAAAAACTATGAAATCCTTGAAGTAGTCATAGTTAACCCTTATTATGCTATCACTCTAAAAAAATTAGTTTATTTGACTCAACAAATCGGACATCTCATACAAACATATTGTCTTCAGCTTGTCTTGCCTTGAATATTTATATTAAAATATTTGTACCTTCATTTGCAATTCATGCACTTTTCCCTTTATAGATTTAATTAAATGTATATCCTTTCAAAATCTCACATACTGTAATCCTCGTACTTTCTCAACAAGGAAGTTGAATGCTTTGGTTACTTTAATTCTTATTCATGTCATTGACACCAACAAAACTATTTTGCCTTCACTAATGCTTCAATGTGGTTTCAACAAATGTTGATCAACTGGCTTGACTAATGAATGATCATGGTCTTTTATAAATTTATTAACAATCTAATTATCTGCATGATCAACGACAACTCTAATGATTGCATGACAACCCATCATAGTGTCTTATTTTTGGAACTTCATTATGATATTTTGATTAAGTCATTTATTAAAACTAACATTTGATCATAAAAAATTCTTTTGATTTTTATGGTCCTTGTATTGACCAGTAATTGATATAATTCTTTCGAACACCATATGAATCGACATAACTGTAGGTCAAATCATATGCTTTTTTTCATTGTGAATGACAATGTCAAAAAGTTCTTCTGTAATTGATTCAAACTTCTTAGAAATCACATCATTGCATACAAGTTCTTATATCAGGACTTACATATTACTAGTTTGTTGCCCAAATTAGATGAGGGGTACAACTAATACAACGTCGTTGTCATAAATTAAATTTTGGATAATGAATAAAGTAAAACATTCATAAATAAAAATAATCATAAAGCACTTAAAATAAAGTTTACCAATTTTTATGCGTGGAGATATTCAAAAAACAATCAAGAGGTTTTATTAAATAATTAATGAGTAAAATAATGGTGTACAACCATGCCAAATTCAAGAAATACAACAATACAACCAATATAACATAATTGTGCTCTAGGAAAATATTGCAAGCAATATGTAATAAAGCACTCTAAATTTAAAATCCAAGCTTACATAGAAGACTTCATCATCTATAATAAATTTGTTGTGTAAACACATGAATCCACTCCTGCATTTCTTGGGCTCAAATTCAAAAAATGTAGGAATACAACAGATACAACGTTGTTGTACTAAATAAAATATTGAATACTTCAAGAAAATATAAAAATATATATATATATATATATTTAATAAACTTTACTAAATAATCATTGAGTAAATTAATGATGTGTAATTATGTCAAACTCAATAATTGACATATTACAATCAATACAACATAGTTGTACTCTAAAAAATGTGGTATGTGACATGCAGTAAAATAATATAAATTGAAAATTCAAGAGCGGACTTCATCTGCTTTAATAAATTGACTGTGTAAACACATGTACTTATGTATTGCTTATGCACAAAATTAGAAAAATACATAAGTACAACCAATACAACATACTTGTACTCGCGCAAATGTTGTATACTACATGCAATAAAATACTACAAATTCAATGTCTAAGTTTCCTAGAGCTAGCTTCACTCACTCTAACTAATTAAGTGTATAAAAATATGATTTTTTTCATGCATTTTGTCAGCATAAATTCAAGAAATGCATTATAATCAAAACAATACTGGCTTACTGCAAGAAAAACTAAATATTTCATGCAGTAAGCCCCTTTAAATGAAAAAAAAAACAAACTTTCTTAATGCACAATTCATAAAAGTTACTTAGTGCATAGTCATACTAAGTATATCAAAGAAACTGTGTTAAAAACCTACCCACTAGTTCAAGTCTATAATATTGTTACCAGAAAGAGAAACAGAGATGAGATATGAGCAGATCGAGTTAGCAACCTGCTTATTCTCCATCATCATAGTTTCTTTCTCTTCAAAATTTTTAATTTTCTTCTTATTCAATTTGGCAACAGAAAAATATTTCAAATCGAGACTTTTAGACTTGAGAAATTTTTATGTATTTGTTTTAAATTTATGCAGTGTTATTTTTAATACTACACGCAAATCTTATACAACTCTCATTGACATAGGGTGCATTTAACAAATTTTTTTTTTGGTGTGGCGTGACCCCAAAATGTGGTCCCCAAATTTTTTCATTTTTTGATAGAAGTGTCGCGCTAGATGTTTGGTAAAATTTTGATAAAATGTTGGTCGCAACTTTGACCCCGGGACTCTCGTTTCGTATTTTATTTCCTTCAGTTTTTACTGCACTACCCCCTCCCTCTCCTCTCTTGTGATCGAGCTTCTCTCTCAATTCTTGTTGTCCCCTCTCTCGTGATTTTGCCATGAAGGTAAGATCCTGACTCTCCTCATCCATTTTGATATGTGGCTCTGTTGACAAGGGTTTGCCTATCTTGGTTGTTACTTTGCTCTCCCTATCCCCTCCATTCTTTAGCTTTGCTTGGTTCCTTTGCTCTTCCTCGACCCATGCTATTCTCTACAATTATCTATTTTGACATTTTGATTTTGTGATGGTTTTAGCTTCTCTGAGCTCTATTCTGTCGATTGTGTTTGGGTCGTTGTGCACTATTGTTAGATTTTTCTATTTCTGTGATTTTAGTTTTTGCAATTCCTAAGATTTTGCATCTGTGTTAGTTTTCTTTATTAGTGATGGGGTGATGGCATTTTCTATGAATTTGGTAACAAAGTTATTTGTAATGTATTGTTATTGGTTACTGTAATGATGATTCAGCTGCTTATGAAGGTAGTTTAGAATTTTGGAGGTTCTCTGATTTTGGCTTTTTGCGATTTTCTTTGTTGGGTAATGTGGTGATGGCTTGTTCTGTGAACTTGGTAAGAGGATTGTTTGTCTTGTGATGCTGGTTTTTGTGATTTAATTAAGAATAATATTTGTGTTGTGATTTTTGTGGTTACTATGATGATTATTGTTGGTGATTACTGGTGGGTTCGCAGTTTATTGGTGGTAGTGGATTGTTGGTGTTGGTTATTGTCACTATGAAAAAGATTCATAGTGGTGGGTTGACTGAATATTGTTGTTGATTGATTGCTGGTGAGGTGTAGAGTTGTGGAGTTGTGGAGTGTGAGTGTGTGTTGTGTGAAGTTGTGGATTTGTTGGTTGTGTATTTGTTTGGTTGTGTATGGGGCGTGGAAGTGTATAAGTGTTAGTGTGGTTGTGTGGTGTGTTGTGTGGGGGTTGTGTGGAGTTATGGAGTGCGATTGTGGAGTTGTGTGTGTGGAGTTGTGTGTGTGGAGTTGTATAGTGTGGAGTCTGTGGGATGTGGTTTTGTGTGGTTGTGTGAGGTGTGGAGTTGTGGGGTGTGGTTGTGTGTTGTGTGGAATTATGGAGCTTTTAGTTATGTGGTTGTCTGGTTTTGTGTGGGGTGTGGAGTTGTTTAAGTGTTGTTATGAGGTTGTGTGTGGTTGTGTGTTGTGTGGAGGTTGTGTGAGGTTTTTGTGGTTGTGTGTTGTGTGGAAGTTGAGTGGTTGTTTGGGTATAGAGTTGTGAAGTGTGGTTGTGGAGGTGTTGGTGTGTGTTTTCAATTTCTGCTAATTACTTCTTTTGTAAATATTTATGTTTAGATTTCTATGTTATTATTGCAATGGTTAAGACAAAAGAAGTCGGTTCATCAGCTATGTGGGATAAGGAAGCAAAAATCATATTTTGCGACCTCTATCTTAAGGAGATCAAACTGGGAAATAAGCCCACCACTTATTTTAACAAGGAAGGGTAGCAAAATTGTATGAAGTGATTCAACGAAATTACAAGAAGGGAGTATGAAAGGATGCAATTAAAAAATAAGGGAGACTGGGTGAAAAAGGACTAGAAATTATGGAAGGAATTAAAATGAGGATCCATGGTCTTGAGTTGGGATCTAATAAAACAGACAATTAATGCTTCAGATGAATGGTGTGCTAGGAAATTGGAAGTAAGAACATATCCATGAAAGACTTTCTTTTCATTACTTTCTCTTCTTGTACTGTATGAACATATCTACTTCCCCTTATATTGCAGGCATTGTCAGCCGTAAAGAAATTCGACCCAGTGGAATTGACCTTGATCTATAAGAAAATTTGGACCTTATGTTTGGTGAGATTGTCGCAACGAGGACTAGTGTGCAAGGGTTTGTTGGCATACCTGAGAACTTGGATGACGATCAAGGAACTGGCACTGGTGAAGGCAAAAGCCCAAACCAAAATGAAGTGGAGTCCACATGCAGGTTAAAGCGTCCAAGGGTAGAGAAAAAGAAGAAGTTATTTTCATTAGAAGTCAAATATCAAAACTGATGGTTTCATGCACCAGTGAGCCCGAGGCTACACAAGTGACTCCATCACAAAGGTTATCCGAGTTTTGGAGGCAACACTAGAAGTTTATGAGGACATGTCATTATATTTAAACTCTATGAAGTTGCTGAAAGACCTGACTCATAAAGAGTTCTTCATGAAGATGGCCTCTGACCGTAGGCTCAATTATTAATGTTTTTTTTTTCTTTTTTACGATGGTAGGGAGCATTGATTTTACTCTGTTATCTTTGAACTATTTATATTTATTTTTTTGGTAGGTTTATCCCATTTCTGATTTTGATGTTTTTTCTTTTTCCTTGGAATAATGTTAATGTTATTTTTGATGTTTTTCTTTTCATCATACACTTTGTAATTTGTTATTCAAAGTTCATTAAAGCTCTTTGTTTCACATGTATTACCTGAACAGATCAATTGTTTAACATGGATTCACAAAAAGAGAGAGATGCAGAAGGAGAATTGTGACAGCAGTATAACTCATACGTAGATCAGTCTCCCTGCATGAAATCATCTTACATTGGTGATAAATGGGTTGGGGAGCTACTTGAAAAACACTCTACAAGATTCGATAACATGTTTTGTATGACGTAGCCCATATTTATAGATCTCCTGGATGAATTACATAGGAATCATGGACTTCATGGCTTCTATATAATGATAACCAGAGAGGTGTTAGCAATAAACCTCTATATTTTATCATATAATGAATCAATGAGAGAAGCGATGAAGCAATTCCAACATTCATCGGAGACAATCAACATAAATTCTTAGTGGGTTGAAGGCTCTTGTTACTTTATCATCAAAGATTATCATACAAAATGATCCAAAATTTAAGAGGACTCTAACAAATATTACAAATGACCCGTGGTATATGCTATTTTTAAGGTAAATCTTTTACTCATTATTTTCAGAAGTTAAAATGAGTAGCGTAATTAACACAAACTTCTTTAATTTGTCAGAATTGTATTGAAGCGATCAATGGAATGCACTTGTATTCACGTGTATCCAATAATGAAAGGTTGCATTCATTAGGCGATGTGGATCACCTACACAAAATATGATGGCTTTATGTGATTTCAACATGTGCATTATTTTTGTTTTGGCTGCTTGGGAAAGTAGTGCACATGACAGTCGTATATTCACTTTTACGATAAGAAATCAAAAGCACAACTTCCCTCACCCATCTCCAATTTGTTCAACTATTAATCATATTCAGATATTTTTTAAGTTCATTACTAATTATTGTATTTGAGACAAGTACATATTTGGTTAACGTTGGATATCCCTTACAAAGGAGAAATCTGAAGTCATTTCTAGATACCAAATATCAAATTTCATATTTTGAAAGATCCAACAATGTTTCTCGGGACATGGAATAAATGTTTAACAAGAAACACTAGTCCTTATGCGATGTAATTAAAAGAACATTTAAAGTGGAAAAAATTGGTACATACTATGTGATATGCCGACATATTAATTTCTGAAACAAGTGCAGATTATAATGGCCACAATGACACTCTACAACTATATTTGACGACATCATTCGAAAATTGATGTAGACTTCAGCATGGCTGACGATGATCATTTACACGTCCCTTCTGAAGCATTTGAATATCACATAAAATGATCTATGTAACAAGAAGAAGTAAAATCATAATATGGTTGCACCCAGGAAGACGAAGGTGTTAGGGAAGTTATTCAATTGAGAGAGAAGATTACAAATACCATTGTTGGATGTTGAATTGACTTATTCTTGTTTATCTTATATAGTTCTTGATTATTTTTGTTCCTTGTATATTTGATATTGATTATTTGGGGTTTTTACACTTTTTGTAAGTGTTATTCTTTTCTTTTCTATTTCTTTTGGTGGGTTTGAGAGGTTCATGATGAGATGATTGACCTTATGGGTTCTTCTGGATGGCTTGTTAGTCATTGTTGGTTGGTGTTACATGTAAAATCCTAATGAAGGCAACTAAGTTCCTCTCTTCTTTTTGATGCTGCAATTTTTTAGGTTCCATTGTATGACATTTTTTGTTGATATGCATATTTGACACAAGCGAACTTATTATTACATGGGCCAATTAAGAACCCTTTTTTATAAGGTCTACTTTCTTCTTGTAGTAACAAACTTGTTGGTTGGTATATTAAGTTCTTTGAGACCTCATGCCTCCACAAAACTGTAATTAGTTACATCATTTTCAATTTATAGTTGTGTTATGACAATTGTATTGTCTTTTAAAGCATTCAAATAAGATGAGCTCTAGGATTTCAGGGACCTCCTGAGGATTGATATGCCACTGCGGAATTTAGAGTCCCCTGCTGACGTCATGCGAGCCACCATAGCTACAAGAGATAGTTCTACAAGCGCCCATGGAGAATCACAGAGAACTGTAACTTCTTCTAGTGGGGATATAGGCTCAAGGATTCCACCACTACGAGTGACCAGACGTGCAGAGTATATCTGAAGGACGATCTAGCTCGTGACATATATCGTCTGTATTTTAAAAATAATATTATCATATTATTAAATATTAATTTAATAGTCTGTTTCTTTATTTTAATAATAGTGATTGTTAAGTGATGTGTATATCTTATTTTTTGTATTATTCTGAAGTTGATTTTTGCTTCTCAAGTATCAAATATATTGTTATGACAATTTTGTTGCAAACAACATTACTGCATAGAGGCAGAATGGTCAATTGTCCAGAAATAGCTGCAAAACAATTGTTTTAAAACTATAAAAAATAAACAGCCAACTAACTTACCCGCAACAACTTCTATGCAACAGCTTTCTAGGCAGCTGTTTTACAACGGCTTTTTAATAAGATACAACTGCCCCAAAAAGACCCATAGTCACTACTTTGGAATTTATATATAAATTATATTTGAAAACTTGATCACCCTTAAAATTACCTAAATTTTTATATTATTTTTAACTAATATTTTAAGGATATTACGCTTTAATGAAAGGTATTTCTAACATTTTTGGTTGCAGGTATAAGAAAAAGAGTTTATGAAGAAAAAGAATAAAAAAAGGAGTAAAAGGAGCAAAAATGAGTCAATTGAAGAAAATAAAAAAAGGGCTGACTTTGGCGCCCAGGCACCAGACTCAGCAGGGAGATCTAGAGAGTTATTGGACGGTTTTGTGACGGTTATTGATGACTCAGCAGAAATCTAGAAGTCTCAGGACAAATTCTCATATGTTATAAACAAGATACAATGAGTATAGACACAGGGAATCAGTTATTCAATGAAGAGGTGTGACTCAAAACCTGAAGGGATGCATCCATTTATACAGGAGACTAGCGCCTAGGCGCCACAGTTACCTTCTAGAATATTCAACGACTTTGGATGAATTTTGGAGAGGTGTCTGAAGCAACCCCTGGTCATTTTCGAAGCTTTATAAATAGAGGACAATTCTACAGTAAAGTGTGGTCATTTGGAGTGTGTAAGTGTTATAAGAGTGAAAGAGGTGTGTCATTTCATTTAGTTAAAGAGTGTGTAGTGTTATTTACCTTTCTTTAGTGAGAGTTCATAGTGTTTATAGTGTGATTGTTGGAGTTGGAGTCTTGTAAAAGTCAATTGGAGTCAGAGAAATTTCAAATGATTACTTGGATATCATTCCAGATAAGTATTTATAATTTGGTTCTTAAGTTTTGTACTTTGAATTTGAATTATATAAATATGGATTGTGGTGTGAATCATATGCTTTCTAAGTATTTTTCTTCTCTTTCTCCCTATGAATATGAAATGATTTAAATAAGGATTTAATTTAGTTTTGAGAACTTATTTTTCTTCATCAATAATTTTCGATGATACTTTACCTGATTTTCATTTACAGTACAACTTGATCGTTTGTAATGTTAAAATTTGTGGCGAGTTAAGACCTGACCGTGGGCTAAGAGTTCATAACTTGTAAGTATCACATTTCCCTTGAAAATGTAGATGGTAAATCCTTGAAGGGGGAGGTGCGAATAGATATGAAGATAATCTTTAAAGGGCATAGAATTGATTATATTTTTAGAGTGACAGGCTAAATTCTATCAACTTGGTTTAAGAGGAGGTGACGGGTCACTAGTAAGCCCGACCATAGGCACCCTTGGGGGAGGGGGGAAACTAGAAGTGAGAGCCTAGAAATTCATCCCTTAATACTAATAATACATCCTGATCCAATCTTCTAAAACTAGTCAATGTTCTTTATACGCTGGACCAAAGGGTAAAGAATATATATGCTTCTATTCGTCATAATACCACATTTTCTAAGTTCTCAAACTAATTTAGATGTTTACTAATCATGAGATATTTTGTATGGGGAAAGAATCTTTGTTTATTGTGATAAAGCATTTAAATTACGATTTTATTTACAATTGCTACTTTAATAACTTGCATATTAGTACTTGTTAATTGATTAGTTTATAAATAGATTTTTCATCTTTCTTTCTTAATTATTTATACTTAACCTTCCCCGTGGGATTGATATATGGGGCTTAATCAGAAAGTTTTATATTACTTGAAACGATACGTATACTTGCGTAGTACCCATAGTGTATGATTTATATTTATTTATAAAATTTTAATCTTTAAATATCGTACATTAGCCGTTTAATGTGATTTGGGGTCAAATTTGGTCATAATTTTATAAGCTATTTTACTTGCGTAATTGCGGTAGGGTTAAAACTCTACATTCACTATTTTTCTCTTTTATTTAGGCGACTAGGTTGTACCTTTCTATGGAGAAATATTTACGTACACAGTTCGCACGCAGTTCTACGTGTGTACTTCCCACAATAACCTTCGGTTGGGGCCAAATTGAAAGGTGATTGATTTAAAATATATAATTTAGATTTAATTTAAAATACTAGGGTATTTTTTTGAAAATATAATTTTTTAAAAATAATGCAAGATACCATACATCCAATAGTTTGGATTAAGCGAGCACAACACCTCAAGTAATGCATCTATCCCGAAGGGTAAACACATCACTCGAATAGTGGAGCTCAACTAAATAAACTAAAGAATCTATGGTATCCGTTCGGTCTGCACAACCATTTTATAAGTCAATAATTTCCTCTATTTAATACAAAAGATTAAATAGGGTTTATATTACCTGGGTTCTAAAGTTCCCTATAAAGGCAAGCCCCCATAGTTAATTACATCTTAAATGACTGAAGTCACTCAAGAAAAATCTCGATAAAGACCAGTGGTTTTGCTATCAAGATTTTTAAAGTTTAAAGTATTCAAGGATGGACTTGGAAAGTATCAAATGGGATTGGAGCAAATATGAACAATTGTTTTTAAAAGTCCAAGGAACGAAGAAGTAGGGGATATCACAGACTTTGAGGGGAACCTCAAATGACTTCCTAACTATCATATTGTGTGATTTTAATTTTGAAGAGAAGAATATTTAATATTTCATCTTGCCAACTTTATTATTGAAGACTTACATCTGCATGATATTGACCATTCAGATAGCCTGGAAGATAGGAGGATTTATGTCATAAAAAACGACAACCTCAGAAATCTAAAATGAGTTATGGCCATGGGAATCTTTTTAGTAACCTTAAGTTACCTCAAATGAATGAGTTCCAAAAGTTCATCCGGACCGTGAGAAATCTCGTTAGCAACCATAGGTTACCTCCTCCGAAGGATTCTCGATCATCCGATAGAGACGTATTAATTTAACTGCAATTTTTGTTTTGTTGTTTTATTTGTGATTAAATTTTGAGTTGTCTTATATTTTGATTGTGGTGAATTGATTTTTGGTTTCATTTTGTTTTCATAGCTATCCTAAAAGTTTCAATTTTGACATGTAAGTTTGGTTTTGTTGTTTTAATAGTTATCACAAGTATGACATGGAAGATGTTGTAGAACATTTAAATAAAGCAATGTAAATTGCAATAATCATAAATGTGTACTTGGCAGCCTTCGAGTACATCCACTTAAATGTTATCATTCCAAACAAGTTTGAAAGCATAAATTAAAATTTGAAAATTTAAATGTAGCGAAAAAACCTATTTTATACTTGGTGGGTCCTTAAGGTATGTTAAGGATGATTTTCTTGATCAAAGAATGATGAAATCCAGTTGTTCTTCTAAAACATCCCACCTGATTGAGGAAGTGTTCGAGGCATAACCCTGAACATCTTTTCAAATCTTTTGGGACCACTTTGATTTCATTTAGTTTCATCATATTTTTCAATCAATCACCCATATTCAATTAAGGTTTGTTAATGTTATTTTAATTCTTGCTGGGTAACATTCACTTGGGGTTTCTTTATAAGTTATGTGAGTAATAGCCTTTAGGGGCAAGTTGAATTATTGGGAGACTTAGTCAATTTGATTAGAGGTGGGCTAGTAGTGTTTGAAAAAATTGTTTGTAAATAATTATGTTCTCATTTCTAATCTGCATTAATTGAACTCGGGATTAAAATTGGTTCGCTACCTAGCCCTTAAGCACTTATGGATGGATTTGCATGTTAGGTTGAGTGACATTTAATCTTTATCGAAGATTGCATTATCATTCAACCATTGCATTGGGGTTTTAAATTAATGAGTTATAATCTTTCTAGATCAAACCCCTTACTTTAGGATCATCAAATTTGATTAACCTCTGAATTTCAATTATCTGAGAAATTATAACTTTACCCTTAATTTGGAAAAGTGGTAAGTTAGTTTCTACCTATTAATTATTTATGTTTCAATCATCTAAAAAAGTAAGTTAAGATTATTCATTGCCCATATACCCTTTGATTAGGTCTAAGTGTTAATTAGGGCTTAAATTTTATAATTATCATTTTGCCCTTAAGGATTTAACACCTCATAATTCATTAAATAAAACTCAAATGACTTTCAAGTTTTATGTTACCCTACTCATGGGTCAATTAAAATATCAGAGGAGAAAATGTGCTTTTCTGATTTTTATTTTATTATTTTTTGTAATTATTTTAATTCAAAATTGAGTATTTTCCATGTTAAACCATTTAATCATCCGAGACTAATCATCTATCCTTAAGAAAATTATTGGAGGTTCACCTAGGTCAGAGGACCATTTAGACTAATTTTTATAATTTTTTGAGTTTTATTTTAATTATTATAATTATTTGTTGATTTTGAGTATTAATTAAATATAAAATATAATTTAAGTTGAAAATTAAGTTTTATATTTTTCTTAAATATCTCTATGTTCAAGGAATCTAGAGAAACAAATTTCATATTTTTTGCAAATTTTTTATTTTATTAATTGAAATTATTTTAATGCAAAATTAAGGAGAATTCATTTTTAATCCTTTTAAAATTCATTTTTAAGATTTAAAAATTTATAACTTTATTTATAAAATTAGGAAAATTATTCTAATTGTCCCAAGTGATCGGAAGGTAATTTGAAACATTTTGGTGAATTTTAATATTTTAGATATTTTTATGATTTTTTAATTATTTAATTATTTAAAAATTAGAAATAGTTTAAAAATGAACTATTTACTTTAACTTCAATTTTTTTCTTAAATTCTTCTGGTCATAACGAACTCCAAAACCAATTTTTGTAATTTTTTGTCTTATATTTTAGTTATTATAATTATTTTAAAACAAAAATCCCATTTTACTTAGAAAATCAAGTTTATTAATCAAATCAATCCATATTGGATTCAAATTTTTATGGGGAGTTCCCCTAACGAATTCCTTTAGTGCGCTTTAATTTTCATGATTTTTTTATTATATTTCAATTATTATATTTTTCTTTTATTTTAATGAGTTAAATACATAAAGTGACATTTTTAATTCATGAACCCCTTTTTCTATTTTTCTTATGATCCTCTAACCCTAATGAACCTACCAAAGTAAACTTTACACTCTTTTATTTATCGTTTATTTATTATGAATTTTTATTTAGATAGAGGTGGTTTAAATTGAAAATTAGGGATTTCATACAAGAGGTGGCTTCTGACTTTGGAAAAATCAGAGGTTGTACCTATTAATATGAGGAATCAACCCCTAAAGTTTCAAGCCGTGGTGAATTTTTTACAACAAGTTATGATTTAATGAAGTTTTTCAGTATTTAATTGATTTAAAAATAATTATAAGTTAAATTACCCTAATTTTATTTTCACATTAAAATTCTCTTTTGTTCACTGAGCAAAAGAGTATTTTTATTTTATTTTTATGAATTTTCTACACTAAGTTATATATTTTCTAAGATTATTGAATTAAATAAATCTATTTAATTCATAATTTCTCACATAAACAACTCAGCGTTGACTGGATTCTCGTACCCGTCAAAAGATCACGCGACACCGCGCTACTGGATGTCGCCATCTGACTCTGCGCTAACTGGGCTCCGCATTCATGCACCACTCCTTTGTCCGACTGCATCATCGCCTTCCTTCTGATACACGCACAATTGGATGATCCTCCTTCTTTGTCCCCAACTGGTTTAAACCGAGAACCACTCATTTTATAACCCTAAGATCTCTCTGGATTCTTAACCAAATCATATGGAGTTTGATTCTATAGCTTCATCTAAGTGATAGTAACCTATGTATACTGTTAATCAAGTATGAATTTCAAATTCTCTTCACAAGGGTAGGATTGTAAATGAGCCGAGCCTGAGCGAGCTCAAGGTTGGCTCTTGTTGGGATCGTTCAATATTAGCTCATGTTTGAAATCGGCTCGTGTTTGAAATGGCTCGTGAACGATGTGTTCGCGTTCGGCTCGAATAATATTTTCCGGCTCGAGTTCGGCTTAAAATTGGAGGAGATGACTCGAAAGAGGAAGACAAAGATGGCTCGGAAGTGGAAGAGGAAAACAAACAACAAACCCTAAGCTCTTACCACCGAAACTCGTTCGCGATTTTGAGAGGAGCAGGAGATGACTCGAAAGAGGAGGAGAGCCAAAACAAAAATGAGAGCAGTGAATACAAACGACAAACCCTAAGCTCTCACGACCGGATGCCATTCTCGATTTTGAGAGGAAGGAGAAGAGTCGGAAGAGGGAGAGGAAACCAAACCCTAGAACATTTGAGAGGGAGGTCGCCAGAGTTAGGGTTTTTTTAGTTTTATACTTATATATTATATTATATTAATTATATAACTTACATTATATAAATATATAATATTTATATATGTAATATTTATTAATAATTTGCTATATATTATAATTTATAGGATTTATTTTTTAAAAATTTTGATAATTTTTTTATTTTAAAAAGTTTAAATTAATTACAATTTATAATATTTAATGTTATGAATATGTATTATATGTATGTGTATATTTATTTATTTATTTCTTTTCGAGCCAATTCGAGCCAAACACAAGCGAACATATTTGTTTGTGTCTGGCTCGTTTATATTTCAAGCTTAAAAATTTGTTCGTGTTCGACTCGTTAAGCTCAAATTGACAGCCCTACACAAGGGCTCAAACCAAGCTCAAATTTGGGGATTTTAACACACCTTTATCTGAGATTGGAGGCCTCAATCAGATGTTTGGAGAAGCTTCGGTGGGGTCTAACGCACCTCCTGGATGAATTGATTAGCCCTGGTGAATTGTCTGAGTAGCACTTCCTCCTACAGGTGGGAAGCTTGAGGTGGAAGTTTGGTACAGAGGCTCCAATTAATGGGATTTGGATGGGGAGCTCCTCTCTTACTCTGGTGAAACTTAGGAGCAGCTCAATTTGGGGATTAATGGAGTGTTGAGGGATGTCTTGTTTATGGCCTGATTTTGGGCTCTGAAATTGAGCTCACACAGAGGGAATTGGGGTTGGAAGACAGTAGGGCTGAGCTTCTCTAGGTTGTGGGAATGGTTTGGAACAAATTTGACAGAGTTTGGTTGAGGTTTTGTGCATCATCCCCTTTGGCCGTGGAGGGTGGCTCTTCTTATAGCCATGGCTGTGGTGGTGACCAGGTTAAGCTGAGGTGGCAGAGAGGCCGCTAAAGTGGAGGGAAGAAGTGCTCCAGTAGCCAATGGCATTGAGACACATCTGGTGAGTTTAATTTTGAGTTTAAGCCAAGTTGGTCTTCTCGAGCTGGGCGTTTTCCGACAGCTGGGTTGGTTGGCTTACCAGGGTCAAGTCACCTCCAAGCTCAGGTGAGCCATGGAGGTTGAGTGGTGGAGTCAATTTGGTTCCAAGGAAGCTCCAAGGCGAAGATCCAAAGTGGATTTGGAATTTTGGCTAAGTTGGCCAGTTTGGGTTTAAACCCTTGTTCACTTGACTAAACCATGCCCCAAAGTAGTTAGAGCTGCTCTTAAGGTCCTCAAGTATGTTTAGGTGAGGTCAAATGGTTGTTTGGGGCTTTGGGGGGAATTCTTAAATGATTCATAAGGAGGAAAGTTCAAGTGAATGAGGGTGAGGGAGCGGTCAACTCCCTTTGCCATTTTTGGCAAGATTAACATTAGGCATGAGTCATGGAATGAGGTGTATGAGGCCATGGGAAGGTTTCATGCAAATGGATTTTTTGGATTTTGATAAATTTTGGAAAATCATGCCATGATGCCTAATTTGGGTAAAGTGTCATGCATGCATGAAGAACTTTAGTATGATGTGATCCACTTAAAAAATACCCATTTTTATGCCTTATTTATGATTTAATTCTTAAGGATATTATGATTTAATGAAAAGCATTTTTCATGTTTTTGGATGTAGATGATCAAAAATAGCCCAAGAAGGAAAAAAAGAGCAAAAAGGAGCAAAAATTGAGCTTATGGAGCAATTTTTGGAATTATTGGCATGGCGCCTAGGCGCTAGAGTCCGGCGCCTAAGCGCTAGAGTCCGGCGCCTAAGCGCCAGTTCGATACAGACGCTGTTAAGTTTTTTTTATGACTTTGGGCAGTTATTTTGACGGTGTTTAGCTGTTATTGGAGTTTCTAGAAGATTGGAAGTTACTCCTAATATATAGGACATGTGATACAATGTATTTGGACACAAGGAAACGGTCTGGATCGCGAATAGGTGTGACCCAAAGTGAAGAGGTGCGAACGACCTGGTCACGGAGTCCGGCGCCTAGGCGCCAGATCCAAGCGCCTAGGCGCCAGATCCAAGCGCCTAGGTGCGACGGTTACCTTCTAGAAGATACATTGAATTTGGACGAATTTTGAAGAGGTGCCTTAAGCAATCCCTTGTCAAATTCAGAGCTCTATAAATAGGAGCCCATTCTACAGAGAAAATCGCACTAAACCCCCTCCCCCCTCTCTTAGTACACATACCCATTTTAGCCTATTTTAGTCTCTTTCATACTTAGGGTGTCACTTTATTTTGTATCTAGTGAGTTTATTTTGAGTGTTTATTGTGTATAATTGTTGTTGGAGTCTTTCATCATTGCATTGGAGTCAGCAGAAGTCAGCGGAGCTCTTGAAGGAACATTTCAGATAAGTATTTGTACTTTGGTTCAAAGTTTTATAAATATGTTTTGTTGTGTTATTTTAATGAGTTCTGAGTAGTTAGTTATCTTTCTCCTTTCAACTATGAAAAGATTATAAATTAATTAAATTTTGTAGGAGAATTAAATATAAAATATTTTAAAATATTGTGATGATATTAATACTCGATCTTAGTTTACTTTTTAAATTGGCCATTTAATTTGTTAAAACCTATTGAAGAATTTTGAGACCTATCCGGAGATAAATTCTTAACTAGTAGATATCACATGAATCTTTAAGGTAATCGAAGACTTTACGCGGATTATTTAAGGTGAAGTGCAAATAAATAGGAAGATATTATTTATTGGGCGTAGAATTAATTAGTTTTTAGAGTGACAGACTAAATTCTAATAATTTGGTTTATAGAAAGGTAACGGGTCACTGGTAGGGCCGACCATAGCCACCCTTGGACATCTAGTAGTGTGAGCCTAGATTAACCCATTCTACTAATAACACATCCTGAGCCTAACTATAGATTAGTCGATGTTCTTTGCACCTGGACCAAAGGGTAAAGAATAGGAATGCTTCTATTTGGCACAATACTATAATCTTAATTCCCTACAAAAGATATTTAATCTATAATTCTTGGATTAGTTGAAAAAGGAGAAAGTTGTTTTTATAATTGCATTAAATTACTGCTTACTTTACTTTCCTGGTTATTGCTTACTTTCTTTTAGTAAAAGTTATTAGTTAATTAAATTTGAATATATATATATATATATATATATATATATATATATATATATATATATATATATATATATATAAAGTATATATAATTTGCTTAAGAAAATTTCAAAATATTATTTGTATATATTTTTACTTTTTGTTTTTATTATCCATGTGGGATCGATAACCAGGACTCCACTAGAGTCATGTATTACTTGAACGATATGTATACTTGCGTTTAAAATTGTGACTTTTAAAATAATTAAATCTAATAAAATTAGAAAAGTAAACCTCGCATATCAAATTTTTGAAGTCATTTGTCAGGAATTAAATTTTTTTAAAAAGTGGTATCAAAATCTTATATTTTAAAGTTTAATTAAAGTCACATCACATCAAATTTTTGGCGCCGTTGCCGGGCATAAGATAAAGTAAAAAGTAAAAGTAAAAATAAAAATAAAGCAAAAATAACAAAAACATAAAAACAAAACAAAATTATTATCTTTAAATTTTTTGCATAGTTTTGGATCTGAAGGATTACTACCTTTTAATCATGAATTAGAAAGAACAATTAAAAGAATTTAAAAAAAGAAAACAAAATTCAAAACATAAAAAATGACTAACTTACATAACAATAATGAAAATCCAATCAAAATTAATGAACAAAATATTTATAAACCATTAAGGGAATATGCAAACCTTACAGCTGATGAACTTCATGTTAGTATTCAAATTCCAGGTGTAGATGTTAATTCTTTTGAGCTTAAACCTTCTATTATTCAAATGGTTCAAAATAATCAATTTGGAGGAACACCTAATGAGGATCCAAATTTATACCTTACTAGTTTTTTAGAACTTTGTGCTACCTTTAAATATAATAATGTTTTTGATGATGCAATTAGGCTTAGACTCTTTCTTTTTTCCTTAAAAGATAAAGCAAAGATGTGGCTTAATTCATTAGCAACTTGTTCTATTAAAACATGGGCAGATATGACACAAAAATTCCTTGCTAAATATTTTCCTCCTTCTAAAACTGCTAAATTGAGAAATGATATTACTTCATTTACACAATTTGATGGAGAAACGATTTATGAAGCTTGAGAAAGATTTAAAGAACTATCAAGAAAATGTCTTTATCTTGCTTTACTAGATTGATTAATTATTCAAACATTTTATAATGGACTTATTGGATCACTTAGATCAATTATTGATGCTGCTGCTGATGGTTCTTTAATGGCTAAGACATTTGAAGAAGCCTACACCTTAATTGAAGAAATGGCTAACAACAATTTTCAATGGCCTTCCGAAAGGGTTAATCCTAAAAGAATGGCCAGTATTCATGATAATGAAGCCTTTTCTATTTTAGCTTCACAAGTGGCTACGGTATCTAAGAAATTAGATAATTTTGTTATTAATACATCGCATGTGAATAATGAAAATGTTGCAAATTCTGATGATTCTCAAACAATGGAAACTTTGCAAGCTATTGCTAGTAAAACTAATAATCCTTATTCTAATTATTATAATCCTAGTTGGAAAAATCATCCTAATTTTAATTGGAGTAATGGAAATCAAACCAATCCAAATTGGAACAATCAAGGAAATTCAAACTGTAGACCAACTTATCCTCCCGGTTATAACAATCAGCAGAAAAATTTGTCTGTAGAAGAATTCATCTTGCAACTTAGCAATTAGTTACAAAGTCAAAACACTGTTATTCGTAATATTGAGAAGCAGATGGGTCAAACTGCTAATTTCATTAATTACATACCTCAAGGAATACTGCCTAGCAATGTCGAAATTAATCCTAAAGGATCTGGAAAAGAAAATGAACAAGCAAAAGCTGTACAACTTAGAAGTGGAAAGGAATTAATAGAGAGATATGCAAAAAGGAGAATTAACAATGAGAGTTAATGATCAAGAGATAACATTCAATGTTCTAAAATTAATGAGGTATCCTGAAAAAGAAAAATTCTATCAGATGGATATTTTTAATTATATGATTGAAAAGCATTACCAAGAAAGATGTAAGGTTATTTTTTATAATAAAAACAAAGAATTTATATTATATGATGAGTTATTAAATGAAGAGAATTCATCTGAAGAAGCTCATTATATTCATGAAAATTGGGAAATTTTAGACACAACTACAAATAAGATATTATTACGCTCAATTGAAAAAGCCCCTGAACTGGAATTAAAAATGTTACATGCGCATTTAAAGTATGCATTTCTCGGATATTCATTAACTTTACCTGTATGCATTTCTCAGATATTCATTAACTTTACCTGTAATTATATCTTCAGAACTAAGCAAAGATCAAGAAGAAAAATTAATTAAAGTTCTGAAGAATTATAAGAAAGCTTTTGGTTGGACTATTGCAGATATAAAAGGAATAAGCCCTTCAATCTGTATGCATAAGATTTTAATGGAAGAAAATTGTAAACCCACTATTGAACCTCAAAGAAGATAAAATCCAATTATGAAAGAAGTTGTTAAGAAATAAATTTTGAATTGGTTAGATGTTGGAATTATTTATCATATTTCAGATAGCCAATGGGTAAGTCCTATTCATTATGTTCCAAAGAAAGGAGGAGTAACTATCATTGTTAATGAAAAAAATGAATTAATCCCAACAAGATAAGTTACTGAATGGCTAATTTGCATTGATTATCGAAAATTAAACAACGCCACTAGAAATTATCATTTTCCTTTACCTTTCTTGGATCAAATGTTGGATAAACTTGCTGGACATTCATATTTCTGTTTTCTGGATGGATATTTTGGTTATCATCAATTACATGTTGCTCCTAAGGATCAAGAAAAGACAACATTTACTAATCCTTATGGAACATTTGCCTTTAGAAGAATTTCTTTCGGTTTATGCAATGCACCTGCAACTTTTTAAAGATGTATGATGTCAATATTTTGTGATTTGATTGATAAAGGAATTGAAGTATTCATGGACGATTTTTCAGTTTTTGGAACTTCTTTTGAATCTTGCTTGAAAAATATAACAAAAATTTTGAAGAGATGTGAAGAAACAAATTTAGTTCTAAACTGGGAAAAATGTCAATTATGGTTACAGAAGGCATTGTACTTGGACATAAAGTTTCACAAATAGGGATGGAAGTTGATCAAGCAAAAGTGAAAATTATTGCTGAATTGCAACCACCTACTACCATTACTGATGTAAGAAGTTTTTTGGGTCATGCTGGATTTTATAGGAGATATATAAAGGATTTTTCTAAAATTGCTAAACCTCTTTTCATTTATTAGAAAAAGAAACTAAATTTGAATTCAATGAAGATTGTCTGAATGTGTTCAATATTCTGAAAGAAAAGTTAATCACTGCACCTGTCATTGTTGCACCTGATTGGAATAAACCTTTTGAATTAATGTGTGATGCAAATGATTATGCAAAAATGTGAGAAGATTTTCAAAGTTATATACTATGCTAGCAAAACTCTTAATGAAACTCAAATAAATTACACAACTACTAAAAAAGAGTTGTTAGCAATACTATATGCCTTTGATAAATTTAGACCAAATCTTCTTCGAAAAAAATGTATCGTACACACTGATCATTCTGTTATTAAGTATTTAATATCTAAAAAGGATGCTAAACCTAGATTGATCAGATGGGTTTTACTTTGCAAGAATTTGATTTTGAAATCAACTCCTGCTTTGCAAAACTTTTCTATATATGCTTAATCATTTCTTTTATATTCATATTGAAGCATGTGTAGAAGTAGAGTATAGTTTTTCCTTACAACATCATTGTTATACTTAGATTAATTCCTATTTATTTCTATCGCTCATGCTTTAGAAAATTTCATAATTCATATTTATACTAAAGCTGAAGTTTGGGGGAGGGAAAATATTTATCAAATTTAAATATTATTTGTCCTTAAAGAACTAATATTTTCTTTAAAAATATATTAACATAACATAAGGAATGAAAAATATATTTAAGAATACCAAAATTTTTTAATTAATAAGTAATTTAGTAAACTTAACTAAAATTTCAAAAAATTTGGTTGATTTTAAGAATAGAATTATTTAGCTTAAAGAATAATAAGATGAAAAATTTCTATTTATAGTAAAGAGAATTGTATTTTTGAAATACTAAGGAACCAAGATTATTGCTTGAAAAAGAAAAGATTGAAATAAGTTTGGAAAAATATTAATGTCATATTTATTACGTAAAAATGTATAAGTTTTTGAAAATAAGTTAAGAATAGTGAAGTTCAAAATCATTAACAAGCTATCCAAAAATAATAATCCTCACTTAAAAAAAAGAAGAAAAAAGGGTGAGGAGAAACTTGAGGAAATGTCTAATAAAAAATTGGCTTCACTTGAATTATCTTATAATAAGAAACTGATTACATTTTTAACTTAATTTCTTGTAAATATTTTATGTGACCTTGATATGATAAACTACAATTATTTTTGAAATAAATGAAAAATTAGAAGTCTTATGATTTTGAAGTTAAATGTTCTTTAATTCTTAAAATTAAACTTAATTAGTGAAATTTGGTTAATGATTTGCTAAAGTATTTATAAAACCAAAAACTATAAGGAATTTTAAATATTTTAACTTCATTCCAAATGTTATTTATTTTATGTAATTAAAAGGGTCACTTGAGGACAAGTAACGTTTAAGTTTGGGGGAATTTGATCCACTTAAAAAATACCCATTTTTATGCCTTATTTATGATTTAATTCTTAAGGATATTATGCTTTAATGAAAGGTATTTTCATGTTTTTGGATGTAGATGATTAAAAAGAGCCCAAGAAGAAAAAAAGAACAAAAAGGAGCAAAAATGGAGCTTATGGAGCAATTTTTAGAATTATTGGCCTGGCGCCTGGGCGCTAGAGTTCGGCGCCTAAGCGCCAGTTTGATACAGACGCTGTTAAGTTTTTTTGATGACTTTGGGTAGTTATTTTGACTGTGTTAAGCGGTTATTGAAACTTCTAGAAGACTGGAAGTTACTTCTAATATACAGGACTTGTGATACAATGTATTTGGACACAAGGAAACAGTCTGGATCACGAAGAGGTGCGACCCAAAGTGAAGAGGTGCGAACGACCTGGTCACGGAGTCCGGCACCAAGGCGCCAGATCCCGACGCCTAGGCGTGACGGTTACCTTCTAGAAGATACATTGAATTTGGAAGAATTTTGAAGAGGTGCCTTAAGCGACCCTGCGAGTCGAAATTCGAGCTCTATAAATAGGAGCCCATTCTACGGAGAAAATCGCACCAACCCCCCCTCTTAGTACACATACCCATTTTAGCCTATTTTAGTCTCTTCCATACTTAGGATATCACTTTATTTTGTATCTAGTGAGTTTATTTTGAGTGTTTATTGTGTGTAATTGTTGTTGGAGTCTTTCATCATTGCGTTGGAGTCAGTAGAAGTCAGCGAAGCTCTTGAAAGAACACTTCAGATAAGTATTTGTACTTTGGTTCAAAGTTTTATAATATATGTTTTGTTGTGTTATTTTAATGAGTTCTGAGTAGTTAGTTATCTTTCTCCTTTCAATTATGAAAAGATTATAAATTAATTAAATTTCGTAGGAGAATTAAATATAAAATATTTTAAAATATTGTGATGATATTAATACCTGATCTTAGTTTACTTTTTAAATTGGTCATTTAATTTGTTAAAACCTGTTGAAGAATTTTGAGATCTATCCGGAGATAAATTCTTAACTAGTAGATATCACATGAATCCTTAAGGTAACCGAAGGCTTTAAGCGGATTATTTAAGGTGAAGTACAAATAAATAGAAAGATATTATTTATTGGGCGTAGAATTAATTAGTTTTTAGAGTGACAGACTAAATTCTAATAATTTGGTTTACAGAAAGGTAATGGGTCACTAGTATGGCCGACTATAGCCACCCTTGGACATCTAGTAGTGTGAGCCTAGATTAACTCATTCTACTAATAACACATACTGAGCCTAACTATAGATTAGTCAATGTTCTTTGCACCTCGACCAAAGGGTAAAGAATAGGAATGCTTCCATTTAGCACAATACTATAATCTTAATCCCCTACAAAAGATAATTAATTTATAATTCTTGAATTAGTTGATAAAGGAGAAAGTCGTTTTTATAATTGCATTAAATTACTGCTTACTTTACTTTTCTCCTTATTGCTTACTTTCTTTTAGTAAAAGTTATTAGTTTATTAACTTTGAATATATATATATATATATATATATATATATATATATATATATATATATATATAAAGTATATATAATTTGCTTAAGAAAATATTAAAATATTGTTTTTATATATTTTTACTTTTTGTTTTTATTATCCCTATGGGATCGATAACCATGACTCCACTAGAGTCATGTATTACTTGAACGATATGTATACTTGCATTTAAAATTGTGACTTTTAGAATAATTAATCTAATAAAATTATAAAAGTAAACTTCACATATCAAGTTTTTGAAGCCATTTGTCAGGAATTAAATTTTCTAAAAAGTGGTATCAAAATCTTGTATTTTATAGCTTAATTAAAGTCGCATCGCATCATGATTCCATGCGAATAGGTTTCAAATGCCATGGGATGAAGAGGGATTAATTATATGTCATGTGGGCTAAATTTGAGCCTTTTAAAATTAATTTCATGGGCTTTTAAAAATGCATAAGTGTATGGGCCTTTTAACATGCACATAATGATTTAGATTTTTGAAATTGATTATGGAATGATCAAACTGGATTGGGATTGATTAAATTTTTGTTGGTCATGTTGAAATTTGATGTGAATTTGAAATTGGGGCATTTTCATTAATCATGAAGTTCAATTTGGAGAATTTGGAATTTTAGGTCAAAATTGGGGTATTTGGTTTTGGGTTGGATTTGGGCTTGCAATTGGCTTCAATTGGGTTTGATTTTGATTTCAATTATGTGTGGGCATATTGAATTTTGATTGGGGTATGAAATTGAGGGACATTGGATTAACGATGAATTCAAATTTGGTGGATTTTGAATTTTGGGGCAAAATTAGGGATTTTGGTTTAAATGTGAAATTAGGGTTTGGGGTTGGTTCAATTGGGCTCCAAATTAGTTTAGATTTGGTATGTACATGTTGAATTAAGGTTTAGAATTGGAATCAGAAAAAAATGAAATCAATTTGGTGGGATTTGGAGTTAGGTTGAGGATTTGGCAATTTAGGGGTAAAATTGAGATTTTGATCAACATTGGTTAATTTGGTAAAATTTGGCAAATTTGGGACAATTGGGTGATTTGGAGAAGTTTCAAATGGTTTTTAGGATTTAATTGAGTGAAATTTCGATTTTGCAATTTTGGGCATTTTGGGCATTTTAGGGGTATTTTAGTAATTTGGCTAATTTTTGTGGGTTTGGGTGATTTTAGGTCAATTTTTTGTTCGAAATGATTTGGGTAAGTTTTTGGAATAAACTTGGAGGTTTTGGTAAATTTTAGGAATTTTGGTATAAAATTTAGGGTTTAGGGTGGAATTAGGGTTTTGGGTATTTGATCATGGGTCTTAGCCATGCCTAAACCATGCCTAGCCAAATGACAACCTCTTTATGAACCTTTACGTATTGATCCTAGCCATCTTGATCAAAGACCAGAGGCTTCGGACCACCCATCTGAGTTTCCTAAAGGGATAGAGGGGAATCGGTTTAGGGTTTTGGAATAGGTGGGGCACTCAAGGAATTATGAGTGTGTGTGCAAGACCAAGCCCAAGTCATGCAGGGTTGCCCTGAGTTCAATCATTCATATGGGAACTCATCCTTGAACCTCAACATGTTGGGTTTCAACCTTGCAAGAGGTTTGGAGGTTTGTAATCATCTATGTAGGGCTTCAAGAAAAGCTACGAAGTGTTTTAAATTTTTAGGTTGTGAGCTCTATCTCTAGTCTTCTAAGATAGCAAGGGGAAGCCTTATGACTAGATCCTAAGTATTAAGAGGAAGTTTAGACCTCACCAAAAATGATGTCAACACCTCCCAATAATCCGTTATTGGTGGGTTAACACCCCCCCCCCCCCCCCCCCCCCCGCCAAAAAAAAAAAAAAAAACACACTAATAACTTTTGCGGTTTTACTTTCAAGAGCACACAATAATCTCCTAGTAACCCTAATTAACATGTTGGAAAAAACACACTGAACCTGCAAGAGTACACCATACCTAAATATTTCTCCTTTCTATGATATCTAAAACCCTAATTTCGAGTAGAAGTTGGAAAGAACCGAAAATCATTAAGCTTCTTTTTCTGTTTCGAAGCATCGTTGGTATAGTAGTATGGGTGGCCAGAGATCGGAAGTGGGAGACGGTGTGCTTCCAGTTAAAATTCTTGATTCTCTCAGAGAAACCCTTGGTTGCGTCGATGAGTTGAAGGGGAATCTCGAGCGCTTTCTGCTCTTAGCTGAGCCTGACGTGCTCGCGGAGCTCACGCCTCTCCAGCGAGCGCGAGCTTTCCTCTTTATGGCAACTTCGGCTTCGGCTCTCTTTTCAGGTAATATAAATGCGGAAAAGCTGTTCTTTTTCTTCGTTGTTTATCAATTCATCTACTTTTCACCACTAACGATGATTCCTGCATGTTTTTTTTGTTTGGGGTTGACGAAATTGATCAGTTAAATTGAGGTGTAGTGGAATTTGCTCGGATGAACACCCTATCAGAACTGAGCTTGTGAGTTTTGCTTTCCTCTTTAGTATGACTTTTGCTTTGATTTTTGGGCTATTTGATTCAGTGTGATGTAAACTTATTAAGATAACTATCCTTTCTGCCAAACAACATTCAAGGAGCTTCTAAAACAATTCTTCTCTCAAGTTCTGGATTTGTCAAATTACAATAAGTTTATGTTTTTAAGATTTACAATTGGGATTTATATGAGATTTACAATTGCTCGCCCGTTCAATTAAGCAACCCAAATAATTGGTTGGGGTTAAGAATTAGACATCTCAAGCTTTAGAGTCCATTTGGGATGGTTGTAGTTTTTCTTAAAGGTGATTTTGAAGCTTTTGTGAGAAATAAACTGTTTTTAAAGGTGTGGTAGGTAATGCAAATATATTATTTTTCGAAATCTAAGATGGCAGCTTCCTTACAACTACCATACATTAAAAGATCTAGTTATAAAAGTTGCTTCCGATGATTAAAAAAATCTAAAAACAACAAGAAAGCAGTAGTTGCAACAATAGCGACTGTTTGAAAGGCAACACAATGAGAAGCTTTCTGAAGCATGCTCTTATTGAATGCCACTTAAATATGATATATCAAATCTGAATTTTCTGAATCTCATCTTTAACTAAACATGCATGTAATGTTATCTAGAAAGACTAGTTGTAACTATCATCATTTTTTTCTTTTTATTGTCAGATCTAATTTTGTCCATATAAAGATGCTAACACCCTACTAGAGATATGAACTGAGCTCAAAGAGTTGAAGGAATGGAAGAGAGAGAGAGAGAGAGAGAGAGAGAGTCTTAATGATTTTCTTACTAAATTGATCCATAAAATACCTGACCGAACTCATTTAATAGGGTATAGGGAGTTGAAGCAAGTTACAAAGAGAATTCAGGGGAAAAAGAGATGTAATCCAAGGGAAACCTTAGAGAGATTATTTGAGAAGCTTTTATGTGTTAGAGTTTTGGCTCATAGTTCAAGATTTCATGTGTTTGTGCCAATTTAATGACCTAATAATAGGCAGGGATGAGTGCAATATTATAGAATTGGCTACATAATGTGATTACACAAAAAGTGTATAAATTTAACTTGGTGTGGCTACATCTGTATTGAATGGGTTTGGCTGGCATTTGATTGTTTTCTTGGGGGCGAGTTATAGATTATGAGTACTAGTCAATTTTTTTCCCAGGATTTAGGATGAGTTTTTTTTTATTAAAGGCGAGTACCTTCTAGTGAGAATCTCTAGTCTGCTGACAATTACTCTTGGTACATAGTCAAATTATTTAGGTGAACAACCTTAGTGAAATAAACAATTTTGTTAGCCATTCGAGCGAATTTAACATCTTAATATTAAGGCTCTGGTAAGGGCTAATTCTTGGGTGGCTTCATGGGAATCAATCATGGGCAACTTGAGGCTTTAGGTGACACAAACTTCTATTTGTAGGAGTTTCTAGTCAATTTTAAATCATCGATTTGTTGACCAGTTCAAGCTCTCATAATTAATAGCAGCAACAAGCCTTCAAGTACCCAAACCGTCAAAGAGGGCTTCAACCCTCAATAACAGAATTAAAACACCATGACTGTCAGAGCTGTTAGCTGCTAACTGAGTAGATTCCTTTTCCAGAAAGCCAATTTTAATCATAGACTTGTTGAACCCAGTTCAAGCTCTTATAATTACTTGCAACAACTAGCCTTCAAGTACCCAAACCTATAAAGAGGGCCTCAACCCTCAAATAATAGAATTAAAGCAACCTGACTGTCAGAATTAGCTGCTAACTAACTTGATTCCTTTTCCAGAATATTCTATTCTGTCTATATTTACCTGTACTTTGTACTGCTGTATAGATGGATAATATTTCGTTTCTCGATCGATACATTAGATTGAGTCATGTATTTTTCTGTTATCATAACTCCTTTTTTCTGAGCTTCTTATTCTTCATGGTATTTGACCATGTTCCAAGACATTGCATTCTCTGTTCTTGGTAGTACCTTTACTGCCTCATTTCATTCTACTCACGTTAATATACTAATGGAAGATTTGTTGACCTATAGATCTCCTTCATCTACTCTACCTGTACCTAACATAACTATCCTATCACACTCAAATTTTTTTTTCTCATATGAAACAACTTGCCCAAAATCAACTAATCCCAGACAACTATCCTATTTGTCATACCCAAATTCTCAAGATTTTCATGGTGAATGGATTTTCTGGTTTCCTTGATGTAAGTACATCATGTCCTAAAAAAATTCTCACTGAAAACAGTGGCTAATAATCCCATCTTTCACGCTAGGACAAAGCATATTAAGATTAATTATCAATTGATAAGAGATAACATCAATTCTAAATAAATTCACATCCACAACATCAACTATCAAGATCAACTGGCAAATATTCTCACCAAAACTAGATTCGCTCAACTTCGCACCAAGCTCATACTTAATCCAAGATCTATCAGCTTGCAAGGGGTAGTAGCAGCAGCTCGTCTTCAAGTACCCAGACCAATAAGGGTATCTTCCACCCTCAAATAACAGAATTAAAACAATCTAGCTGTCAGAGCAGTTAGTTGCTAACTAACTAACTAGAGTTTTTTCCAGAATATTCTACTATGTCTATATACACCGATATTTTGTACCTCATATAGAGAGATAACATTTCATTTCTCTGCTAATATATTGATCGAATCATATATCTTTCTGTATCATACCGAGTCTCTTCTGAGCTTCCTATTCTTCAGTAATAACTAGATTAACCTTGCTGTGATGAATTTGAACATGAATATGCATTTGTTCTCCTATTATCTTGTCTCTTCTAAGTTGTTGAGAAGGACGAGAATAAAATTTTTGAAAAAATCCAATTAGACCTAAGTGATTTGGATTACATCTGAAGTGTTAGCTCTATGAATGTGTAGATGCTCAACATTTCGTTGACACATCAACATGAATATCTATAAATATGACGTTCATGGTTTACCTTTAAAATCATTTTGATTGGGCTTTAGTCATCATTTTCTTGTTCTGTATCTACATTTAACTTCCTACTTTCCTAACATAAAGAAGTTTGATTGCTTTATGGGATCTTTAATGTTGCTAATGAACTTAGGTGAAATTACAAGGATACAACCAAGTAATGGGTTTTCCTTTCCGCTGAGAGGTTCACATCAACAAAGATGTTTCCATTGAAGAATGCGAATATTAATCATGATGAAAAATGTCACAGGGAACTAGGTTCTTAAATGGGAAAGATTGCTTGTGATGGAACCTCTGTTACTACTGAAGTTGTTGCTATGTAAACTTCCAGTGGTAAGGAGATTGTTATTGAGGGAGTTGGTGTTCTAGTGACAGAGGTTAGGGTTGTAACTCCTCCAAGTAAGATATGGTGGAGAGTATAACACTCCAAAATTCTCTTTTGAAGTGGAGATAAACAAGTTCTTTGACTTTTGAGTTGATTTCGTACTCTTCAAATACGTGGGTTCCTTGAAGTCGCTTAACAAGAGAAGGAATGATGCTTCTAAAAAAGGCTAGTGTTGATGCCAATGCTTAGCAAGAGCTGAATCCCAAAATTAATGAACATGTTGCGTCTTACCACACAAGAATCTTAAGCTTCTATGAAAGAGATAAGAGATTCTAATGTAAATGTCTTCACATTTTTACTTCTCATTGTTTTATCTATGTAGCTTGCCATATACTTGTGAAGTAGGGCTTCACGATGTAGTCAACCATAGGAAGAAATCAGCCACTCAAAGTTGGTTCTCCATTTTGAAGTCTTAGCTTTATTAAGAAGTTTGAAATCATACTTATGCTCTAAATATTTTTTGAATTAAGTTGGAGCTTCAGTTATAAAGTTGGATTTTACCAAGGAAATCATGTTTTGAAGGTGGCCTTTGTTATGAAGTTATCCTTTGATTATAATGTTGGCTTTTGACCAAGTCAGAGGAAATTGTACTTTTCTTAAGGTAATGATGAGAAGTCGACACTTCAATGCATTTTTAATTGTGAGGAGGGAGATATTCAACTTTTTGTTAGTGAAATGGTCTGCCAAAATTTATTTCTATTTATAAGAATCTAGGACCAGCATCTTGAACTTTGGCTGTTGCTAAGTAATATGATTTTAACTAAGAAAGCACTCGTAGGCTGAGCCCAACGTTTTGCTGGTTCACGAGGGAGAGAAGATGTATCTACCCTATTTTTTATAGGGAGATAGGGATCACAATCTAGAAGCTAGAGTATCAACTCTTGGGTTGAGCCAATGTTGATGTCTAAGAGATGCAACAAAATTTGCAGCTTGGAGAGGAGTAAGCAGGAGTTGTGGCTTTTGAAAAGTGCTTAAAAATCTCGTATAGCCCTTCTAAGATAATCATCCATGCTCTACAACTATTAAGGTGTCATTTATTTATCAGGTTGCTTGCTATGGAAGTACGTCTTTATATTCATGATGCTCTATGATCAGGTTCTTTATCTCAGGCGTTGTCCACACTTTACCTTAGAGGGTGTTGGATCTCGTGGGAAGATTTCAAGGTCTTCTTGGAGATATGAAGTAAGCAGAAAGACCAGAAGGACAGAAAGATAGACTAACTCTCAATATTGTCTTTGTTGAATTGGTCTACAAAGGACTTGGTTTACCCCTTTGATTGTGCAGGGTTAGTTGAACTGATTTGCAAAGAGACAATTTAGGAAAAAGAGAGGATAACCTTGTGGGAGATTTTGCTATGCAATTGTGTTTTGTCTCGAAGTATTGCACATGCTTACGCTGTACAAGCGACCCTGTCTTCACACATGACATTCAAGGTCTACTATATCGTCCACATCATGATTACACAAAATGCAAATAAATTGAATTTGAGGACTTCGCTCGGCTAATCCTAAAATAAATGTACAATTATTGTGTTTAGTTGTCACTATCCAAACATTTAGATGTTGGTTAAATCTCTACATTTGGAGGTTATCATTACTGGACTTGATTAATCTATTACCTTAGCATGTCATTGAACCAAATCTCTGATATATGCTAATAACTTGATATTAGTTTGCAGATATTAATCAACTAAAACAAAACAAATATTTCTTTTGTTGTGATGTGGAAGACTGACCATATGATTGGTGGCAGGAGAGGTTGAGTTTACATGAAGATAAGTTGAGGAAGTATAACGACTGGAACAAAGGTTTTCATTGTGACATGTTCTTACATTTCATTCATATTTTTGGGTGATTTCTATTTTATTTTCTTATTTATCTGAATTCTGTAGCTGTTATTCTCTTCTTCATTTTTCTTACCCAGCCCCATTGCGGCCATCACTGAAGATAAATCCTCAAGCGGCTACCAGATTCATTGAGCATTCTTTACCTGATTTGGCACCAGGTCTGGGATTGATTTCATTAAAAATAAAAACACATTTACATCCATATCACACAATTCTTCTGTATTTTTATATCTAACATCTAAAATTTCAAATTTGCATACAATACACTAAAATCTGTAGGGGCATTTATATACATAGCAACCAAATTCTTACGTCTTTAAATATATAACATCTAAATTTTGCTTTTTATATCTGTACCACCTGAATCTTTTCATGTTGTATCTAAAATTTCAATATTTTAACTTTTTAAAATTGAAATACACTTTTTCATGCATAAGTAAGGTGCCATATATATAGTTAAAAACTGAAGTTTAGGTGTATGTAAATCATCCAAATCTTTAATCACAACACAATTATAACTATCATTAAAATTTTAAAATTGAAACACACTTGTCCATATATGGGTTGTGTTATAAAAATAAATATGAAAATTTAGGTGTAATATATATATATATATATATATTATTGCTGTGAAATTTATAATTCTATTAAATATTTTCAGGCCAGAGGAAGAGCCTCCATAATATTAGTACAGGGAAGGGTGACCGGACTCCTTTCATGACAAACAGAGCGAAGAAGAAAACGAAATACCAATCTTTTGAGCAGCAGTCAGCGCGTGCTGCTGCGCAGGAGTTTCTTGAGAAGGCAGCCAGGGAGCTGTTTGGCTCAAACGATTCGGGCCTGAAGGGTCCATTGCAGAACCTTAAATCAGATGATGAAGACGATGAATAAATACTTTGATTTTTTTTTTTTTTTTTTTTTTACTTAAGATAAATTTTGCTCTTTTCTTCGTGAAGTATTTGGTAAATTATGTTCGATAATAAATATATATTTTTTCTAATAGCTTTAGTTTTATCGTAGTAACATATATATCGCAGAATTCCTATATATTACGTATCTAAATACCAAAATTTTACATTTAAGTCAGCCTAATCTTTGTGAATAAAAATGAAATAGATATATTTGTTCAAAGCTGCTTATTATGAGAGATAGTCTTGTTTCCCTTTGTATTTCTTGTTAACATATTCTTTAATGTATTCTCCTATTAATAGCACTTTTTTTAGCAGAGTGAACATTCAAACTCTATCCCATGACATTTTTCGCTTGACTTCCATCTAATAATTTAAAAAGCACTTAAATGTAGCATTGTTGTGTTGTGAGATGTCAAACATATTAAATGCTAGAGATTTTGAAAAGCTTTAAATCTTGGCATAGAGCCAAAAAATTGTTTTGAAAATAAATCCACTGCTAAGTCTAATGATTCAGCATTGCTCTGCAGCTTGGTCCTTGGGATCTGCAACACTAAGTCTTCCAAAAATTTATTTTCTAAATTGAGTATTTGAGATGAATCCAAAATAATTAGTAGGGCTTGAGATCAAATTATTGTATTGATTATTCTAGTTCCCTACTGAGTTAGTTGGTTGCTACCCCAATGGGAGATTTTTCCAACAAGGACTATATAACTATTAGACTAGAGATTGTTTGGTATATTGTTTTGTAACATTTGGGGACTCAACAAACATTACAATAGGATCAATTAATTTTCCGTAAGCATTCTCATCGATTACCAAATGATTCTGGTGGGTAATTTAAACCAAAATTGTTTAGCTTGTTAAATATCGTGATTGCTTGTGAAATCAAAATTGCTAAGGAATCGGTATCGTAGACACTGGATGCCTTCTCAGGGTTTAATCTCACGAGGAATCATTGAAACTTATTGGTAGTCATCTTATTTATAAGTGCATAACCCCCCTTGAAAGGTTAGACATCAAAGACCCTGGCATTGTAGTTTCTATTATTTAGTTTAAAAACAATACCAACCCATTGTAAAACGTATGCTGATTAGCCAATCAAGTAGGGCGTGTAGTAGGCACTTCATAAGCATCTTTTTGAATCTTTTTCATGCTTCATATATGGATTTATTATATAATTGAGTAAATGATGTGATATCATTTATAATCTTAGCTATTTTGGATTGAGAGAAATATTTATCTAGAAATTTTTGGGCAAGGACTTTTCATACAATGTTTGATCCAGGTAGTAAGTAGTTTAGCTAAATCTTTGATTTATTTTTTAAAAAAATTTGAATAGCCTAAGCCTAACAGAGCCATCAAAGATATCGTTATACTTAAATGTTACACAAATTTTAAAGAAACTGATTATATGGATGTTAAGATCTTCTACATGTGAACCTTCTAAACTAATTTGGACTATCTGAATGATTGGAGGTTTTAGTTCGAAGCTATTTGCACTAATGATATATCTACTAATGCTATGGTACACTCCACGCTAAGTGTTTTAAGGTAAGCATTCTTATCCTGAGTGAGAGTTTGTCTTCTCTCGTAAAGTCTTTTTGAGCTTTGGAAGTTTTATGTTTTTTTTTTTTTTCAACTTAAAGGTCAAAGGATACTAAGTTAACAATTCAAGTTCTACACATATACGCCTAGAACTATCAAGAAGATAATTTTAAATGAACAAAAAATACACTTAAAAAGTATAATACACACAAGGAAACAATCACTTAAGTAAATAACGTGCAAGAAAACAAAGCAAAAATCACAATGCACGTTATTTTTTAGTTTTTTCAATAGAATATATACAACAACAAATATATTGAGAAATATATAATAAAATAGATGATGATGATGATTACACTACGATTTTCAAATCAAAACTTTTCATTTTCAACTAAAATTTTTCTAAATTGAAAATTAACTTCATTCCCAAGCAAAGATGCCAATTCCTCACTATGTTTGGAAGAATCTACATATAGTATTTATTTTCCACTAAACTCATGTGTTATAACCTAATTGTGATTCTAGTCAACAATCAGATGTCCAAAATTAAAAGAATTTTTAGTTATTCAAATGGTTAGTTTAAGTGTAAATTAAGATTAAAAACTAGGAATGATAAAATCATGAATTCAACGTTCTAAAAATTAAAACGTGGATTCATCATGTTTTCCAAGGAAATCAATCCAAGGGAGAGAAGAAAATTACATACTACACATGATTTTAAATACAAACATCATTTGCATTAACAAAATAAAAGCAATAGTACAAATAGTAAGAATGATAGACCCAAAAATGTTGCAATCCTTATTCCCTAGTGTGCGCACTGCTTAGTGATCCTAATTGATTACAAAACATCTTCCTTGCTCTCATAATAAAAAACTTGAATCTCTCTCCACACTTACAAAAAACACTTCCTAAGTAAGAAACCCTATGAAGACTAAAAAAAACAAGATAAAATGACTTGAAATAGATCCTCCATCAAAATTCTATTATATTTAACCCTTGTTGCTTCTTGGAATGTCTTGGAACTGTAAAAACTATCAAATATGTAACTGGGTGCCTGAATTAGGTGTCCGGTGACCCAAGGGAAAAATGTTAAGATTTTCATGTCTATTTTATATTGATTTTGATGATATTGCACTTTAAAGAAGGGTATTTTTTGTGTTTTTCTGCAGGTATGTTGATTTATAGACAATGAAGCGAAAATATGAAAAAAGGAGCGAATTTAGAGCAAAAAGGACAAAAATTATGAAAATTTGATCTAAGGCGCCGACGGCGTGTTTTTCCCGAGAGTTTAGAATATATTTCAAGGGAGTCTGCCGACGGCGACGATCGAGGCCGCCGACAGCGGGGCTTATGCAGGTCCAAGGCTAAGTATTCTAGAAGGTCGCCAACGGCGAGCTTGAGGCCGCCGATGGCGGGATCGACGGTTCTTTCATGAGGTGCATTGAATGTGGATTATTTTCGAATGGATGCTTGGAAAACTCTTGGAAACTCTTCAACTATTTTAAAAGGAACAATTTGGGGCCGAAAAAGTGTCCATTTGTGTCCACCACGTGTCATTTTAATCCATTAGAGAGTCAAGTGTATGAGTATAGTGAGTCCATATAGAGTTTCTAGAGTGTTAATTAATGAGTTCAGATAGTAAAATTTATGAGGGATTCTTCGAGATATTGTAAGAGTGGAAGGGAAGTGAGAGATCTCTTCTTCATTGTCGTTTCGAAGGAGAATTCTGCGTACTGTAAAGAAATGAAGAGATTCAGACAAACTTCAAAGAGTTTGCTTGGTGAGGAATTTAAGATAAGTTGTGTTTATTTACTTTAGTTTGTAGAACCTTGATTTTATATATGAAATCCAAGTTTTATTGTATCCTCTCCATGAAATCTGAGTAGTTTTTTCTGTCTTTCTCCTTGTTTTGATATTTTTGTGAAATGGTAAATTGAATTAGTGTGCCAATAAAAGTTTAAAAAAGTTGTGATAATCTTTTACTTAAATCTTAATTTACTTTCAATCTGGTCAATTGATTAGTTAAAATATGTTGAGTTTAACAACTATAGTAAATATTACATCCGAGATTCAGGGAGTTCAAAGTCCTTGGAAGTAGGGTGCAAATAAATAGGGAAATAATATTCATCGGGCGTAGAATTAGAGATTTTAGAGTGACGGGCTAAAATCCTTAATTCGGTCATATCGTTTGGGTGCTGAAGTGTAGATGTTAGCCCTCAGGCGAGAGGAACGTGGGAGCTCCGAAGTGAGAGCCGGTATCCTCCCAGCGTAGCCGCAGATTCAGTAACCAAGCATAGGATTAGTCAATGTTCTTTATGCCTGGACCAAAGAGTAAAGAATAGGTATGTTCCTATTTGGCACAACACCATTTTAAACTAATTTTAATTATCTATTCACTTAAATATCTTAATAAAGGAGAAAGATTCTTACTTATATATTTGAATTTCACTTTATTAGTAGAATTAGTTATCTGTTAATAGAACTAGTTTATTAAAACTTTATATAATTGTTGATTACATATTAGTGACAGATAGGCAATTTTGATTTCCAAGTTGTGATTCTGAATTGATTTCTATAATCCTAGTTTGTAACCTCTAAAATATTCCATGTGGGATCGCTATCCAGGACTCCAATAAAGTCTTGTATTACTTGAGTGATACATATACTTGTGTTGAATAGTAACTCTGCAATTAAAAGAATATATTATATACTTGTTACAAAAAAAATTAAAATTACGCTAAGTGCGCGGAGGTACCTCATGTCATCAGGTTTCCTGTTTTGAGCACCTAGGTGTATTGCCAAAGTGTTGGGTTTCTACATGTGTTATTCTTTTGGATGAATGGGTTTATCCTCCTCTTCAGGCACCTACTTTACAACATGAGCACCAATGCTCTGGTATGGGCGAGGCACTTCTTGGTCTAGGTGATGATGCGTTTGAACTGGCTGACGAAGGGGTGCTTGGAAATGACTTGACTTGCATTTGACTCTTTTTTGTTCCCTTCTGCTAGGTCTCAACCTGTAAGCTGCATAAATGAACAAATATATCCTGTAAAATTATAAAAAAGGTACAAATAACAGAGAAAATTTAGGAAATAACAACACACAATTCATACAATTCACTTATACATAAGAAGTGAATCATACATGAAGCAGGGGTGACTTGAAGATATTCTACCATTGAAAAATTATGTTCTAGCATTCTACATTTATTTTTTAAAAATATATGGAATATAACTCATCTTGGCCATGCCACTAAATGATGGTATCAATAATATGAAACTTATCTTCAATGAAAGGCTTTTCTTTTTGGATGCCTCTATTACTTGAACGACATAAAACAAACTAAATAATAAAAATGTATATATGTTTTTTGCTTGTATCTTATTCACGCATCTCAAAGAATTTCTCATGTTGAAAGACTCGAAGATCTTACCTGACAAGAAAATGACAATTGACAGACGACCAATCACGCGACTCAAAACTCATTTAGAGGTAATGCATGGTTGAACAAAAAATAACTAATAAATAAAATAAAATGCCAGAAATTTGATCATCTAAGTCAGGAAGAAACGTCACTCCAATCGACTAAGACCAAGTAAACGAGCCCAGAAGCCACCTGCCTATTGAAGTCGGTAGATCGCCTCAATATGAAAAAATAAACGCAAAATGTCTCCCCTCTCCCATTGATAAAGTTGGATCTTTATCCGAACTCAGAAAATCTGAATCTTCAACATAAAAATTAAGTAGGGCGGATAAAGCTGTCAACTAGTCACGTGCTCAAAGTACTTAAACTCCTCATCATCTCATATATCAACTTCTACCTCGGATGAATTTTCTATGGCAACGGAGAGACCCATGCACATGGGTGAACCGCCCCGCACACTTTGCGTTAATTTAAAATTATTTTTATTTGATAAAGATGTGTATAAAAATATTCAATAATCGTAGAGCTATCTTTTAACGCAAGTATACATATCGCTCAAGTAATACAGTGCTCTAATAAAGTCCTGGATATTGATCCCACAGGGATATTTTAGAGGCTACGGACTAGGATTAAGAAACTAATTTAGAATCACAACTTTGTAAATCATATTGTCTATCTGTCACTAATATGCAATCGAAAGTAATATGGGATTTTTAAAATAAACTAATTCTACTAACAATTACCTAATTCTACTAATAAAGTGAAGTTCAAATATATAAGCAAGAATATTTCTCCTTGTTAAGAAATCTAAGTGAATGGATAATTAGAATTAGTTTAAGATGTGTTGTGTCAAATAGGAGCATACTTATTCTTTACCCTTTGGTCCAAGCATAAAGAACATTTACTAATCCTATGCTTGGTTACCGAATGCATAGCTAAGTGCAGGAGGATATCGGCTCTCACTTCGGAGCTCCCACGTTCCCTCGCTCGAAGTGCTAACATCTACACTTCAAGACCGCACTCGAACGATAGGACCGAATTGAGGATTTTAGTCTGTCACTCTAAAATCTCCAATTCTACGCCCGATGAATATTATTTCCCTATTTATTTGCACCTTACTTTCAAGGACTTTGACCTCCCTGAATCTTGGATGTAATCTTCACTATAGTTGTTAAACTCAACATATTTTAACTAATCAATTGACCAAATTGAAAATAAATTAAGATTTAAGTGAAAAGATTATCACAACTTCTTTTAAAATTTTCTTGGCATACTAATTCAAATTATCATTTCACGAAAATATCAAAACAAGGAGAGAGACAGAAAAACTACTCAGATTTCATGGAGAGGATACGATAAAACTTGGATTTCATATATAAAAACAAAGTTTTACAGACTAAAATAAGTAAATACAACTTATCTCGAATTCTTCCCCAAACAAACTCCTTAAAGTTCCTCTGAATCTCTTCTTTTCTTTTCAGCACGCAGAATTCTTCTTCGAAATGGCAAGGAGGAAGAAATATCTCACTTCTCTTCTACTCTTTTAATCTCTCGAAGAATTCCTCACTAAATTTCACTAATTGAACTTACTATCTAAAACTCTAATGGAAACAAAACACTAACTAACACTCACTTAAAATAATAGAAAACAATAATTGACACTAGTGGACTCTCTTTTTGATACTATGTGACACTAATGGATTCTAGCAGACTCTTTTTTCGGCCCCAAATTGTTTCTTTTAAAGTAGTTGAAGAGTTTCCAAGAGTTTTCCAAGCATCCCTTCAAAAATCATCCACATTCGATGTACCTTGTGAGAGAACTGTTAATCTCGCCGTCGGCGACCTCGAGCGCGCCGTCGGCGGCCTTCTAGAAGACTTAGCCTTGGACCCTCTTCATAAGGCTCCGCTGTCGGCGGCCTCGATCTAGCCGTCGGCGGGATTTCTTGTAATATTTCTGAACTCTCAGGAAAAACACGCCATCGGCGCCATCGACGCCCTAAATCAAATTTTCTTCTTTTTGGTCCTTTTTGCTCCAAATTCACTCTTTTTTGTATTTTTTTCGCTCCATTGTCCATAAATCAACATACTTGCAAAAAACATCAAAAATACTTTTCTTTAAAGTGCAATATCATCAAAATCAATATAAAATAGGCATGAAAATCTTAACATTTTTTCATCGGGTCAATGGGTGAAGACTATAATTTATAGGCAATATCATCTTTCTCTTTACCACCACCTTTTTATTTCGCTCACCCTCACATCATTTCATACTTGTCATTTACAAAAGTATCTCTCAGATCAACACATTGTTTAAAATGTTAATTTAAGACTTTGTCATCATATCCATTATAAGTTCTGATGAGATGGAGAAGTGACAACAAAAAAGGAAGGGATCAATGCGCATGCCAAACAACAAAGGATAGTACGAAGCAGTCTAGTTTATGGAAAGATGCTTGGACCTTACTTATAGCAATCAATTGCACATAAATCAAGGGAGTTTCAATCATTAAAGTTATAGGTAATAACTCATCATTTACTATTTAATTATCTCATTATGGTAACATAACTTAGTAATGTATGAGGATTTTGAGAACTAAAATATATAAAAATGCAAATGCTCTTGATCGAATCTCCTATGGATTGAGCAATATAAGCGACACGTGTTTTCAATCAAAATGAATAAAGATATCCCAAGGATATGTCCAGGTTAAGCCATCAACTAGAGGTTAATAAACACAAAAGATGAATGATGTTTGCATCAATTTTTGATGTCACATGCATAGGTTGTCCACTTGACTGACTTGAGATGACTCACTACTCATTCATAGCATGCCTTAGCTCAAGACACCCATGTGAGACTTCTTGATGTGTGTTCGGGGCACAAAATCAGGATCTGTGATGATTTGACTTTTCATGAGAGAATCCACCATTGGACATTCTCACTCAGGATATAAGAGATGTTCGGCATCAATTTCAATGTTTAGAGACCATGACATATCCATATGGAGTCCCCGTGCTCAAAGGAACTCATCAAAGCTTCTCGTTAGTGTTTCCGGGAAAACTAGGATTTAGAATGTCGTGCCCGCGCAGTAAATTGGGGTGCTCATTGGCACCGAAATTCTTTGTGTAAATCCCTTAAAAATTCTCATTTTTAGATTTATGGGACCATATTTTACTCATATGTGATCTCTTGTAGCTTACGGTTCAAGAAAATTCTTCGATGGATGTTTCTAGTGAAAGTCGGGGTTTTCAGGTTAGACCAGCACATTAGCGTCAGCATTGCCTGCCAAGGTGCCTAGAATAGCCCCTAGGCTCTCCCAACCGAGATCCTGGAATGTAGGCGCCCATCCTGGCACCTTGGTGCCCGCCCTTGGTGCCTAGGCACCAGCCCCTTGAAAGTAGGTGTCCATGATTGCCCATAAATGCAATTTTCAAATTGAGGAGCTGAAAAAGTAAGCACCAGCCTGCTGGTGCCTAGGCATCAAAACCCAACACCTAGGTTCCAAGCCCAAGCGTCTAGGCTCCCAAATCTACTCTAAACATTCATTTTTTAAACCGATAAGCTAGAAAATAGTCATTTGACCCCAACACTTAGGCGCCAAGATCGACGTACTTAGGCGCTGGACCGATGCTCTGCTTTTTCTCTAGATTCTCACCCTTTACACCTCTCCAAGAAATCAAATTGTAGATTTCTTAGTTTGTGTAGAGATATGCCTAGGCGTAAGAAAAAACTGATGGATGCAACCCTTTTTTGACTCTTTTGGAAAGTTCTAAAAAGGTGGAGCATGCCATTTTTGGAGAAAAAAGAAGAGAGCGGAGCTAGTTGGCTTATCTCCCTTAGGGCTCCTCAAAAAAAAAGTTCTCCAATGCTTTTTTGTCCTCTAAGAGCTGAACTCATCTTCTTTCTAAAGATCCTTGGAGCTTCTTCTTCCTTAGTGTTAGGGTTTTCTCTTAAAGGCCTTGGGTTGGAGAGCACTAGAGAAAGGTAAGAAGTAGGGCTTACTCACTGCAACTTTTACTTCCTCTATAAGAAGCCACATCTTCTTTCATCTTCTTCCTCTTCATCCACCATTTCATTCAAGTGTGTCAGGAGATTCTTTTGAGGATGAGCTTGGCTAGCGAAGAGGGAAAGATGTCTACTATCCTACGGTGAAGGAGAACTTATTCATTCTTTGGGAAAGGATCGGTGGAGCTTCGCCGGAATATCGTTGAAGCTCAAGACTTCGCTGGAAGTTCGTTGGACTCTCCTACTAGAGGAGAACTTCTTCATCCTTTGATTAATGAGCAGAGAAAACTTTGCTAGAGGTTTGTCGGACCTTCGCAGGAGCAACGTCAGAGCAAGGAAAAGCAAAGAGAATGCATCCTCAACCATTGCAGTGGTGAGACAAATTTTAAACTCTTGTGATTTCCTTTTCTTGGGGCTCGTAGGTCTGCATGTTAGAGGATTTTGTTTAGGTTTGTTTGTGCTTAGAGGAAAATTCATAGGATCAGGAGCTCTTGTCATCTCCTTACAAATCCAACAAGCAAAACCTACCTATTTTTATTTTCAAGCCCAAATCTGAACACTAGTGTTTTTATTTTTTTTCTCTCTTTTATTTTTGGAGGAGTTGCCATCTTGTATATTTATAATCATCATATTATTTCTTTATTTGAGTAAATATCCCTCTTAGACAAAATGAATGATCCAAATATGAGAGAAACTGAAAGGAGGAATATACAACATGCAATAAATAAATGAGAGAAAGAACACGGAGAACTTTCATAAAGTGAACTTCTCGAGGATAACCCCAAAATATACATCTAAAATGAGATCAGATCGAAGATACCTTGGAGTCATATCTACGAAGAGGACCTTAGAAAGAAATCCACAACTAGAAAATCAAGTATAAATGCTTGTTTTGGGGTCAAGGGAAGCTCCCAAAGGAACATATTTTTTTGGTTATTTACATCTTGGGGGATATCCAAGAAAACTCTTGGTAAAAAGAGACTATCTTACAAAATTTCATGAAATCCCATTACATGGGAAAACAATGGATTTAAATCATTTCAAGCGAAAATCTCGATGCTTTCGACATCTATATCGAGCCATAGGGCACCGTAACCAATACGCGCGACGATACCTAGGTATGCATGGTCCATCAGTGGATATCAATGAATTGTCAAAGGAATCAACATGAATGAAAAGATCCTCTTGAAAGGTAGAGCTAGACGGGTTAGGATACTATAGATTCATCATCAGAAGCTATGTCGACCCTAAGTCTACCTAATTGTGATGGTAGTTGACCCAACACAATTGGTGGTTACTTGTCAGCAATCTGTAAATTGCGTCATCCAAGGAAGTCTCGGTACCCTAAAAGTTAAAGGAATGAAACTGTAATTTATATGACCCTAAAAAGATAGAACTCAAAGAGATGGGGCATATGCTCGTTAGGATAAATGGCAGAGCTTAGGCTAGAAAGAAGAGAAAAGGAGGTTTAGCTATACAGTTGGAAATGAACAGTACAAATGAATTACACCCCGTCTGAGGTCAACTTTGCCTCTAGCGCCCTAGTCATATTAGACAACATCCTATGTAATATATATATATATATATATATATATATATATATATATATATATATATATATATATATATATATATATATATATATATGTTTGGTCAAGTCAAGTACGGAGTAGCACGGGGACTTCTCCTCAGGTTTATACATATGATGCAGTTGTCTTCCACAATTCTATGACATGAAAGCCTTATTAATTATGATGGGGGATATGTCCATGCATGCAACCCATTTTAAAAAAATGCATAGGTCATGCAGAAAAGTAAAGTTGGGGTTTTTAAATCTAGAATATATTAACCATAAATTTTAATTAATCTTAATCTTTATTATTAAGATTTTATAGAAAGTTGAAATTTGGAGCAAAAATGAAGAAGATGTTAAATTGAATTGAGGCGCCTAAGCGCCAGCAGATAGAGAAGGCCAAGTCCATGGGCCAAAGGCCCCGCGCTTAAGCGCAGGGTAGTTACTTTGCAATTTCAAGGAATTTTTGGCGAATTTTGTAGGGGTGTTTGAAACAACGTTTGGTACAAACGTGGATAACTGATCAAGAGTGCCAAAAGACATTCAAAAAGCACTTAAAATGATGCATCTTTTGGGAAGATTCATTAAATATAGACACATTTTGGAGAAACACCAAGACATCTTTTAAGAAAATATAAAAGAAATGACTTGAAGAGAATTGAGGGAAGTTGTTAGAAAGTTAAATTAATGTGTGTAGAGAGTATAGTTATAGTGAGAAGTTGTGGGATTATTACTTAGGGTTTCTTCACACTTATCTCATTCTCAGTGAAAGGGAATGTGTGTAGAGATTTCTAAGTAAAAATCCATTATTTTAGAGAGATTTTAACCCTCTAGGGTTAGACAACAGTACTAGGGAGACTTGTAAGAGAAAGGAAGAGATTCAAAGGAATTTCATGAGTTTGGTGGAGAGGAACTTGAGATAAGTTTTTATATTTGTACTCATTTGGTTATAATTGAGACTTCATATATTTCAACATGATTTCTACTTTTAAAATTACTTGTTGTGTTTTCTCCATGGATTCTAAGTAGTTTTCTTTATTTTTTTCCTTAAAATGAAAGGTAATTAAGTGTTGGATGGAAGTTGTGGAAGTATTAATCTTTAATGTTGGAATAAGTTGTGTTGATTTAATCCTTGCACTTCTTTTACTTCTTGATTTGGCTAATTAAGATGTTAACATTTGTTGTGAGAACATGTAAGATTCTTGTAGGTATTGTCTCAATCAAGTATTGGTAGAAATCACATGAGATTATATGAATGTGAAATTAATTCATATAATTTTGTGCACATAAATAGGGAAATATAATTTGATGGGTGTAGAATTAGAGGACTTTAGGGTAACAAACTAAAGCCCCCAATTTGGTTTATTGTTTTGGCATTTGATGCGAGATGTTAGCACCCAGGTGGAGGAAAAGGTGGGAACTCTAGAGTGAGAGCTAGTATCTTCCCTACCTAACCGTCTTAAAAAATATTCAACATTTAAACTAATTAATGTTCTTTATAGCATCTCTAGTAAGGGTAAAGAATAATATTGCTCCTATTTGACACAACACATTTTGAATACTTCCACAATAAAACTCATGTTCTTATTACTTATTCATGATAGGGAAAAAAGATATTTTTATTTAAACTTAATCTTATAAAAATCTCATTATAGTTAGATAATTGTTCACTTTATTTCATAATATAAGAAAATATCAAAAAGAATCACATTTTCAAGTTTTTTGTTATCTGAAACTGTTTAAGTGTTTTTTTCTAAATATATTTTGTGATCTAATTCCTTATTATTTTTAAATATCCAAAAGAAATTTTCCATGAGATCGATATTTCGGGGCTTAATCAGAAAGTCCTACATTACTTAATAATGATACGTATACTTGCGCAGAATCTCTAAAATTAAATATAAATATAAATCATATTATCACAAGTATAAATATCAGAATCGGGATCAACTAGCCATCTGAAAGACCAACATACTGATTAAGTCCACCCTCGGTGAATCTAATCGACGGGCCTATCTACGATCTCAACCACCGAAGCTCCCTAAAAGCCTGTTCAACGCAACTGGCCGACCGATCACTTGTACCTTGGTAGAAACAAGCTCCACTAGGCTCGTACTTAGGTCGACTAAACTAAAACACGTCAACTGGTCGATGACTGTCAAATCTGAATTCAAATTATAACATAAATTTAGTATTAAATCAGCACATTGATTGCATTAAGGGTGGTGTCCATAATCGTTCTTTCCTTCTAGGGACTATTTCCATAACCGCTCTCTCCTTTATATAATTGTACAAGAATGTCTCCTATAAATAGGAGGCTCGACTTTGACTAAAAGTCCCCGGGTCTGAGAAAATTTTCCCAATCTTTCGACCGAGAATTTCCTAACACCTCTCTTTTCTCTCTTCACTCCTCTTTCTCCAGGCTCTAACCCTCAAGGCGTGTATTTTCAAAAGGTAATTTCATATTAACATCTTGAAAGGTAAAGGGACCCCGTGTCTAAGGACTTTTCCTGATCTCTTGACTGAGAATTTCCTTACACCTCTCTTCTCTCTCTCCACTCTTCATTCTCCTGGATCTAACTCTTGAGGCGTGTATTTCCAAAAGATAATTCCTAATTCAACATCCTGAAAAGTAAAGGGACCGGGTCCGAGAACTTTCCCAGTCTTTTGATTGAAATTTTCCTAACACATCTCTTCTCTTTCTTCAATACTTTTTCTCCCGATGTTCTCTGGAGGCTTGTATTTCCAAGAAATAATTCAGGATTACATTTATTAAAATTGAAAAGAGATCTTTAAAAACTATAATCAAACAATGAGGTGAGTCCAAGCGCCATTTACAATATGCCATAATTAATCAGTACCTTCTTAAAACAGATGAACAAGTCTCCCTTGTCTTCTTTAGACATCACAGGCCCTTATCCTGCATCATGCAATATGTCAGTTTCCTACCCCCATCGATGATACTTCACCGCGACCATAGCCAAATGTACAGGGGCATTTTAGACAAACAATGTAAAAATTAGATTAAAAAGTTCAATGATTCCACATCACGGAAACTGCAACCCTTAATATCTGCAACGCACCTTCATCCCCTTCTCTCACTTTCTTCCGTTGAGATACTTCTCTTCGGTAGAAAATTTGAAATATACTATTCCATCTGATGCAACTGGTCCAGGTGGACAAAGAAGAAGGGAAAAGAAAGCAGGAAGCTTGGGAATGGGTAGATATGTGGGAGAAGACAAAGGGAGTAGTGAACTTCGGAAAGGGGAAGGTGAGAGAGAAAGCTTTGTGAAGGAGGTGCCAGAAATACCCCTCAACTGACCCCAATGACTCCATCATCAAGGAGGTTGAGCGGAAAAAAACTCATCTTTCTCTTCTTCCATCCAACGAAGGGTTGCTCTCCAATTCCCGATTTTTATGGGGCTCTTTGGTGTTTTGTCCCGTTCAGATCCTACACAGAGCGAGACAGAGAGAGAGAAAACAGCGGAAGGAACCGACGCTTTCTCTCTCAACCTCTATTTCTTGAGTATCTCCTCTACCATTTCTTCTCTCTCTCTCCTCTATCTTTTCTTGTCTATATCTTTGTGGCATCCTTGCAAGCCGGTCCTTTATGCCATTCTGTCCTCTTCTTCTTCTTCTCTAGCCTTTTCTTCTGTTCCTCCATTTCGCCTTTCTTTGGCTCTCTTTTGAATCTAGGAGAATGATGAAGAAGAAGATTAGGGTTTCCAAGGAGCCATCGTCGTTGTGGACTCCTTATTTCTCAGGTGGGGAAGAGGCGAGGGTGAGATTCAAATACCACTGCCTCTTTCAGGATTATCAGGAGCTGCTAAAGGCGAGATCTTTTGTTTATGTTGCTGATAGATTTATCTGATTTCTTCGTTTTATAGATCCAGAGTTTCTTCTTCTTGATGGGTTTTCTTCGGCTTTGTTGATTTTAAGATTCCGCGGCTTGTTTACTCTCGTGTTGATTTACAGGGTTCTATTACTGTTTTTTCTTTTCAATAAGAAGGGTATTAATTTATTTCTCTCTGAATGATTTTGTTCTGCTTGATCAGATGTTTTAAATGAGAGATCTATTGGCCATCCTTTGATTCTTAGGCTACCTAAACGTCTTCTGAATTTATTCTACCTTTGTTCTTATCTCTCTTTTTAGTTTTTGAAAAAACCTGCAGCAAATCTTTCAGCTGTTTTCGGCATATCAATTCATTATTTTTAGATTCTTAGAAACTACCTGACTTATATATGATTTTCGTTGAATAAGGGCAATTTTTATTTTACAGGAAACTAAACAAAAAAAGGAGAGATTGGAGAAAATAGTGCAGAAGAAACTCCAGCTTTTGGCTGAAGTCAAGTAACTCTTTTTTTCCTTGCTGCTTGTTTTCAGCTTCTATATCAATCAAAAGATTATTGAATATTTCAGCCTATATGAGTCTTATTTACAACTTCATGTTGCAGATTCTTACAGCGAAAATGCCAACAGTTCTCAACAGCTCAGAGTGTTCAATTTAAGTTGAAGAAACGTTCTCACACCTTTCCTTCCCCTTCTGTTTGTATAGCTGAACCTAAGAATCCCCCGTTTCCGACTGAACATCCCTTAAAGAGTAGGAACAAAAAAATGAAAGAAATTATGATTCCAACTTCTACCACAATGCTAGATTTGAACCAAGTTTTCTTGCCAGTAAATCCTCTAACCCCCTTGATTAAGTAAAACTCCATGCAAAACTGTCAAAACAGTTATCATATAATTGTGTTTCTTTGATTTTATTATTCAGACCAGTGAAGAAATGGATGGATTTGTGGCGGAACGAAAGCCTGAGAATGTGAGCTGGTTTCAGCGGTATTCATCCGAAGGAGGAGATGCATTAGTTAATGATTCCATGTCTTCAATCTGTCGCGATTCCGGGATCAGTTTGAGCAAAGCCTCCAAGAGAAAAGTTTCATGGCAAGATCAGCTGGCTTTGAAGGTTTAAGATTCATTGCTTGTTTCATTGGTGAAAAAGATCTATAACTATTCCATAATTTCTTCTCATATGAGTTTGTCATAATTGGAAAATATGTTGCCTTTGTTGAGGAACAGAAAGGAACTTATTTTCTCCTGTTTTTTTCTTTTGTTATACATGTAAGTTGATATAAATTATGAAAACTTGTAGTTTTTGGTTAAAGTAGGCCTTTCTACTATTGTTTCTAGTATTCGTTATATCGGCTAGAATCTGATGCTGTCTTGTATTAGCAGTTGTTTTAGTGTTGATCTGTTTGTACAAATTAGGCTTATTTTTGCAACTATATAAGTATTTGGTGATGCCAAGAGGAAATTTTGCAAGAAATTGGAAGATATGGGAGAGAAAGCACCATGATTGTTAGCATTGCATTCATATTTATTAATTATTGCTGTTTATGTCAAAAAAAGGGGTATTGAGATGAAGAATCACTGATAAGATAAGTAGATTAAACTAATGTGGAATGATTATGATGAAAAATGGGTAGCAGCAAGTATTTTAATAATTAAAATTAACATATTATATAGCTATTATCTTATAGAAATGATTGAAAACTTAAAATTCATAAAGAAGACTCTGAATAGCTGTGGTAATGGCAAAAAATGTTGTTAGTGATGATGCTATTTCTGCAACTTTCTTATTTTGTTTGTGCTTCTCTCATCTGTGATTCTTCTGCCGTATATCGAAGTTGATTTTCCAAAGTTTGTTTGAGGTAGATGTTTCATAATTTTTCTGAGGCATCAGTATGAAATTCTTTGAAACGTGTTTACCATTCAATTCTTATGCATTCATGTATCTAAAACTTACATTTTTATATTTACAAGCATAGCCCATCAAACATATCACTATTACTTTTATACAGTGAAATACACATTTTCGTGCATAATTCGATGTAGCTAAAGCAGCATAAATGTAAATATGAATGTTTAGGTGTTACATTGTATATATGTAAGCTTCTTTTAAAATTTCTCTTTGCATTGTAATTAGTTTTAGCCTTACCTTGGCTATTTGGTTCCGTTGTGAAACCCCTAATGTAAAATGAAGCTAAATTCTTAATATTGAAGCTCCTTTAAGTGTAACAGTTGGAATTTTATCAAAAAGGTCAAACTTTAAGTGTGGTCATGTAGGAGCACTCTTAAGATGGGTGATCTCTTGGAAAGTTACACCAACGAGACAAAACTGTGAGTTCATTAGTCCAAAACAAACGATATATTGATGGAAAAATTATGGCTGTTTCATTAACTCTGAATTTTTATTCTTTTATTTTCTCTCGGCAAGTGTTGCATCAGATTAAGCTTATTTGGCACATTTTGTTATAATTCTTAGGGAAATTTACTTGCATAAATTCTGCCCAATTCTTATGCATTCACATATGCAACACCTAAGCAAAATTTTTCTCATCACATCAAAAATATCAATATTCTAACTTTTAAAATGTAAAATGCATCTTTTCTTGCATATATAAGGTGACATATATTTAAAAGTGACATTTTAAAAATTAAGTTGTATATATGCAAATCTTCCTAATATTTATTCATATTAGTTATGTATTTTTTTCATTTTATTTCCTTGTTTGCTTTTATTTATTTTTTCTACAATAGATGCTGTTTTAACCATCTGTCAAACATAACTTTTGGCTTTTGTCACAAATTCATTTTACTTTCTTTCAAATCTTATATGTTCAAACTTCACTATTTGATATGATTCCATAAATATCATCAAATCTAGTATAAATTTCAACATGATTTTTTTTATCTTAATTTATTCAAAATATGAACTCAAAAAGTTTGAAAAATAATTTAGGAAATAGATGAACTCTAAATTTTGCAAACTCACAATCATTCATTTATAATGGTTTTATTTTTTGTAGTTCTTATGAGCCCACCCTATATGACTCTGGTTGACGAGTTGTTTGTAGTATTAAATTACTATTGGAAAGTAGAACGATTTGTCTAAAAAATATGATGTATCATTATCATTTTCTTATAACCCCAAAATTGGCTGCACCTTAAATTTATTGCAGCTCCTATAGAACACTGATTTTTTAGCCATTTGTTTCATTGTATTATATTCTCAAGGAGACGAGCAAGTTAATATCAAGATTGTGCACTGTTGTTCTTATTTATAGGACCTAGTTTTGATTCTTAAAGCTTTTCATAATTATTTAAGATGTTTTAGTTATCAAAAGTGTAATTAGTTTGTGATGTCAAGAGACTTGAATGACATAATCATCTATTCATGGATTAGTGGGTATCAACAAAATAACAATTGCCAAACCACTTTCTGATTAGGTGATGGCATGACCTTTATTATATTTATTTTTGATAAAAATAAGAAGTCCCTCATACTTGTAAAGGATTCCTTTTTTATTCATTTTAGACATTCTCAACTCCAAAATTGTAGCTTCTAAATGTCTATGAGGTTCCATTATTATCACGGTCTTTCCCTCTTGAAAAACTCCCATCATTCATTTCCCTTCAGTATATTAGATTTCCCACTTTTTAAGGGAGTCTTTCTTGACCAATTATTCTCATAATCTGATGTTAATTGATCGTCTAATTTTGCCTGTACAAGAGAAAAAAAAAAGTCTTTCAATCACCTTTTTGTTATCATCTCTTTTCAGTCAACAGATTCCTCTATTTTTTAAAAAGGATGCAATTTTTTATTTTTGTTAATATCGATACCAAATTTTCAATTTACATCAACATCAATGCCAACAACTGCTTTTCCTTTTTTCTGTCATAGATAAAGGACTTCTCTCTTATTCTAGGTGTTTACATTATACTAACCCTCTTTCCTAATTTTGGTGAAGGGTGATAAGTATGTTGGAAACTGATTCGTAAAAATCGATGATTCGAGAGATCCGAAATAAAATTTAGAACATAAGAGCACAAAACAGAAAATCACAGAAAATACAAAGAATATTAAAATTTAATGTGAAAAAATTCGAGAACGGGAAAAAATCACGGAGTCATTTAATATTAAGAAATTCACTATGAAAAATAAGGAGAATTGTACAAATTACATCTCACTTGAATTTTTTTCACACTTCAGAACACTTCAAGAATTCACTCATCACTTTAGTACAAGAGAAATCAAAACCCAACTCAACAAGCATACATCCGATCGGCAGAATCAAAACTAAAAGCGGAGAACTGCATATATACTCCGTGATAGGGTGTTGTGGCACTCCAAGTGCTCCAATGTTGTGCTCTCCGATTTTTGAACATGAAACAAGGCACTGCGGCGCTCCCCTCGGGATTCTTGAGTGACTAATGGAAATTTTCTAATCATGCAAGACTTCAGGGTCTTTCTTATTTGTGGGTTTCCTAAATGAACAGTGGACACCAGAATTTCATATTGGGCAGGCTTTTGCTCTTTCCTCCTCGTGATAAGAAATTGGATTAAGGAGTGATTAGTGGGGTTGTTTAATGCCAACTCTTGGCTTTCATTTTCTCTTATATGGAATTCTGACTATCTGCTATCATCCATGTGTTTGGCAACCAATATAGAAATTCCCATTTCTGTCATTGTCCATGGAGTGTTTGGCTGGCGGATCAGATTTATATTAATAGGATTTATCAAATCTGGATTTCTGGCGAGGTCATGACAGGAGCGAAGGTTGCAAACAGCGCACGGTGAATCCATTAAATCCACCTCTACGTTTGATTTATGAAATCCGGATTTGCAAACGGAACGGCTGTGGAGAAGACGGAATAGGAGGTGCCGGAAATCTGAATTTTGTATTAGATTTGTGTGTGTGTGTGTGTGTGTTTAGATGGTTTTAATTTAAATTCATGATGACTAATCCTGTTAAAAGGGGGCTACCAAACACTCCCTAAGGCCATGGTCTCACCCAACGGGAATCAAGAAAAAAGCAAGTGATACCAACACAATGCATCTATCTCATTATATAATGCATAAAAAATGTTAGATAAACTGATATTATTAATCAAAATTGATGAGGAAAATTTGCTATACGATTAATACTAAAATGATTGGCATGTTAAACTTTCTATGATTTCTCGAAGCATTCAATTTTGTGCAACAATATATATATATGTGTGTGTGTGTGTGTGTGTGTATGTATATCAATCTCTTCCACTTCCTCCATCAATTCCTTCTTCTAAAACACTTTTCGTAGATTCGGATGGGAAAAAAATTGGGTACGTAAACCGTATGCATTGTTGCATACGGTAGCCAATCGTAACATGCCACATCGGATAATGGGTCCCGCCACATTTAAAAACAAGCTATTTAACGCGCGTGACCCGAAGACCCGGCCCGATATTATAACCTAAATGTAACCATTTTAGTAACTATTTTGTAACCTTCCCGCCGTTTAGCTTTCGTAACCCGTTTGTACCACTTTTCGTAACCTAAACGTAACCCGTCATAACCTAAATGTAACCAAATTATAAACGCTAGACGGAGACCGCGAATTGCCAGAAATTGTAACTCCGATGTAACCCGTTTGTAATTATTTTGTACCCTTCCCGCTGTTTAGCCTTTATAACGTCTATACCCTTTTTGTAACATATTTGTAACCCCATCTAGTTTGCGCGTCTTATATTTTTGTGATTCGTAACTTAAATGTAACCTCGTCGTAACCTAAATGTAACCAAATACTAAATATAAAAATGGAGCCCGCGAATGGTGGTATTTAAGCAATAGAGTTATCGTTTTATTGAGTTTAGCTTATTTGACTCGCTTCTTCCCTGTTTCTCGGGCAGTCTAGGGTTTTTCATGGACTACAGAGATACGAAGGAGCATTTTATGTATAAAGGTGAAGGAGGTGACGCCTGTTCTCTCGAGAACAAAGAAGAGCCCGAATTGCAGGTGTGTTTCAATCTTTTTTTTTTTTTGTTCGTCGCCTTTCTTTTTTGATGCATGGACATATATTCTTTCTAGGGAAATTTGCATACATGCCACACTATTCATATGTATTTACATATCTAACACCTAAAGTTTGATATGTATATTTATAATATTTTATCGTCATAAATGTATGCATGAGAAAAAGTAATAACCATATTTTATATGTGATGTTAAAGTTTTGCATGCTATAAAAATAAATAAGAAAGTTTAGCTGTTAGACATGTTAAAGTTTAGCTGCATTAAAATTTCCCTTATATTTTAATTTGGGAGAAAATATTTCGGATCTGAGGTTCATTCTTGAAGTATTTATTTTTATGACAATCTGACATTATTTTTCATGCAGAGAAAAAGCTTAAAGATGACATATTTAAGAAAAGAAAAAGAAATTATGCTCAATTATAAATTAAAGATAAAATTCTACTTGTGCAAAGTTGACTACTATTCATTTTGTGGATTAAATGGTTAAATATTTGTAACGATATTTATTAGACTAAATTGCAACAATTTTTTGCGAGATTTTAATGCTGAGAGAAGTTTTTGTTTGTTGACATTTGATTTACATTTTATTACATTGCTTGCGGGTTGATGAGAATGGAGCTACTGAGTACCGATCAAACAAGCAACATACTTCTTCAAACAAAGGTCCATAATGAAAAGGAAGCTTATGAAGTGTATTGTGCTTATGCTCACCATATCGGATTCGGTGTTCGTAAGGAGCACGCTACTTTACGGCCAAACTCCGGGAATATTAAGATCGAGGACTTCGTATGTGGAAAAGCCGGTTTCAAGAAAGAGCTAAAGATCACGAAGCTGATAAGTACAAAAGAGCAGAAACAAGAACCGGTTGTCCTGCAATGATTCGATACGCAGTTGATGAGGATGGGAATTGGACAGTCAACAAATTTATTGAATCTCATAACCACTCACTAGCAAAAAGTGGTGATAAGCACATGTTGCGTTCCAGCAGAAAGATAAATGAAGTCAATGCAGATGTTCTTAGATCGATGACACGATCGAGGATACGCCCGATAGATGCGTTTAACTTTCTAGCTAAAGAAGTTGGAGGCGTAGATAACTGCAGGTATACGAAGTTCGATGTCTTCAATTTCATTCAAAAGGAGAGGAGATGTAGAATTGAAAAAGGTGATGCAAAGGCTTTAGTACAATTGTTCACAGATAGACGTTCTAAGGATATCATGTTTGAGTGGGATTTTGAAGTTGATGAGAATGGCAGGCTCATGAGCTTTTTTTGGAGCGACAGCACTGCCAGGCTTGATTATGACTGCTTTGGAGATGTTATTATTTTTTATACTAGTTATAGATTGAATAAATATAACTTATGTTGCGCTCCTGTAATGTTCTCTTTGGAGTTGGTTTCTTGTCAGATGAGACGGTGGAATCGTTTAAATGGCTCTTCAAAACTTTTATCCGCATAATGGGTGACAATCATCCAATAACTATCTACAATCGATCGAGGATCAGGCCATGGCTAGAGCCATAGCAGAAATTTTGCCGAATACACGACATAGATTATGTTAGTGGCACATATACAAGAAACTGAGCACAAAGGTTATGTCAGTGGCACATATACAAGAAACTGAGCACAAAGGTTCACTGCGGGGTGGCCAATAAGATAGTCAATGATCTTTTCTACAAATGTATGTCCAAATACGAGTCTGAAGAGGAGTTCGACGATACTTGGAGGGGCCATGATTGAAACAGGCAATTTACATGATAATGGGTGGCTAGCTGACATGTACAGGATCAGGCATAAGTGGGCTACAGCGTTTAATATGGATGTATTTGGAATGAGAATTCTATCGACACAGAGAAGTGAGTCAACCAATAACATTTGTCATGGTGCCTCAAAGCCTACAAGTTCTATTACCGATTGTTTCTTGGGAATTGAAAATGTAATGAAAACATGGAGGCGTAACGAGAGGGATGAGGATTTTAAGTGTGATCAATCTGTGATTACTCCTGTAGCGAGAGCGACCCAATACCGAGGCGAGCGGCGGCATTTTATTCAAGGAACATGTACGCAATGTTTGAGGCGAGTTTTTGCACGGATCGTGCGGTCTTCAATTACAACCCTCTCCAATCAATGAAAATGAGTTCTTCATTAACAATTTGGATAATCATAGGACAAACGGAACTTGGGTTGTCAATTTTGATGATTCGAATGTCCATATTCGATACGGTATGTAGAAAGTTTGAAATGATGGGGATACTTATGTGCACACGCTTTACGAGTCATGAACTTTCTTCACATGAAGAAGATACAGAAAAATATCTTCTCGCTCGGATAGTCCGCACGTGCAAAAAAATGTATACAACGGTTATGGATACAACCATTTGCGACGAAACCCAAGCTTGGGATGTTGAACGAGACCGATCTATTATTCCAAACACATATGCGGAAATTTGTATATCAAATCACCAATAAGGCAAAGGGAATGCAGAAGCTAAACAGAAAATGACGGACTCTATGAAGAAATTGTCATTGGAAGTTGATGACATATTGTTTGGCAAATGTTCTAATAAGAGGACACAACATCAAGAGAAAAAAAAACCTGTTCATAAAGAAGCGAACGTGAATGATCCTGCCAAACTTCGACCTAAAGGAGTATCTAATTCCAGAATAAAAGGATATTGGGAGAGAAATAAAAGAGTCAAAGGTATGTCTAATTAACTAAGTCTGTTTTCATTTGTGTAATCACAAAAAATTATTATTCACATTTAACCACTGTATACACAGGAAAGCAAAAAACTATTAACACCACCGAAGAATCGGAATTTTTTCCACTCGCTCGCACAGTAAGAAATATATTTGTTGTATTAAACATATGAATCTCTTAAATAAATGTATGATTGATAAATGGATTTACACTGCAGAATTTCGCCATTCCACGAAACAGTGAATCATACACTGCAATGATGATAGATTCAATTGACGAGACAGTAATGCCTCAATGGTCTACCTTTTAAGATAGTAATCCATATATCAGCTCGCTCGGAGCATAAAAACAGGGCGCCTGAATATCGAAGATTGAACTTTTGCATTTTCTTTAAAATCATTTGGAGATAAATATCATTTGTTTAAATTGAACTGTTTTGTGTTCTATTTGTAATGTAAATTAATAGCTTGTTTAGAAGTAACTTGCATAGAAGATCTAATGATTTAAATTGAACTTTTGTTTAAATTGAACTGTTTTGTGTTAAATATTATTTGTTTAGAAGTAACTGTTTTGTGTTGTATTTTTAATGAAAATATTACCAAGAGTTTCATTGATTTTCATTTTTAATTAATTGCTTTTATTTTCATAAGCACGATTCTTTCTGACGATTTTCATGATTTTTCTGTTTTGTTGGTTTGCTGCCATGCCTTCAGCTATTTTTTGATGATTTCCAATCTTTCCTTACCTTGAGTCACCATTTGAGCTGAGCAGATAATTGGGAGAGCTTCCCGTTTAGTTCGTAAGTGATTTGAAGCATTGGTTAGGTGGAAGAAGAATCAATCTTCATTTAGAATCTATCTTTAATATCATGTAAGTAAGAAGTTGAAGTTTTTAATTTTATGGAAAAAAATTGCCCACCAGTTTTTAATTTCATGAAAAAAAATTGCCCATCAGTATAAAATGAAAATCATCATGACCTTTGGTCCTAAGATGAGTTCAAAAAGGTTGAGAGCTGAAAATCAGGATGACAATCAATCATAAAAATTTGAAGGGGTATTTACATACATACCACAAAATTCCTTTTCATATAACATAAAAAATTGCATCATTTTAATTTTTACAAAGAATAATTGAAATTTATCCGTTACGTGTGTAAATATAGTCGTATGTATGTAAATCTTCCGATTTTATGAAGTCATGAATGGTAGCTGGAGATGAGAATAAAAATGAGGATGATGGTGATGATGATTAGGGCTGTAAATAAGTCCAGACCCGCTCAAGTGACCTCCTATTTATGTGTTACGTGTTAAATATGTAAAAACATAATAATGAGTGGTATGTACATAAAATTTTCAATTTTAAAAGTTGGGGATGATGATGATTATTGTTGTAAATGAGTTGGGCCGTGCTCCAGTCACACCTAATCTGAGCTTGAGCTTCAATAACTAATAGTGATTATGTTCAAGCACAAGTGTAGTTGTATAGCTCGAATCGGTTCATGAGCTGGTTCATTTACTAAAAAATACAGAAGATTTTGATTCCTACAAAAGTTATAATTATGGTAAGAGTGATAAGAAAGCACTTTAGATGAAAAAGAAAGATAGAATTTTTAATTTTGTAATTAAGCACTTTAGTTAAATGCGGTGCTTGTAGATTATCCGATCAAATATCAAATTAATGTCCAACCAAGTAATTGAACTAAAATAATAATTAATAACAACATGATAGATATAATACCACCCAATTCTTTCTTATACCATAAAAGATAACACCATTGTAACCTTTAAATACATAAGAATCGAGTGGTCTGCATTTAAATCAAAGTTTAGAGGAAAAATCAAACTAAAAAAAGCAGCTAAGATGAGTCAATCTTCACCAGTCCATAAATAACAACGTACAACCCACTCTTGCATAAATAACAAAACACATCACACTCTTGCAAGACTTGAGAGTAATACTAAGCATAAATAACTAAGTGCTAAGATTTATCCATTCCTCCAAAGCATATTAACTCATCATTTTCTTCACCGCAACCTGCCAAAATTATAACCAAAGTTAGAACTGATACTTTAACAACTTGAATCAAACTAGCTAAATAAAATCAGTTTGACTTTTTAATATAGACATGTAGCTACCTAACTTCATTTAACCAAGATATTTTTAATCATGGAGAAGGAATTCATTTAACTATGGAAACCTGCACGGGCTTTGGGTCCAACGAAAGGAGCACACTCGCGATTTCAGTAATCCTCCGATTACGGAAATACAAAAGTTAATATTAGCAAAGGAACAATAAAAATTTCAAATTCAGAAGGAAATTTAGTATGCAAATATTGACATGAGACACAGACCTCAATTGGGGAGAAGAACAACAACATAGCTTTGAAACAATTAAAAAAACCTTGAGTACTGCTCCTGTGCTAGCCATTCAAATACAAGAGTGGGATGAAATCCTTCCATTAGAAAGGACCTTACTAATGAAATCCGCCAATTCAAATACAAGATGTAAACTTACCTAACGGCCTTGCAGAGCTTCCCTTGCTGCAAACTCATACCATCCATGTCAAGTTTTTCAGGGAACATTGGAAAAGTATCAGTGGGCAAAAAGATAGAGGTTCCTTTTCTCATAGCCTCCCTATAAAGTGAGAAAATGTTAAATAAATTTTGTTCACTAAAAAAATGACTTTTTAAAGCTTAATAATTACAGTCGAACATAAAAGAAAACACCTAGTTGAACATAAAACAAACCACTTCAAGATAATGAAAATACCTCTGTAAGAAAACACCTAGCTGAACATAAAACAAACCAATACTATATATCAAGCTGTTTCAAATGCTTTAACGATACTCACAAAATTCTTTAAAAAGATCTATTTTAGAATAGCAAAGTGAAAAAATGAGGTCTGCAATGACCTCCCTTAGTGCAGACAGCAGACCTAACCTCTTTTCCATCATAGTTGCATACAATAGTATTTGTCACCCCCATGCGGTGGATATTAGCTGTTAAAGACTTGAGCCGCTTTTCCTTGAATTCATTTGCATAAATTATTCCTGAAAATAATAAAAACTTTGATTGTAAACGTCAAGGAAATAATTTTCATAAACAGGAGAATATAAACAAGCAAACTCAAAGATAACGGTTTATCAATCAGATGCAAATCCGACCCCGGTTAGTGGGACAAAAGCTTCTTATTCTTGTTGATGTTGTAGTATTCAGTTGTTGCAAATGCTGTCTTGATATTTTATTTTTTGTGGGGACATAACGTTAGTTGGGGTCTTCATAATGCTATCAAGGTTCACAATCCTAACAGTACTTTCTTGGCTTTGTTGATAAGCATTTGTTTTACTTTGCTTATTTTCACCCATGTAGATTAATAATACCTTGATGACTTCTAGATGGAGCCATGGAGGTATTATGCCCTTTGATAATTTAGGAATAGATTAAGGTAATGTAACACAATCTTAATCGGATGATAACATGTGAATTGAACATGAATTTGTAAATTAGATGCACAAATCATAGCATTTTTTTCTTTCAATCAAGAATATATTTTTCTTACATTATTTGTTGGTTCTAGTTTTGAAATCCCATGTCAACAAATACTAAGTAATCTTCTATGAACATGGTTCGTCATTGTATTTTATGCCCTTAAATGTATTACAAGTTTATGAACAATAATCATTTGGTAGAATTTCTAAAAAAAGGTGGAATAAATTCTAAAGAATATTTTTGCCCATTTGATAAAATAATTTGGGCAATATGTCCCATAAATAGCTCACAAAATAGTCGTTATAGTAAGAACCTATATTGAAGGCTAACATAAACATTTTCAAGAATAAAGAAAATCATATTTTGCAATTTAAGTGATGAACAATGAATAGCATACTCCTTCCATGTACTACAAACACCATTTTATCAACCATATTTTGCAATTGAATTTCTTAACATAGCATGAATAAGAGAAATTAAATGCTAACAGGTATTAAGATGGATTTAAAAATAAAGAACATGTGAAAAATGGCAGTATGACTTCAACAACCGCATAAAGACTTGTCACGAGATACACAAATAAGCACTATCACTGTCAAATAAAACATGAAAGTATGTCACACATTGCATTACATCTATAAATGATGTAAATTTGAGCATTCATGAGAGTATAATGAGAAAAAAGTGTAGAATATAGAATCTTACGCCATGTCAACAATTCGCTCCCTCTCTTGAGGAGCAAGGGCCATAACAGGTAGAAATGAACTTGCACCTTGTCTCTGGAAGTATTACAAAAATCTATATAAACTTTGCATCAAAGAAAAGCCAGAACATTATAGCTAATGGAGATAATAATCTCAAAGTACTCTACAAACCAAAGTACCATGTAGTGGTCGACCATAATCTCAGGTGTTGCACCAATAGGCACTTGCGAATCATAGACGACTAACCCAACCTGTCATTGCGGAAGACAAATTAGATTCACAAAAAGGGGAAAAAAAAAAGATGATAACTCTGCTGTGCAAAACTAGCTACCTTAGACCACTTCCCTATTGCATCAAGGTTTACTCCCCTATTGAGAAGAACAGCCGCAAGATCCCTTCTACGGGTCTATAATACAAAATAAAAGTAAATATATGTTACAAAAAATGAAGAAAAATGACAACATCATGGTTTATGTCACACACGCTAGGATTATTGTAAAAACAGCTAAAAAACTTTGATGTTAGGTTAAATTATAATGTAAAGCACAAGGCAAGCCCAATGCACCTTCAATGTGTCTGCACGCAGTGTTTCAGGACGATTCTTTTCAAAAGCTTCCAAAAGCTCAACAAGAACAACGACAGGGAATATCTATGTTAAAGAATAAGAAAATCAAAATGAAATTTAAATAATTGCAGATGGCACGAATATTATATTTAAAAAAGGGCAACAGAAAATCAAAGACATACCTCCATGAGACTGCTGATGAGAAATTCATTGTACCCATAATATGAAATAAAATCAGCCTTAAGCTGTCCAAGGTAGTCCTTCCTAGAAGCATTCTCCTGCCTGAGAGACTTGAAATTCGACAGCACACGTACAACTTCAAAAAACAAAAGTGTTGTAACATAAATATTACAAAATTTAAACAAAATAAACATAATACAGGCAAATTTTCAATAAAAAATATAACTGAAAAGTAAACTGGCATTGCAAATTAAAATGCTAACAAAGTTGTGACAAAACTCACTCTCTTTAATCCTTCTTTGTAAACCAGAAAGATTTGGTGGTTGTCTGGCCTCGTTTTCTAGCTCCTGAAACAAAATTTACAGAAAAGTTGTTAAATTCACAGCTATAGGAGCTAAAAGACACCAAAAAGTAAGACAATTTCCAGAGGTGACCCCTTTGGTGGGCAATCTAAATTCGTCGGACTCCTCCTTTATATTTAGCTTCAACTCCTCCTCTGCTTCCACCAAAGCTCTCGCCTTTGCCTCATCTATCGCTCTGGATTTCTCTTCCAGGTCCGACTCATCCGATTCCAACCCGGACTCATCTCGCCCCTCTGCAAATGTTTCAACAATGACATTAAACCACTTGCTTGGAGACTGAACTGGAGCAATAAACATTATAACAAACAAATTATGAAAATATCTTAGTTTAGCGTTAAAGCGCTGTGTAAATATGAAGGTAATGTCAGATGTACTTAGTATAACTCTCAAATACATGAATTTACAATTTTACCCAGTGGCATGGAGAAACATATAAGAACTTTTATACAGTTCTGGGGTGTTGCATCGTTTGTTTTCCAACAACATCGCGAAGCAGTCGATAGCTTCATTTCCGAACCAACCGTCCGTCAGGATTTCATCAAGATAATCACGAGTCAATGATAACTTTTCTGAAAAAATTACTAGATCAGATCTGCATTTGAAATAGAAAAGGGATTTATAAAACAGTCTAGGAACAAAAAATAAACAAAAAGAAGAAGATGCACTAACAAATCAGTGAATCTGCTACAGCAGAGATCGATGGTCTCGAGCATGTAAGTTGGAATTAGTTGTCTTCCGGGAAAATTGAGAACCAATTGTGCTGGTCTGACCTATAGGAAAAACAAGTAACAATATGTTACGTGAGTCTTAAAGTTTGTAATGTAATAAATTAAAGAATACTGTTATACTGTTTTAATGACGCATTTATCATCAGGAATGACAACATTCAATGACACATTTATCTCTGCATTTCCATGCTCTTCTTCGTCCATCTGTGAGTTTTCTTCTTCAGGTATGATGTTGACAGATGCGGGTTGATGTCCAGTTGATGTGTCCTTCTCAACTACAACTTCAGTATCGCCTTTACTGGATGGTTGTTCAACCTGTACTTTAAAGGTTGGTTATGAGAAGATTCAGATAATATGATGATAACGTAAATTTGTACCTCGGCTGCCTGCAGTGCCCGACTTTTCTGCCTTTTTCGTTTGAAAACCGTGAACGGGGAAGAAGGAACCCTCTTTCTTCGTCCTTCACGTGCCTTGATTCTTTGAATTAAGCTGTACATTGGGGACTCTTTGCTCCATTTCTTTGAAGTCTCTGCACCTGGCTTTTTAATTTCTTTCTTAATATCACGTACTTCACTTTTTAAATCACTCATATCCTTTTCCAAATTCATCAGACGAGTCAAGGCCAAGGATTGAAATTCCATAAAAGACTTGTGATGGTCTTCAGCGGATCATGTATTTTTTCCAAAACAAGTATGATTGCTTATTTTCGCGTACGTATCTGCATGAGGTCTCTTATAATCACTCTGGTAGGGCACTATAGAGGCTACATCGGCGAGAGGTTAGCGACTGTGGTTGAGACTAGGTATCCTCTTGTGGGAGAGGAACCGTAGGAATGGATTCTTCTTCGCTCGGATGTGCAAGTAACCAACGTTCACTATCCTTTATTTCAATGAAATGGTCATGAACCCGCATGTTATTACAATAAAAGAAATTGTCAAGTAAGCATGATAAGACATTATGTTGTTTAAGCAAATAATTAAATCACCTCGACGGGTCTGAGATTGTTGAAGACTAGTTGAATCTTTACGTTATTCCAATTCACTTTAGCCGGCCACCTCAACATTCGTGGCCTAACATCAGACTTAGCTGGGAGGACCAAAGAAGTATGCTCATAAAACCAAAGCTGCATGTAATAGGAAAAAGAAATATAAGCTTGGGTTCATATTATTTAAGCCGCTGCCAGCTATGCATTGTGCGGAAAAACATACCGTTAGGAGGAAGACAAAGCCAGTAACATATCCCATTGGCTGTTGCGTCCTTATTTTCATCGCACATTCATTGAGTTGCATCGTCGAGAATCGGCATATTGTATCCGACGATTGTACGAGCTAAAAGTTTCTACTCTATCGCGAATAGACAACATTTTTTTGAAACTCTGAAATTTTGTGACGGAAAAAGTAAATTTGACATTAGAAACTTAATTAACAATTGCAAAAGATGATGAGGAGACTCCCTTCCGAGATGTTCTCTAATGTTGTCTTTATTTCTCTCGCAGTCATGTCACCGGGCGGTGCATTTTCCCGAGTTGCGAGTAAGCCCCTATTTGGCATGCCAAGTAATAGTGCAACATCGTTGGAATCGAATTTCAGCTCTTTTCCTGCCAAGATGAATGCCCTCCGGTCAAGATCCCAACATTTGATTAATTGCATTGTCATCGAATGATTTTGGGGTACGCGAGGAGCTCAAAAAAGTGACCCAAGTTCATCCCTTCAATTTGGTTCCATGTCGTCTCATCTATTGAAGGTTTGACGCTTTTGAGTACTTTAACAACGGCGGATGGACGACATCTGCAATTCATTGATGTTGAGTCATATAACCTATATCAAGCAACAAACAACAAGTTAAAATGCGTGTTGTAATGGAAATAATGTAATTACAATCATCCTAGATAAAACTCCTCATGAGAGTGGCATTCAAAATATATTACTTAAAAAGTAGAATAATATTAAAAAGAGCAGCCACATAGAGGAAAACCAAGCAAAAATATATTAAAACTCCTCATGAGAGTGGCTTTCTACTTTATCAAATTTCAAAATATATTAAAAAGATGACGTCTATTTGCATTACTTAAAAAGTAGAATAATTATTAAATTAGTGTACACTTAACCAAACAAAAATCAATACCAAGCAAAAATCATAGGAGCCATTCAAGAGCAGACCCCATAGAGAAAAACCACTAACTTTAACGGAAAATTAGGTCCAAAAACTAATTTTCTTTATGAGCATGAAGTAGATACCAAATATCATCCATTGTAGATTCAACTATCTGTTTGAAGTATTTACTATCAACCTCTGTATGATTTCAGGGGCATTGATAAAATTTTCATCCATTGTTTCATCGGTATGAGCATTGACTTAACACAGGGCAACTTGCGCCTACAATACACATCACTGTTTTGAATGACACTTGTAGCTGCTGATGACTATATTGAACTCATATTTCCTTCACTACTAAAATACAAACATTAATAATTAGATTATGATGGTGAAATATTTTGGACAAAAAATCAAACGAAACTCAAAAGAAAGCGGTTAACTTCGTAATTCACCAAATAATCTTAAAAGTTTGGAAGCTAGATGATGTAGAGAAGTGGAGAGAGTGATAATCTACATTGCAAGCATAGACTGATGATGATTAGATGCTAGATATCATTTCGAAGCTAAATTTTAAAGATGGGGCAATTACATACAGACCACCCAAGACATTGCCATTTACAAATCAACCACATTATTTCTTCCAAATTTCAGATTCTCACTCAAATTTAAAAATTCATTGTAATACTCCAAGCCATAATTTTCAAATTTATGAAATTATCAATAATTTGATTGTGGAGACTTTGCATTTTTTGAGACATAAGATAGGATTTCATCAATAAAAATTTCAACTATTTCTACAGAATCTGGTGCTACACATGTAATTTCCAAACATAAATGTAATTTCCTAATTTAAATGTATGTGCTAGATATGTAAATGTAAAAGAATCGCGCGTTACACATGTAATTACCCAACACAAAGGTAAATACCATTTCACCTCAAGCTTGCCTAAAATCTCAGATTTAAGAGAGAAAAAAAGAGAAAGATAACTTTTACCTCGTTTCAGTTTCAGTTTCGGGTTTCTCAGGATCATTCTTCCGCATTTTCTTCTGTTTTTTCTTTTTCTCACTGCTTTTTGGACTATCCAACTCTTGCAACTTCGACGTCGGCTTTTCTTGAACTTCCGGAATGTCTTCTTCCATATTAACCGAAACCCTAGTGTCGAATGTGATAGTCGAAACAGTAGCAACGTGCCGAAGACGGAGATAGCCGCAACACTAGCAACTGCCGGTGCCGAAGAGAGTCGAAAACCTTGAATCCCTAGTGCCGGCCATAAGGAGAAGGAGTGAGCCGAAACAATACTGCGGTGGTGCCGAAGAAGGGGTGAGCCGAAAAGAATCATAGTACCAGTGCAAGGAGAGAGCCGAAACCAACCTACCGCCGGTGCCGAAGGAGAGATCCGAAAAAACCCTAGAGCCGGCGAAGAAGGAGATATACGGGCGCGGGGCGATGCTTTTTCGAAATGTTACCGTGCTTTAAATTTTAACCTAAGGCAAATATATTTACACTAGGTTATAAAACTTACATAAATTTGGGTACAAAAGGAGTATAAAGAATAAAAGGTACAAAATAGATTACGAAACGGGTTACATCGGAGTTACAATTTACGGCGATTCGCGGTCTCTGTCTAGCGTTTATAATTTGGTTACGTTTAGGTTACGGCGGGTTACATTTAGGTTACAAAAAGGGTACGAAACGAGTTACAAAGGCTAAACGGCGGGAAGGTTACTAAAATGGTTACTAAAATGGTTACGTTTAGGTTACTGATATCGGGCCGGGTCTTCGGGTCACGCGCGTTAAATAGCTTGTTTTTAAATGTGGCGGGACCCATTATCCAATGTGGCATGTTACGATTGGCTACCGTATGCAACAATGCATACGGTTTACGTACCCAATTTTTTTCCATTCGGATGAGCAGTGATATTTAGAGTAAAATCTAAATTATAATTTGAATCTAATTGTTACACGTTAAAGTATAAAATTATATTATAGATTTTATAAGAAAGAGTGAACCGCACATTTGTTGTCTATCATTTAAAAAAAAAAAGGTTATTGTTAGCTAAAATAGTATTTGTTTTATCATGTGGAACTTGATTGTATTAATTAGTTGTTCAATTCAAGCCTTCAAATCGATCAAGCTTAACAATGGCACCCCAACACCCAAAAGACAGCATCACCTCACTTAGTACATGTTTAAAACCTGAGGGCACAATACTGTAGTGGCCCAGCGCCCGCCATTATCTCGACGCCCGACACTAGTAATCAAATTTCTGCAGTTCTTCGCTTAAAATTTGGTTTTTGCTGACTGGAAATGTATGTATTTGATTTTCTTTTGTGTAAAGGAGGAGAGGAGCGTTGTGTAGTTTCAAAAATTTAGTAGGCCTGAATGTGTTTTGTACAATTCTCCTCATCTTAGTTATTGTGGATTTCTTTATGGTATATTCCAATATCTAATTTTTTCACGTTAAATATTGTGTTTCTATTTTGTGATCTTCTATTCAAAATTTTAAGCTTCGGATCTTTTACCACCATGTACATTTCTCACAACAATTTCTTGATAAAATTCTGAAGCTGAAGATCCTCACAAAGATTTTGATTCAATGAAATGAGTCCATGAAAAAAGCCTTGCACTTATAACTAATAAAATTTTGTAGGCAGGATTAAAATCATTCTTTTCTTCTGCTAAACAAATACATTGATTATTCTATTTATATATAACAAAAAATTCAATTCTAATATATCGGTTAACAAAAAAAAAAAAGGAAATGAAATCTAACCAACCATATCCTATTAACTAAAAAATAAAAACCATGGCCAATCATTCCTCTCTCTCTCTCTCTCTCTCTCTCTCTCTCTCTCTCTCTATATATATATATATATATATATATATATATATATAGCATACACGGTGATTATTTACTTTTTAAAATCAAAATATAGCTTATGATGAATACATTCATCTAGAATCATAACTTATAATTGTCCATAGATTTTGGAGAGGATTAAATATATCTTCAAATGGTTGGAAGTAAAAATTGCCCCTCATTTGCTGGTAGATTTCAATTAATTAGAAGTATTATATGGAGCTTTCTCTCTTATGGCTTTCAATCCGCTTCTAATACCTAGGATTTAAAGAAAAGCATCACACCTCATATTTATAAGTTGCCTCTCTTTGGCAATTTTAGCAGCCACTTGCATATCATTGTATGGAATAATATCGCGAGGCCGAAGCATTTTGGAGGTATGAGTCTTCCAAACCTACACTTTAAATGTCAAGTGCAAAGCCAAGCTCATTTGGAAACTTTAGAACTCTGATAATGCTTTATCAAAATATTGACTGCAGTTTTCATCTTTCTTGTTCATGTTGAGATGATCACTTTTTAAGGCTACTAGGCTTTACTCTCTTCTTGTTGTTCAAGTAACAGCTCATCAGACTTGTCTTAAAAGAAATGCTAGAATATTTGGGAAGGAACCTGCTATTGCTGATACAATCATCTTAAATATTAAAAATGCCATTAAATAAAAGAGCAGGAAACGAAAGTTCAAGAATGATATTCTCAGCCACATTTCCTTATGATATATCTTGTAACTTGGGTGGTTTAGTTCCTTTCTGTTTTTATGGTGTTTATTGGGAAGAATTCTCTTACTCTTCTCTTAGATTTTTTTATTCCTAAAGTTCATGATTCATACACTTCAGAACTCCTAAGTGTTGACATGGGGGGTTCCTTATTATATGCAATTTTTCTGTTTATCTCGAGTCCTTTTATTTGTAATTTTGTTTTTTTTTTTTTTTTTTTGAGACATTTATATTGAAAGTTTGGAAGGTTTTTTTCTAATTGGTATATATATCATGACACTTTTATCTTTGGTTTAAAGTTTCAACCAGGGAATTTTCTTGTTATGGATGGAAGTTGATTCCTTTGATAGGCTAAAATTTTGAATGAGAATGATGATTATTCTGTTTTAGAAGGATTCACTAGATTCCACTTTATTTGAGCTAATATGAGAACTGGAGATTCTAAAGCTCAATATGATGGTATTTCTTGGTGGTTGCCTCTCCTCTATATACAATTGAGTTTTTAGAAGCTTTTCCAGAAGAATTCTCTGAGAAATGGTTATACCATATAATTTATTTGTTTTGGACAGATTTCCATGCTTTCTCAGAGCTTTTGGTTGTTTTGGAGAGCAATGACATATTTTTAAGGCAAGGCTGCAAAGAAATTGGGGCTCAATCGACATATTTGATGTCACTCTGGCAATCTTCCTTCACTTATGTGGTTGAAATACCTTTATTTATGGGACAGAGGCTCCTTGTTCTTTACTATATGGAACCTCAATTTAATCATTTAAGTTGACTTCTTGATGAGCCAGGGTGGTGCATGATCTTAGACGCTACTTGTATAGTTTGAGCTCTCATTCGTCCCTCAACAGTTCCCTTTTCTAGTGTGGCTAAATCCAAAAGACAATACAGTTAGTGTCGGTTGATTTTTCACGCATTCCTTCACGGTGATTCATTGTTTATGATGATAAATATATGACCGTCAACATGAAATAATAGTTATAGTGCTGGTTCATGCAGTTAGGTATGCATGGTTAGATTCTTTACATTATTTTTAATTTAGTTATGATTATTTTAACCTTCACCTGCTAAACATATAGATATTTTGTATTAAGAAAAATGTAGTACTGTCCACACTCCTTTAGATTGGAAATTTATTATATTTAAAATTGGCATCATGTGAATCCAAGCTCTCTAATGTCCTCAATTTAAAATCTCAAGTTTATATTGCCATGTGTTATCATTACTTTTAGTTAATTAAATTATATATTTAATTTTATGCTTAGATTCTCAACTTAATTTCTTGATTATGATTATTTTAATAATCACATTTTAATATTTTCTTATATCATTTATAAAAATAAAATAAAGCTTTATTTCAGAGAGAGAACCATAATTCTATTAATGATGATATTAATCCCTATCCATCAGGAATTCAATCCAAAGGCACGATATCGATTTGACATTAAATAATGAAACTTGATATAGTTTTAACAAAAATTGTCTGTTCATACTATAAGCACAACTTAAATAGACAACGTACGTTTAATATTTATATACTTCAATAAACTTTTTTATATTAATAATTTAAATTTTATAATATAAAATAATTATATATATATATATATATATATATATATATATATATATATATATATGTATGTATGTATTATACAAGCTCCCGATCCATCTGCTTAAGAATTTTATCACGCACATGAATAGCATTGAACCCATGACTCCAGGGTCTTACAAACTCTGTCAACCAAAGAATCACAGTAGGCGGCACGCGCGCGCGCGCGCACACATAATGTTGGGCAGTAAAATATTTCTCCTTGCTTATGAGAAATAGTGTAAACATACCCAATAAACCCCATTTTTGTAAATGGTTCAAATTATTTTTAGTTTCTCCATCGTCACAACGGATCAAAAAAAAAAAAAAGATTTTAAGAGAATTCAAATAAGAATGTTAGATGGGATGAACTCAGTTGCCTTTGCATTCCTTTTTCATTACTGAGTTCTTTAATAGATGCTCTAAACAAAAACCTAACTCATTTTCCTTAGTTCGATAATAAAATTTTAATTTCTTTTCTTTGCAGACTAATTTACAGATGGTCATTAGACTTCAAAGCAGAGCATTAATAACATTATGGAATGATTAAATGTGTAACAAATTAATTAAAAATAAACTGAAGAAATTCAATATGCCGGATTCTGATTGCTCCCCATGCCTGAAATAAAGAATCATTTAAGGCACTTTTTTGGGAGCTTTATTTTTCAAAAAAAATGAGAACATGAGTTTTTATCGACTAAATTTACTTGAACGTATAGAAATAATAAAATCATTCTCATAATTTAAAAATAATAATAATTTAGAATACAAACACAAAGTTCTAAATTAAAAAAAAAAAATTCAAAACAATTCTAAAACTGTTTTATAAAATAGACCAAAAGGCATAGGTTTTATGTGATCAGAGTTTACTTGGAAGCTCTCATGCGATCCACACGCCTTTGCATTGCCCTCAAATTTTAAGCCGAGCTCAGGCCAGAGCAGGAAAGTTGCTTTCTAATTGTGGCCTGACCAATCAGAACAAATCCAAGTTCAAAATACCATAGCTTCTCTCCTGAATCCAGGATCTCGAACTTTGATGATAGTAGTTTAACTAAGAATCCAACAGAATAATAAACTTCTATTAAGAACCCATGATATGATCACCGAGAGCATCATATGTACCATAACAGGCAAAAGTGAGCCCAACAAGAAGTATAAGATAATCTGCTGCTCTCTGCCAGAGCTTCAGATTGGATCCCATGAGCAACAGATGGAATGTGGCTGGCAAGACGAAAGCAAGCATGGCACTAACAGTGCTGCCCACAAGAGAGATGAAAATCCCAAAACCAGGTATGCAGGAAGCGACGATGGTGACTATCAGTAGCACGAGCATACGAGCTCCGTGGAGGCCAAGCCATTCGGCGCGGGCATTGCGGCGGAGCTTCTGAAACCATCCGCTTGACATCAGCTTTGTCTCTGTAATGTCATAAATTGGGTGCATGATGATTGGAAATGTGAATGCTAGAGCTATACAGAGTCCAACCTGTTATAGATGAATTGAGCTTGACAGGTTGAGACACATTTATTGTGAAAAAAGAGAGTAAGCGAAGCGAAATCATTATTTGTTTGAGAGGCAAAAAGATGCAGATCTAACCAATCATCTAAATTACTGATATCCATCCCTTAGAGGGAGAGAGAGAAGGGAGAGATAAAATACTATCCATATAGAAAAGAGTCATTTAACCCACTGATCATAAATCATCTGTCATATTTTGAATACAATAATTTAAATAGGCTAAAGCTAAAAAATGACAACTTTTCATTTTGAGGTTATTTTCGATTTGTCATTCAAAATATGTGATGAATTGCACAAGATGAAAACTATAATGTTAGACAGATAGTGTGTTTTTACACATAATACTATCTTTATTAGAAAGATAGAGCCCATGTTTCTTCCATACCTTTCACTATCTATCATAAATTTTAAATTATTAGGACTTCAAGTGTCAAAAAAGATAACACTTATCTTCTTTTAAGTCCTAGCTATTTAAAAGTTATGACAGAGGGTGAAAATATGAAAGGAGAACCGGTGTTACACAAACAATGGAAAAAACAAAAATATCAGTGCAAGCCTAATGCCGGTAAAATAAAAAGCTTCTCCTAGATGTTCACAGTCACCACTGGTATCACAAAATACAGATTCATATCCAAACGACGCCCAAGCATAGAAAGGAAGGAAAATAGTCAATAGTAAATTATTAGTGGAACAGACTTTTAAATGCTTAGAGCCCATCTTTATAATCATAAAGCATTTCAATTTTACAATCAAAATCAATAACTATTTGCATCCTATCAGTAATGCAAATCATGTAAACCAAAAGAATGCAATGACGATTGAACAAAAAAACTGTATGAAATTCATGCCTCAGCTGCGCCATTGAATTTGCAATTAAAGGCTGGCAAGCAAAGAAGTGCATATTATGAAGGGGCTAAAAAAATGACAAAGAATGATATCGCACGCTAGAGCCTTTGACAAAAAAGAATTTACTAACAACTAAGCTGAGTATGATAGGCAAAAAAAAAGTTAAAATGGATGTTAAGTTTGAACCAGAAAGAAACGAGTGAAAAATAAATATAATAGATTGATAGTTCAAATAGCACCACATAATGATAAATGGGATAAAAATGAACCCATATGATTTAAACACAGATACTACAACTGAAAAGGTGACGTATGATTCTACCAGTCTATGATCCTAGCCTTTCAATCATTAAAAATAATCTTATCCGTTAATTAACAATCGTCAATTTTAAATCTTTATTTTTGACTTCTGGCTAGCAAATCCTTAAAGAAACATTTTAATGTTTTAGCAACAATGCACTTAAAAGCATTTGAGGCGTGTTTAATGAGTTTAGAACATTTTATCTTGGTACAATGCTTCATGGTTAACTATTAAACACTATTTCCAATACACAATATCTTCTTCTATTGCGTTTAAATGCTTTTTGATATATTGGTTTAACTTAGGTAACATCATTAATAGATATAAATATGTATTTAACATATTGGAAGTGTAACTAAGCAATGCATTAGAGTTCAGTAATTTAACTTCTTAAATTTATTGTGAAAAAAATTATGAAGGTTAATTCGAACATCATTTGTTGCAACAAATGGAATTGTATGTTTGTATACAAGAAGTATGTTGGTAGCACAAATATGTTAGAAATTTTTTCTTTAAAATAATAAAATTATAGCTCAATATAAAATTTCGTATTGTTGATAAAATATATTAGTTTAGTTCTCCAGCCATGGTGATATGCTTGTACGAATTTAAGACAATTTTGCCTCCTTTTGGCATGAAGAGTTGAATTAAATTGTAGTTGGTTAAACAATACATATTTCATTTAAATCTATTAATGATGTATTTTATGTAATACAAACTTACGTTATAACGACTGAGATGTTAGGCACGAATTTCTAACGTGTTTGATTCATTAAATAATAGCTATATTTGAAATATCCAAAATTTTCATTTTTATTATTTGGTAAATATTACAAGTATTTTGAGATTAAGTTTTTAAGCCCAACATTTCTCTTTCATGTCTCATCATCTTCTCCTATTTAGTTGTGTTTACAATAGATCTTATCATATAGAAATGTATAGAAGTCAATATGCTTATTAAGTCTTGATAAATTTTCCTTTAACATTGAAGGAACAAAAACTCAAAATGAATTTTAATATAGTTATTGTTATATTACTCATGAATTATGCATTTCCATCATGATCTTATCGATTTTTTAATCCTAATAACATGCACTTTATGCACATGCAATTAAACTAATATATAATCACAAGAAAAGATGCACACTAAAAAGACTTGATCGTCAATTTTATGGAAAAGATAGTTTAACAAAAAAAATATTTTAAAGGATGGGGTCTTCTGCAACAATGAATGCACTTAATTGAGCATGTAAAAATAAGAATATTAAGATAGAAGTGGGTTCACATTAGAAAGAATGGGGTGAGAAATGATTTTATTGAAACAATGATACAGGTTGCACCCACTGAAGATAAATAAGAGAAAAGGAGACATCGGTTGTTTCGACATATAAGTGATAAAACAACGACAATAGATGCATCATTAAGGCGATTATATTGAATTAATTTAAACAATTAGGTGCCTTGCAGGGGGTGGCGGGGGGTGGTGTGTGCTGTGGTGGCGGATTGCAAATACAGTTAACCACTCTTGCAACACTCATCCTAAAGAAATAGAAGAGAATTCATAACCAGCTCAAAGAGCTATTGATGATGACGTCATGTATAAAGTCTGCACATAAAGTCAGATCTGATAAAATTTTCCACTCATTGCTACAAAACTGTGCTGAAGTTTGAAAATTTGGGTAGCCAGAGTTTTAAGGATTGCTTATTCAACTGCTAAACTAGCTGTATGAGTATTTTCAAAGTTCATCAATTATTGGCACGATCAACAGCTTAACTATGAAATATTTAATAATTCATTCTTAAGCTATTAAGAAAATGCTTTTTGAAACAGACAGGAAAACATCCAAAAGTTAAAAATGTACCTTGACGGCAATAGCATACCAGTCATTGGGGAGGTTAAGTGTAATTATATCCTTGGTCTCATCACCATAGGCTAAATATCCAAAAATTCCAAAGCTAATATAAACCATTGTTATAGCCATAAATGCCGCAACAAGCACCCAACGAAACTTTTTCCTATCAGCCATTGATGCCTCCAGCGGCAAAGTCATGCTGAAGCCATCAAAGCAGAAGACAGCCACTCCCCCTGCAAAAGGTAAACCCCAAGTCCCATTGAAGGCACTCCTTTGCCAAGAAAATCTGTCAAACATTTGAATTTCCTCTTTGATAACAATAGCCATTGCAAGGACATTGCAACCATCTGAAAAGGCACTAAATGGAGCAATGGAGGAAAGAGAACGGATAAAGGAAAGGAATAGCTCAAATGGGAGGAGTAGAAAGAAAATGAAGATAGTAGGTGGTACTGAAGGCTTGTTGGTTTTGGTGAACAAGGAGGAGAGATTCTGGCCAATGAAGACTAAATAGGCCACGGCACTCCCTGCTTGTGAGGTGAGTACGAAAAACTCAGTAAGGTATCGACCTATTGTTCCGAAGGCTTTTGCGCCAAGATCCCCATAACTTTGAATGGTCATTGCATCACTAATTTCTTCATCATCACTTTCTTCTAATCTATCTCTGCATTGAATCTACAAAAATAAGAAAAATGGCTTATTTTCTATCAGGGAAAATGTGGTAATCTGTAAACTACAATCCCGTTGATTTCAGGATGAAAATCGTAAGAAGTTAAAAATTCCCATAAGAATGGCAAAAAGACAGTTGAAAGGTCAGCATGCTTCTTGAGACTTAGACGTGATGATAAAAGTATATATTATACTAAGGGAATACTATCACAAGAAGCACGCGCAACACTGATGAATCACTACACCATTAAACAGGTTCCATTAGATAAAATAAAGAAACAATATGAGCGGGTTCTTTTATACTAGGAGAAATATTTGCTTTGGAAGAACAGTTCAAAGTAATTGTTTAGGAAAGTTAAAAAATAAGCAGATAGAAATACAAAGCAGGTTTGACCTAAAAATATACAGAAAAAAATCAATGTCGTTCTGTACAGAATGCAGGAGTGAAGTGTTAGGGCAATTTTTTTTTACAAATGCACAATGAAAATATTACTGTTGATTTCAACTGATCTGTTCTAAGAATGGCGTCCTATAATTTCTTCCACCATGAAACATTTGTAATGAAATATCTAGTGCTTCAAATCTATCAAAAAACAAAATGAATCGACAGGTGAAATCCGAAGAATTCCCAAGGCAGACAAACGGAGAATGAACAAATCGAGTGAAGGGGAATTACTGACGAGTAGGAGCATGCAATAGAAGGTAGAGGCGCCAGCTATAGCAACGCCGAGGGTTCCGGCGAGCCATCCGGCCATGCGGAATGCGTAGGGAAGTCCAAGCACGCCCGTCCCCACAATCGACACCACGATGTTGCCGAGCGTCTGCGCCCACGTTGCTCCTCCTGTTCTCCGGTGGGTCGTCGGCGACAGATCATCCAATAGCGGGGCCGTGGATGACAAGCCTGCTGTGGTCGCCATGAACCACACAGAGAGCTCAGCCAGATCTCAGGAAAACGACGGTGGAAGCAGCACGTTGCGGTCGCAGCGCAGCTTTATTCTTATAAGGTAATGGGCCATACAATTGTCTGTATTGCGCAAAGTAACGTCACTTGAATGAATTAACTACTTAACGATCGCGCGTGAGGACAAATAGTGTTCCGGCGGTCAGTCGGAGGGAAAAAAATTGCGTGGCGAACACTTAACGCGCACCTCTGTACCTAAATGGAGTGTAAACGCGTACATTTATAAGGGTTATATGTCTGTTATAATTTCTTGTAACTTATTTATACCTCTTATAATCTTCTGTAAACGTGCTTGTATTTTTTTGTATGGGTAATTTACACGTAAGTTATAAGGGAGTTATAAGTGGATTACAGGAGGTTATAACACAAATATAATCTCATTGTAACCTACTTATACTCATTTACATACGCAGCACTACGTACGTATTCCACACCCAATTTTTTTCCCAGCCAGAGTAGCTGTGTTTTGTTTTGAAGGAGGTGTTTTCAATTCTAGTCATATATTTTATGATTTAAGATTTATTATTTGGTGATTTTTTTTAGTTAATTATGTTCTGAGTTTTCATATTGTAAGTCGGTTTTTTTATTAAATAAAACTAAGCATGTCCCTCTTCTTTTCTTAAAAAAAAAAAATAATATTCATTATTAAAAAAATTCTAATTATATGTAAAAAAGATTATAATTGTCATACATGTAAATAAAAATAAGAGAGTATTAGATAATGATCTACTTAAAAAAATAGAAATATTTATTTCTTATCTTTTGATTAATTAATTTTTTTTAATAACCTTTATGTTAAATGAAAAATTGATAATTTTTTTATTTTTTATTTCTTAGCTGATTTAATATTTATAATTAAAATGTTTTGTGGAAAAAGTTTAAATAAGCTCATTATAATCATATTTGAATAAATATATCTGTTGCGTTATTGTTTGTAGAAATATACCTCAGTATTCAATTTGGATGAAATTGGTCTTGCCATAGTAAGAGAGGGTGCAATCCTTGGAGATAATGTAAATGTTAGAAAGAAATAGTTGCTCAAACATCAAACTTCCAAGCAACATTTCTTAGTGCTATGCTAAAGCATATTCATGACTAAATACACAATGTTAGAAAGCGACAGGGCTTAAATAATCTTTTTTTCTAAACATTATTAAATGCTTAATACATTTAAAAAACTTGCTTGTGACTAACATCGCAGGTCATAAACTACTATTTGTAGCATTTAATAATCAGTTATGTAACAACTATTAACTTTTACTTGATTTAATTTACTTGTTGTTACCCTTTATTAATACTGACCTGGTCAGTTGAACCCATTCCAAATTATTTGGTTGATCATGATCCATTCAATATTATGGTGTATAAGCCCTCTCTTTCCATCATTTTATTATGCCTCATAATATGTTAATAATCTTGCCTAATGATATGCTTTCGACTTGATTGACCACGCTCTATTGATTAACCAACGCATTTTGGCCTACAAGAATAAATATGGTAATAGTAACTCACAATTAATTCATCCATCAAGATTCACTTTCAATTCTCAATTCAAAGAAAAAAATTAGTCTCTAGAAGAATTGGTGTTTACAAATAGTGAATCAATTACAAAGTCAAGCTACAAACATAAGGAATATCGAGAATCAATTAGAGCAAGTAGCCAACTCTTTGAGTAATAGACTTTGAGAGATGTTACCTAGTAACACTGAGGTGAATCTAAAAGAAAAAAAGCGAAGAAGCAAGTGAAGTCATTAGAATGAGAAGTGGTAAGAAGTTGGAATATTTTTTTAGAAAGAAGAGTAGTTCTTAAGATCCCGATCCTATGTTTGAAAGACTCGAATAAACTTACTACAAACTTAGGAAAATCTGACTCACTTCTAGGAAAGAACATGAGATACCACTACCACATTTTCTCTGAATACTTCATCAATATAAGTTAGATTAGAAGTTCTTTAAATTTCTATAGGTAATCAAGAAGCTTGCAATGAATATCTCTTTTATTCAAGCCCTAAAAGAGCAGTTTATTTGAAAAAAGTTCATTAAAGATATTATGGATTAGAAGAGGAAACCAGACAACTTTGAGATTGTTTGTCTTGCTGAGAAATATAGACTCCTTTAGAAAAACTTTCTCATAAACTTAAGAACCTATGTAGCGTTACTATTCTTTGTGCCATAGAAAGGTAATTCTTTGGGAAGGTGTTGAGTGATATAGGTCTCAATATCAGCATCATACCTCTATCTATCTTTAGGAGACTCAGATGAAGAGAATTATAGCCTATCTTAGTGACGTTGCAGTTAGCTGACTGCTCACTTACCTATCCTAGGAGATGACTGATAATGTTTCGAATAAGGTTGATAAATTTATCCCGATTAAGGTTGATAAATTTATCTCCTTTATTAATTTCAGAACCTTAGATATGAAGACAGATGTGAAGCAAGATGAGGAGATCCCCATTATCCTAAGTAGATTTTTATTAGCCTCGAGAAGTGTTATTATTGATGTTTATAAAATTCAGCATATTGTGAGAATCAATGTTCAAAAAATTACTTTTAATCGTTTGAATCAATAAAGTTTTTCCAATAGTATAGTGATGATACTTGTTATGAGATAGATATAGTGGATGGGTTGATTAGGAGAAATTTTTAAATTCTAAAAAGTTTCCCATAAGAGCAAAATGTGGTTGAGAAATGCAATGAAAGTTCTAATGAAGAATACATATATTATTAGAGGTGATACCTAAAGTGGTTAGGGATAGATGTACAATTTACTAATGCCAATGGCAAACTCGTAGTTCCATCCATATAAGAGGCTACTGAGTTACAATTGAAGGTTCTTTCTAAGATTCGTAAGTATGCCTTTTTATGATAATAGTCTAGTTGGCCTATCATAATTTTTTATGAATTGAGTGAGTTGTAAGAGGCAAAGCTAATAAGAGTTTTGAGGACATTTAAGAAAGCCTTTAGGTAGAATAAAATTGATATTAAAAGAATAAGTCATTCCTTATGCATGCATAAAATAAGAGGAAGAGCATGAACTCAAGGTTGATCCTCAGAGATGGCTCAATCCTGTGATGAAGGAGATAGTTAATAAAGTGAACTTTGAAGTAGTTAGATGCATAAATTATCTACCCTATCTTAGACAGTAAATGGGCTAGCCCGATCTATTATGTACTCAAGAAGGGAGGAGTGACTGTAGTAGAAAATTAAAAGGATGAGCTTATACCCACTAAGAGTGTAACTGTATGGAAGATTTGTATCGACATTAGAAAGTTGAATAAAACAACTAGGATTGACCATTTTTCTTTGCCTTTTCTCAAACAAATGCTTTATAAATTAGTAGGACACTAATTTTTTTTTCCATAGAATACCAATTTTACTAGTTCTTATGAAACTCTATCTTTTATGAGAATTTCCTTCAGAAATTGTAATGCTCCCTTCATATTTCAAAGGTGTATGATGCCTATTTTTTAAAATTTTATAGCAGTTGGGATTAAGCTTTTTATGGATGACTTTTCTATGTTTGGCACTTTTTTGGACTTGTGCGTTGTAAATCTTGGTAAAGTCTTACAGATATGTGAGGAAATGGGAGAGGTATTAATTCAAGATGACTGAAAGGATGATGTTGGGACATAAAGTGTCAGAGAAGGGTTTAGAGGTAGGCTAAGCCAAACTTTAAGTGACAGAGAAAATTCTCCCACCTATTTTTATTATAGGGACTAGGATATTTTAGGGCATCCTAGATTTTACCATCGGTGTATTAATGACTTCTCTGATATTTTCCAAGCCCTTGTGTCATTTACTAGAGAAGGACATGCCCTTTATTATTTTATGAAAAAATGTTTTACTTTCTTTGAAATTCTAAAAATGAAATTAGTAGCTGCACCTGTAATTATGTTACCTGATTGAGATTTTTCTTTTGAACATATGCGTGATGTTAGTGACTATGTTTGTCGGGAAGTTGTTAGGCCAAAGAGAGAAAATATTTTTCTTGTTATATATCAGTCTAGTAGGACTCTTAATGAGACCCAAGTAAACTACACTACCATTGAAAAATAGCTAATAGCTATAATTTATGCATTTGATAAATTTAGATCATACCAAATTAGTAACGATGTAAAGGTTTACACTAACCATTTTGCTATTAAATATCTTGTGAGGAATGTCAAATCCCCTTTAATCAAATGGGTCCTTCAATTACAAAAATTTGATATTGAGAAGTGGATAAAAAGGATACTAGAGTTCAGGTTGCAAATTACTTGTTTAGTTATGAGTAGGAAAGCTTTGAGAATTCCTTTGTAGATATTAATGAAATTTTTCCTGACAAGCTACTCCTTTTGATCTTTAAACATAACATTTCTTGGTTTGCAAATATCATAAATTTCATTGTCAGTGACATTGTTCCAAATGATCCGTCATACTATCAAAGGAAAAAAAAAATTATTTATGATGTCAAATTTCACTATTGTGATGAACACTATCTCTTTATGAAGTATAATGATCAAATAATTAGGAGATGTGTCCCTTTGGAAGGGTCTAATAAAATCATAAATTTAAATCATGATTTTGAATTTGGAGGGCATTTCAAAACTTTAAGAATGCTTCTAAGATTTTACAATTAAGATATTATTTTTGTCGTACCTTTTGTAAGGATGTGCATGAATATATGAGAGGACGACGCTCTGCTTGGAAATGCAAATTTGTTGCCGCATGATATTCTCAAAGGTCACGAGACACTGCTGGAGCTAACCAACATCGATGGAAGTGGCTATGATGTTCCCACCTTCGAAGACCCAATACATAGTTGACTCGACTGTTGAAAGCTGTAATGCAGGTGTTGGGGATGAAAGAAGATACCACGAGTGAACTAAAAAGGACATATTTGATATATTATTGAGTTCGAGGTGCTATAAATATAAGTATGAAAGTTTGAATGTTGGATATATAAATGAAATATCTTGAATTAACCCAAAATCAAATCACTATTTTGAGTTAAATTGCAAGTTAGATTAATGACATACTAAAAAATAATTAAGTTTCTATGTAAAAATGAAATATGATCAAATTTCTTACATATTATTCAAATTTGAGTGAGCTCATATTCAACTAGAGTGAAATACTATAATTTGAATAATGTACTCATAATGTTCAACCAACAAAATCTGACTCCTATCAGAATTCATATGTTTTCAATAGGGCCGGCTCGGCTAGAACCGGCCCGGTTCATCCGGTAGCCTGGTTTCAATTTCCCGCCCACGCTTAAATGGACAAAGTCTCGATCCTCCACTCCACTCGAGCTGCGAAAATGGGAGATTGGATTTGAATCGGCAGAGGAGAAAGCTGTCCTAGCGGTCACCATGAACAACTACCATGTATATGAGGCCATCGGCCGCGGCAAGCACTCCGTGAGCTTCTCACTATCTCCTTCTCTGCCTTAATCTTTAATTATGTCCTAGGGTTTCTTTCAGACAACTGATCCTTGCTCAAATTGAACTGTATGATTATAAGACTGTTTATAAGGGAAGAATGAAGAAATCGATTGAGTATTATGCCATCAAAAGCGTTGATAAATCCCAGAGGTCGAAGATCCTCCATGAAGTGAGCAAGTTTTCTAATTGCAACTTGATTAAGTTTATTATGATTATTATTTGCGTTTTCTGTTTCAACCTTTCTAAAAAATAACGCGGGGTGGGAATACAGTCTAAACTTGCTTGGATGAATCGTCAAAACGTAGGCTGTGAAATGAAACATGGATTAAGGAATGTATCTGGGGGCGAATTTATCTGTGAAAAGCGTTCTTCTGATTTAAGTTTTTTTTTTTTTAAATTCTAATCAGTTTTTCTATGTCGTCTATAGGTGAAGATGTTTCATGATTTGGACCATCCAAATATTTTAAAATTCTATTCTTGGTGAGAAATAACTTCTTGGCTGAGAGCTCCAGCATTTTAGTGTTCTGTATTGTGACCTTTGAATTAAGTATTTACAAGTTTTCTTTCGGTGGATTTTCTTCAGGTATGAAAGCTCGGCTCACCTGTGGTTGATACTGGAATACTGCGTTGGTAGAGATCTCATGAGTTTACTGAAGGAGGTATGCGGCTGGAGTTAATTTGTCCTTTTAATTACTTGGTTTTTCTAGATTGCATGCCAACTTTCCTGCTTTCTGCTTTTAATCACTGCACACTTTTGAAACTGAGTTAAAACCTTCAACTAAGTTTAAGGCTGTTTTCTTTATTTAAGAATGTTGTCTAAAATTGGAGGATTGCTACAATAATATTGTGTGATAAGAGAACATTGTCAATATTTAGAGATGTATTTTGTGAAGCTGCAATTAAACTGTTCATTTTGTATGGTATTGCATATTGGGTCATAAAATTCACTTTTAGCCCAAATGTTGTCGAAATTGGAATATTTAGATGGCTGTCTTGTAAAAATATGATGGATAAATTAAGAAATAAACTTATTAGATTAAAAGTAGCACTCATTTGAATATAATGCAGCCGAGCAATAGTGGTGGTTTCTGCCAGTATAATCGAAGACAAGCAATCCACCAATATGATGTGTGGATAAATTCAACGTGAGAATTTTACAAGAAAAATGAACATAGGTAAAATGGGTAAGAGTTGTGCAGCAAATATTAGATTAGTAGATTTAACGTATTTGTGATATTATGCACTCAAGAAGAATGCATAGATTAGGATTCATATAATTGACACTAAATAGTAGTGATGAGGTTGATGATGATGATAACAATGAACTGTATGTAAACTAGGAATTAAGGGTGAAGAAAATGAGATATCATATAATTAATTATTCTATCAAACTAAAAATTAGCTGGTATTATGAGATGGTGTATCAAAATCAATTTTGTTCTACAATTTTTCTCAAATTACATAAATGCAAATCACTTGTGCAGATTAAATGTTTTGATCAATTAGTATGCCAAAAGCACTAAACCTATTTGTAACGTAGAGGCTAGTTTTAATGAATTATTTTCATCAACTTTTGACATTAACAATTGTATTAAAATTTAATTTTTGGTAGAATTTTTATTTAGTTTTAGTAAATTATGGGCATGGTGGATCTCATGCTTCATTAATATTTAGATATTAAATGTTTTATCGCATCTAATAATAATTGGAGATAATTTATTTAGTATAATTTATTTCAACATGTACAAAATTTATAACATACTTGGAAAACATCTAATAGATAAAACTATCAAACTAAATAATTATAATTTGAAAATAATTATAATTTTCTATGGATTGATGAGTAGATGGCAGGAATCCTGTGGATCAATGAGGTAGAATCAAAAGAAAAAAGAAATAGGGCATTAGTGTTGATGGTTGCAATTCTCAGTTGGTGAAATTATGCAATAATTTTATACTCTTAGTCAGAAAAATGAGTGGATATCTTCCATTCCAAGCTTGCATGATAAATTTTGAAAGATTGCTTCCGATAATCCTTTTACAAAGTATCTATCAACTTCAATATGCTCTGTACATTCTCCTTGAATGATATTTTTTGCATTATTAATGATTGAATTGACATGATAAAAGAGTCTATTGGAAGTAATTGACCTTTAAACTCTATTAGGAATGATTTTATTTTCTTCACTCAGAATATATTTTTATATTCATTTATTTCCTTTGTATGACATTTCTTAGTTTTCCTGGTTTCATAATTTTATGGGATTCCCAATTTAAAGAAATTCCAGTTTCCTAACTTGTTGACTGGTATGCCAACAATTCTATTATTTATAGCTTGATGTAATTCATTAATGACTAGAAATAAAAATCTTTCTCAATATTTTCAAATAGTATCAGAGCCAAGAGAAATCTTTCGTTCGTGTTAGAGGCCGGTTGTTCGTCTCAATCATCCTCTAAAATCTCTGAGGTCGAAGAAGAGGCGTATTTCACGTCTCTAGTGACGACTCTATTCTTGAAAGGTGCATATTGCATTAAACATAAAAAGGAGTACAAAAAAGTAGATCCTCAGCCCCATGTAAAAGAGATCCTATTATCATAGAGAATGACAAAAAGCTATGATATTCAAGGATCATGTCAAAAGAAAAACTATGTAAAAGAGCCATTTGGGCACAAAATGGGCAGCCCGAAGCTTCCTCATCACCGCCAACAATGATGGATCTATAGATTTCTCTAGTGCTGTTTTCGACGCACAAGCCTCTCCTCTCATACACATGGTGGATAAGGGTCATTGTGTGATCTCCTTGTGTTTGCTCGAGATCACAATGCTTTTTTGTTCGACTTTGTTGCTCGACTAGAATGCTTCGTTTCATCCTTTTTCTCTTTCACTCAACCAAATTGTATCCTTTATTGTTCGTCTCTTTCACTCGACCCATAAAGCTCCATTCTAACTATTCAAGCAGATCACAAAATTGAATTTCAAGCTAGATTTATATAATATATATAATCCAGTTTATTTTGGAGAGGGGGGGGGGATGATCTATATACTTTATTAACTAGGATTTAGTTTCTTCGCTCAAAATATCTTTTAACTTTTATTTTTTCCGTTATTAGATCGTTCCTATTTTTTTTTTCCCTGATTTCTTAATTTTATTGCATTCTTAATTTAAAGGAATTCCGGTTTCCTAATTTGCAGATGGATATGCCGATCACTATCATGTATAGTAGGGTGTAATTCATTTTCGAATGAGAAAATGAAATCTTTCTCAGGATTTTCATATAGCCTTATGGGTTTTTTTTTCTTTAATTATTAAATTATTCAGGATGATTTTTATCACATTTTATTTTTTACTTATCCGAGTTATGTAGTTGCCATTAAAAAGTATAATATCCTGAAATTGACCTTCAGTCAGCAATAGAACCTGTATAATTTGTATCCGTGTAAGCTTTAAATGCTAGATCATTCCCATTTTTTAATATAATTTAGTTATGCGGGGCATTGGGTTAAGATGCTATTCTTTTGGATTGTCTTTGAATTTAATTACTGTGTCGATAGTTTATTCATTGTTACGTTTATAATATGTTTGTTTTGATATCCATTGAAGTAGGCAAGGGTGTCCTTGATGCCATTTTGATGAATGTCCCTTGGTTTGGTATTTTTTTTCTCTTCATTAGGAAATTACCAATGTTAAAAAGACCTACTTAAAAAAACAGAGATATTTCTTCTTATCAAGGAAAGGCATAAGATTGGATTGAGACGTAGACCTTGAACAATATAAAAAAATTATAAAATTAAAGATAACGCATAACAATAACATAAACTATCAATACATAATTAAAAAAAAAGGAAACCTAAACCCTAAATGAAAATAAAAGAATATTTGAAACAAATGGTAAATAAAATCATTTACAAAGATGGTAAAAGTAGAAAAAAAAAGCAAGTGAAAAAATCGAATTATAAAAAGTGTAAAATATGTTTAAAAGAAAATAAAACAATTAAAAGGGAAAGAAAACCAATATTTTAAAATAAAAATGAACAAAACTAGCGAACAAATTTAAATACTTAATTTGAGATGTTGGTATAAACTTTAATGAAAATAAGTGGCAAACTTCTATCTCAATGTTGGTTTAAATTCTAAATCTAAAAATTCTAACAGTCTTATGTTTAAGGACAATATTTTCTTAAGTCCTAATTTAAGGCATTCGTCTCTTACACCCCTATGACTAAGCTTTAAGTGAAAAAGTGAAAAGTGCAAATCTTACTAAGGATGAAAAATTTTAAGCCTCAAGGTGCTTATTAGGCTCCTGTTGAGACGAGTTTTGCGCTGGATGCCTGAACGTGTTTTTTTAACATGGAAATTATTGTAATCACCTTTAAATTCAATATTCAATTGAAACCAAATTGAATTAGGCCTGTATAGAGAGAAACATGAAAGCGTCTCAACTAGTATTAGACATTGAGATGTAAAACCTAGGGAATCCCACTTAAGGAGAGAAATCTCATGGAATAGCCTCAAGTGTCATGCATAAGGAAGATTTTTTGTTCTTGGGAATTATGTATGGCAAGAGAGGCCTCGTTAAAAGAGAGGGGAAGAGGAATAAGAGGGAATATTGATTCAAGTGCAACTCGTAATTTAGATTATTGCATTACAAGCTCCTAAATTTATCAATAAAAATATGGTGTATTTAAAATTCAAAGCTATACAGAATCTAAAATTTCTATAATCTAATTTAGATTAAAGAGAATCCATAGAAAAAGTGCATACGAAAAATCCTTTATATAATCCAAGATCCTCGAAAAACTAGTATAATATTCATGTATGTATGCATGTGTGTGGGTGCGTGTGTGTTTGTGTGTTATGTACAACTTTTATGGGTCATTTATATAATCCTTTAATAGCAAAATCTGATATCATTATGGAGTTATACAAAATGATGCAATATGATGATATGAATCACACAACGAACAATTCCCAACTTTACCGAGACATAGGATTAATTACAAACTAAACCACACTGCAAAATAAGAAGATCAAACCAATTCGATAAAAAATCAGAATAAAAATTAAAACATAAGCACAATCAAAGCAACCAGAAAAACACATGAGAATTTACATGAAAAAGCCTGAGAACCGAAAAAAATCACGGAGCAACACCACCGAAATTTCCACTATGTAATTTAGAAGGTTTAGCAAAGAACTCACATCTGCTTTCTCTTCACACACAAAGAAAACTTACATGACTCGTTCCACAATCTTTCCTCTCCGATCTAACTCAACGCAAAAATCACGCTGAATCATCGAAATCCACCTCTTTGACACTCATTTTCACCGGGATGCTTGTTAAAGAATACCGAAGGAAGATAAACCAAGACTTTCCTTACGCCACACGAAATTGGGGTTAAAAATCAATTCCAGGCACCAACTGCTCCTGGCGCATTGGCGCCTGAACTTTGCGCCTATGCACCAAGCTCTCGAGAAGCAGACGCCTATATGGGCATATTTGTGTCCAAAATCGATGCATAGGCGCCAACTTCTCTGATCTAGCAGCACCCAAGTGAGTGCTTAAGCACCCATGACCGCGAGCATAGGCGTTGGGTGCTCTGTCTTATCGCTTACCAAATCAGTCTCCACTCATTATAATCTCCCACTTGGAGACTGATTGTGCTGAGCACCAGTCCTCTGTACCTGCACCTCCATCTGAATCGCCTTCATAGTCACGTGCTGTGGTCGTGTACCGTGGTGTAGCTCATCCCGACCTCTGTAGTAGAAAATGCAGCGATCTTTTGCAACCTGAAAACCCAACTCACTGCTGTGCTCCCCAATTTGAAGATATATAATGTTATACTTCTCCTGCTGTCCACATCTCCTGTCAGATTGGAATCTACGAATCCCTGTAGATTGATCCTTGTACTTCCATAACAAAGTGCTCTGTTGACTGTTCCCCTCAAATACTTTAGAATCCACTTTATTGCCTCCCAATAATGTCTGTTCGGATTGCCCATGCACCTGCTGACTACTCACACTGCATATGCAATATCTGGCCTGATACAAATCAATCGCATAGATCAAACTTCTTAATGCTGAAGCATACGAAGTTCTCTCCATATGTGCTTGCTCTGCTTCAAAGTTAGGCGATAGCTTCTTAGATAGTTTGAAGTGACTATCTAAAGGAGCACTAACTGGGTTCGCCTCACTAATGTTGAACATGTGTAGGATCTTCTCAACATACTATGTTTGAGAGAACTTTAGTGTTCCTGCACTCCTGTCCCTGCTGATTCTCATTCCGTGGATCTTCTTGGTTGGACCTAAATCCTTCATCTCGAACTCACTTGATAATTTTTTATTCAAGTCCCTGATTTTCTTCGTATCTGCCCCTGCAATCAGCATGCGCACACAAACAAAAGAAGCAAAATATAATAGTTACCGAAGTGTATGATGAAGTAGCAGTAGCCTGCCTGACACTTCATGTGCCCATTGTCTGACATGAACCTGTCAAACCTCCTATACCATTGTCTCGGGGTCTACGTTAAGCCATAGAGGCTCTTCATTCTGCAGATCAAATCTTCTTTGCCTGAAATCTTATAACCTTGTGGTTGCACCATGTATAGCTCCTCTTTCAGATCTTAATGTAAGAAAGCTGTATTTATATCTATCAGCTACAGATGTTGATCTTCCTCCGCTACCAGACTCAGCACAATCTTGACAGTCGTCATCTTCACCACTGGTGAGAAGAGGTCTGTATATTCTACTCTTTTCTTCTGCTGGAAACCCTTCACAACAAGCCTTGCCTTGGAGCGCTTGCTACAATCTGAATTCTCTTTCAGCCTGTAGACCCACTTGTTGTGCAGTGCTCTTTTGCCATTTAGTAGTACCGTCAAATCCCAAGTTTGATTTGACTCCAAAGATTGCATTTCTACATCTATGGAAAGCACCCACTCCCTTGATTCTTCAACTTGAGTGGCATTCTCAATGCACTCTAGTTCATCATTATTAATTAGTAAAAAATAAAGTAAAGAAGGAGAATACCTGTGTACGGGTCGTGTCACTCTGTTGTATCTTCTGGCTTTTGTAGCAGACGATTGAGGAACTTCCAGTGCTCTTTCTAGTTGAGTACTTGTTCTTTCACCATCTTGCTGTCACCAGTATCATCTTTCTCCATATATCTGGATTCTTCAGAAGTAGCTGACGGCTTGTCCTGAGTTCTGACCCTATCATTGTACATCTCCATTTCATTGAATGCGACGCCTCTGCTTATGATGAATTTCTAATTATGGTAATCCCAAAACTTGTACCCAAACTCATTTGAGCCATATACAATGAACATGCACTTGACATATTTTGAGTCAACTTTGCTCCTAAACCCCACATCCACATGCACATATGTAGAACACCCAAATATTCTTAAATGAGATAGATTTACCTTTTTTTCACTCTGGGCTTCTTCAGGTAATCCTTCCTCTAAAGGTATTGATGAACTACAGTTAATCAAATAAACTGTATTGTTTACTGCTTCAGCCTAGAACTGTTTTGGCAAGCCGACATGCAGCCTCATGTTTTTGGCAGGCTTTGTGATTGCTCTGTTCATGTGCTTACCCCCATTATTTTGTTGCGATGTTCTTGAGACAATGAACTCATGCCTGACCCTCTCTGTAGGACATAAATTCCTGAATCTCTGATCACAGTACTCACTTCTGCATCTGATCATAGATACTTAAGCTTCAAGCCCGTCTCATTTTCTACCATAATTTTCCATCTCTTAAAGACTTTTAATACTTCAGATTTTGCTTTAAAAAATAAACACATACCTTTCTCGTGTGATCATCGATAAACGTGACAAAATAACGAGAACCTCTAATGGGCTGAACTAGAGTAGGACCCCATACATCAGTATGCACTAACTCCAGTTTCTTTAATTTCACCACTGACTCGCTCTTGAAGAAAAAAAACTTTCTTCTGCTTGCATTTATATAGTATACACAAAAGTCCAGATCAACTGATTTCAAATCCTGAACCTTATTTTTTGAAAGTAGGGGCTCATACCTTTCTCGCTCATACGACAAAGCCTACACCGCCGCAGACCTGCATCCACCCTAGTTCCAGCCATATCAATGAAATCAACCATTTTATTGATCAAATAAAGTGTGTTTTCAATGTTACCCTGAGCCATCACCAATGCCCCCTTAGTCACCTTCCATGAATCACCTGTGACAGTAGTCACGAGTCCTGATTTTGCCAGCTGGCTCACAGAGATAAGATTTCTCTACATACTTATAACATACTTAGCTTCTGCAAGCTTCCAGACTGTTCAATTTGGCAACTTTATATTAACATCACCCTTTCCTACTATACTACAGACCTTATTATCTCTCAAATAAACCTTCTCTAGATTACTCTGTGTAGTTTTTTAATAGCTTTTTATTGGGGCAAACATAAAAAGAGTCACTTGAATCCACTATCCATGATTCAATACGGATTAGGGATAATATTAGAGAGTTAGTTTGGATTTTGCTAGCGGAGTCATTAGTAGAGTAACTACTTGCCTGCCCTCCACCACCAGCTTTCCTTGGAGCTTTTCAGCCATTCTTGAAATGCCATTTCTTATCGCAATTCCAACATTCTCCTCTGCTAGACTTGGGTTTTCCTTAGATTTGGATTTGCCTTTGCCTATATTCCTGCTTAGATTTCTTTCTCTATTATCAGCATTCAACGCATAACCTGAAGATTCACTATTCGCTGTTTTTCTAAAACTTCTTCATTCAACATCAGACCCACGATGTCATCAAAGTTAAACTTCGAAGTCCCTGAAGAATTACTCACCGCTGTTACCAAGCCATTCTAGCTTTCCGACAATGAAAATAGTATCACCAGTGCTCTGACATCATCTTCAAACTTTATCCCCATAGAACACAACTGGCTCTTCACAGTGTTGAAGTTATTGAGATGCTCTGCCATCGAATTGCCTTCCATTATCTTCATGCTGAATAATTTCTTCATCAAAAAAATCATATTGGAAGCAGAATATTTTTTACATCTTGGCCAGTTCCGCCATGAGATCTATCGCAGTTTTCTCATTCACAATGTTGAACGCAACAGATGAGGGAAGTGTTAACCTAATCAAACCTAGTACCGTTCGTTTCATTACTTCCCATTCCTCCATAGACATAGAGTCAGGCTTCTTTGTGATTTCTTGTAGAGGCAAGTATAATTTTTTCTGATACAACAAATCTCCCATTGCATCTTCCAGAATGAGAAGTTCGTCCCATTGAACCTTCTCTAGCTTGAATCACGCTTCTTCGGCCATTGCTCTTACTCGAAACAAACCCACTTGATACCAGTTGATAGGAATCACACAACGAACAATTTCCAATTTTTTTGGGGCTTAAGAATGATTTGAACTAAACCATACCGCGAAATAGCAGCATCACACCAATTCGATAAAAAACCAGAACAAAAATTAAAACAGTAGCACAATCAAAGCAACTAGAAAAATACACGAGAATTTACATGGAAAAACCCGAGAATGGGAAAAAAATCATGGAGCTACACCACCAGAAAATTCCACTAGGAAATCCAGAAGGTTTTACAAAGAATGCACACTAGTTTTCTATTTACACACAAGAATACTTATAGGACATACTCCACAATCTTCCCTCTCTGATTCGATGCAAAAATTACACCGATCACCGAAATCCACCTCATTGACACTCCTCTCATTCATCGGGATGCTTGTTGAAGAATATTGATGCCCTTCCTTACGTCGCTCGAAATCGAAATTAAAAACTAATTCCCAACTCTAACCGCTCCTGGTGCATAGGTACTCAAAATTGGAACCTATACGCCAAGTTCTCGGGAAACAGTTGCCCATATGGGCGCATATGCGCCCAAAGCCGGCGCATATGTGCTGACTTCTCTGTTCGAGTAGCACCCAAGTGGGCGCTCCATAACCCAACGCATAAGCTCTGGGTGCTCTATCCCGTTGCTCACCAAATCAATCTCCACTCATAACATTAGAATGAAACAAATATTATCTAAAATGATTTAGGATGGTTTAGAATCTAAGATGTACTGCAATCTAAGATAGGAAGCAAAAAAAAAAATCTCATAGTTTATCAAAATATGTATGTAAAAGCAGCGAACACAAATCTTTTATTAAAATAATCGTAATATATAAAATATTTTAGTAACTGTCAATATCCCACAACAATGTGGAATCCAGCATGCATCATACTTGATAAGATTCTAATCATTACGTACACCTTGGCCACTTAATAAATTATTAGTATATATAATTATAAATATCACCTAAAAAGAAGATTCACATCATAAAATCACCCAAAAAGAAGATTCGCATCTTATGTTGGCAAGAGACATGTCAAGTGAATATCAAAACACGGGAGGCGCTGACATGCACAAAATTGATAAAACTGAAAGTTTGTGGCCCATGAAAGGCCAAAATAAGAAATTCCTTGGCATCCTCTACGATGTAGTATTTCACTTTTCTATTGACTTGCATTTAAACAATAGGAATCAACTTTATGTTTCATTTTATCTGTATGAATTCTTCCATCAAAGCAAAACCATGATGCAACGACTAGAGGCAGTCCCAATTATTTCAATAATTAGCATTTCCTCAGAGTTAGATTCTATAACTATATCAATCAACGATTTTTTCTTCTCCTATGATTATTGCTATCAACATATTTCTCTATGTTTGAGGGACCATATTATTCAACCTTATACCTTTCCCTCAAGGTTGGGACTTTGTGACTGTAGGTAGTTTCATATTTGCTTTTTAAATCCTTTTTAACGGTCCCCAAAGTTCTCTCTCTTTTTATTTGAAAATAAAATTACAAATATTTTAAGCAGAAATGCAATACGAAAGAACTTAAATCTTGCCTTTTTTTAGAAGTTGTGTAAAAGTACTTTATTGAATCATGGAAATGCTTATGTTTTAGTTTGCTTTGTAATCCTAAATTATTACATTACAGGGGTCATATTGAAAGTAAAACCAAACTTCGACACTTAAAAATTAAACCATTTATAAGTTACTAACCCATCTATATAAAAAAGAAATCACACATTTTTAGGGAAATAAAATTTAGGAGCTTTAGGATTCTTAAAATAATGGAGTAAAGATTGCTGCAACTTAATGTTGAGAGTATGAACGAATTAATTTGTTTTAAGCTTACCGAACAAGCTTTTGGAAGGGAAGCGGGCTGTGTGAGTTTCAATCATCACCATAATCATTGTATTATTTCTCACATTTATTTCACATACACAGCTGCATGATTTTTTGATTTTTATTCTCTTGTATTGCTCGTTTGTCATCTTTCCATCACTACTCATGAAATTTAACAAATACTTTACCTCCCTATAACATCCCCAAAAGGCTGAAAGCAATGATACATCTGTCACCAGAACTTATGACGAAGTTTTTTTAACTTTTAAGTGTGTTGCTTTTTTCGGAGTTTGAAAGGATTGCCTTTTTGCTGAATAGTTGTTAGCTTTATAAGTGCAATATTTACATACTGTCTCATTTGTAAATTTCTGGCTGGTTTGAGGATTTTTCACGATGTTTAGGGGTGTAAATGAGCAAAAAATGAGTGAGCCTAGGCATAGCTCGTGTTTGGCTTGTTAAAAAATATAAATGTTCATGTCCGGCTCATTTCTATTCGAACAAAAAAAATGCGTTCCTGTTCGGCTCGTTTGCTTAGCGAGCCGACCACTAGCTAGTCACGAACAAAGAGTTGTTTTGAGAACCATAGTCACACAGCCGTAGGATGTTCAGGGTTGGGACTAGATTTAAATCTTATTATTTATATTAAAACATGATTTAAATATACTTTAATATATATATATATATATAAAATTTATAATTTTAATTGATTATAAATCTCTGTAGCATTGTAGTCAATTAAAATTTTTAAAAATAATAATTAATTTTACATAGATACATACATACATACATATGTATATATATATATACATACATACATATGTATATATTATTATTTCGAGCCAAAATGAGCCAAACACGAATAAACAAATCCTTATTTGTGTTTGACTTGTTTATATATTGAGCGCAAAAAATATGTTTGTGTTCGGCTCTTTAAGTTAGCAAACAAATTGAACACGAACTTCTTTACGAACCGATCATTAGTTATTCACGAACAACGAGTCGGTTTGACAGCCAATAACCATGTTCTTATCTTTAATTGAGCATTTATAATAACCACTTCTTGCTTTTCATTCCCTTTCTATATATTGGACTTATGTATGGGCGACACTTCAGGTTTAAGCATGCACAGTGCTTGATTTAGTGTTTTTTTTTTTCTTTTTTGACTCTGTCTCGTGCAGTTAGTAGCATTCACTGGATTTTTATTCGTGTCCACTTGAACTAATTTCTGTTAGTCCTACCATAATTGTTATTATATTTAAACAAGATAATGCAACAATAATCACTGGAGTAGCTTTCTTTTCTAAGGATGGGCGACTTCCGGAAGATTCAATACATGACTTGGCTCATGATATCGTCAAGGCTCTACAGTAATTGCTATCATGCCTTCAAACATGCTATTTAACTGTTTGTTTGTGTTATGACTTCATTTTTGTTAATGATGTTCATATAACCATTTCTAGGTTCCTTCACTCAAAAGGAATAATTTACTGCGATTTAAAGCCATCAAACATTTTACTAGATGAGAATGGACATATGAAGGTGCTTTTCTCTTTTTCGAAATAATTTTTTATTTTTAGTGTGAAATTCGCAATTATTTAATGTTGTATTCTGTTACCTCATCTCAATTGCAGCTTTGTGATTTTGGTTTGGCAACAAGGCTAAGTGAAATAGAGAAGAATTGTCGTGACATGGTTGGTTTCTATTCACTTTGATTATATATTTGACAAACTCTAGATTTATGCACAATATTTACGTGAAGTGTTCCCTTTGTTGTTAAAGAATTTGTATTTTGTAATGTCGTGCTACAGGTCAAGCGAGGCACACCTTGCTATATGGCTCCAGAGTTATTTATGGATGGGGGAGTGAATTCTTATGCTTCTGATTTCTGGGCACTAGGTTGTGTTTTGTATGAGTGCTTTGCTGGAAGACCTCCTTTCATCGGAAATGAATTTACAAAATTAGCAAAATCAATTCTTTTAGATTCTACCCCAGATCTTCCCGATAACCCGTCTAACGCTTTTGTGGATTTGGTTAATAGTTTGCTAATTAAAAATCCAACAGAAAGGTTAAACTGGGCTGAACTTTGCGAACATAGGTTTTGGCGAACGAAGTTCATTTCTGTTTCTCTACCTCCTCAACCTGCTTTCAGTAACATGCTTCATTTATTTGCTAAACCATTGCTTACTGAAAGAAATGGTGAAAGACCTTTGCAGCAAAGCACACCTACAAAAGGCCGAGAAAGCAATGCAAGTGATGGAAGTTCTTCTAAAAGGAAAAAGATATTTGAGACACCTAAAAATGCTAACTCTACCCGGAAAGTCCAACCTAAAGCTGCTGATGCAGCTATTGAAGATAAGCGAAAAGTGGGCCAAAATGCTGGGAAGGATGTCAATATTCTCAGACTTTCAAGGTTGGCAAAAATGAACCTTCAAAGAGAGAATGAAAAGGAAAACTACAGGATTCCTCTTGCCAGAGAATGTGAAAACAATGCCGATGTGAAAATTGATAACACTGACATGGAACTTGATTTTAGTGAAATTCCGGAGGATGATCCATCTGATGAAACTGATGCTTCAGAGAGTCCTGCTATTTGTCTCAGTGGAAAAACTAACATAGATAATTCCATTCCGGATACTATAGCAACAGAGAATGACACGAGCCAACAAGCTGCAGCTAGTGATATTCGTGTGATGCCTGAAGGCTCAAAGAAACCAGAGAAAGATACGCATTCTGAAAAAAATGAAATTGGTGCTACTCCTTCTAGCGTCTATCTTCAAAGAATGGGTCATCGGTCTAGAGCAGCTTCTGAAGCTGACCCTGATACAGAGTCATCTAGAATTTCTAGTAATATCTTTCAAGTATTTTGGCATCCGACAGATCTCTCAGTCAAGCCTGTGATGCCTAGCCGCAAGAGCAGCAAAACTTCAGATGCAATTCCGTCTCTTCCTTTTAGTGCTGTACCAGCATCTGACTACGTTAAGTTGCTGCCTGAACAGTTAAGTGCACTTAATACTCAAATAATTCATGGTCTCAATGGAAGCCCTCAAATTTCAGAGAAAGTTATCAAATACTTAGAAATATTAAGTTCAAATTCTGATGCCGCTAACCTAATAATGAACGGGGCAATAATGCCGTCACTTGTAAAGATGCTGAGACATCCAAAGTCAGCCGCTCTCCGTGTGCAGATTGCTTCGGTGGTAGGTTTATTTATTCGCCACTCCACTTACATTGAAACTGAGTTGTCAAGTTCTGGTATTATCGATGCTCTTGTACATGGCTTAAGGGATAAGCAAGACAAAGTGAGGAGGTTCTCTATGGCTGCGTTGGGAGAGCTGCTGTTCTACATTTCCACACTGAATTATACTGTTGAGAAAGATAGCTGTGCTAGTGAATCCCCATCAAAGGACAAAAAGTCATCTGGTTGGCAGGTCAGTTTTGTTAATGCCATCTGTGATCTTTCTTTGGTCCATTCCTCTTGTATCTTAGGGAATGTTAATCAAACTGGATAATCAAGTCAGGCCATATACACCCATGATTAAAATCATTTTCAATCTGAATCCTTAAGCCTGTGATTGAGAGCCGACTACGTATTTCTACACGCTAGATTTTTCATTTATCTAATGTGAGACTAAACTCATTACATCCATGTTATTTAACAATCTTCCTCTCGTGTGAGAACTCTACATATTGACTATCATGCCTTCTCAAACAAAAGTTTTTTGGGCTTAATAAGCATTATGCACCAAGGATTCACTTAATTATGTGGAATCTATTGTTGATTCACTTTCTCTTGAACCTTGCTCAATCACAATAGGAGCAAAAACTCATGAGAAATTCTAATCACATGAACCTACTCAATTCCATTTGAAGCTTGGGTTTTTATACCATTGGTTATCATGAATTAAAGGAACCAAAATTGGGTAACCAAGCTAAAGGTTAAGGGTATCTTAAACCAAAACCTTAAACTTATAAGTGAAAACTTTACTACTTAGTATTTCGATATCAACACATTTGTCACATATTTGATATCTGACCTATTCCAATACTTTCTCATGCATGTGACCTATCTTTGAATGAATTCATTTGCCATCTTATTTTGGGGTAAAAATTAATCTTATTACTGTGTTATTCTCAAGTCCTGTAGAATTTCATTTCGACTAACTCAATCTGTTGCGGTATGGATTTTTTTTCTAAAGAAACCATGATTTCTAGTAGGATGCTTGTATTTTCAAATCCTTGGTGAAAATCATGACAAGGCCACATTTCAGGGAAAAGGGCTCTATTTAACACGCTAGCATTGCTTCACATAGTTGGTCTTAGGTTTCTCTGACAATGTCATGACCTGGCTCGGAGTGGATAATATATCTGTTGAAAAATATAAATTCAGTTATTATCTGTAGTTAATAATGATTTAATAAATTAGTAGAGCCATTAACAAAATAAATTTTTAATTAACTTAAAATAAAACAATTATAAATGGACTTACTTTTCTCTATGTTGACCACATGATCTTTATAGTATATACATTATCCATTCTTTCACTCATTTTGTAACTCAAGATCTAAACATGAAATTAGTAGTTTAAAATATAGTGGGCTATTAACAAGCTAGCTGTTGAATCCTTTCTTAGGACATAGGATCCTGTATTGTTCGTGATACCACACAATCTAATAGAAGATCCCGAAATCCTAAAACAGAGAGTCCTTTTTCTTCAGGAGCCCTCCCTTTTCTTGGGTGTTTCTCCAGATGAATCAAAAGAATTGCACCCCCTCCCCCAAACCTCGATATGGGAGAAGAGATTTAATGAGGACAAGACTTATGCCTATAGGGTCAACTCAATGTCGGTGATGTGATAGGTGTCCTTTGTCTCGATCAATGAGTTTTACATCGAAAATTGTTGAATGTATTTATTATTGATCAGACGTTACTTCCAGCTGGATTGGAACACTTCGACTGATCGAAGACGATGTGGTCTTTTCAGTGAGTGAATATATTCGGAAATAATAATAATAAAGAGGAGGGACCGGTTTGATTTGTTTGGGTGATCGGTGGTTTGATCGATTTGATCTGTTTGGGTGATCGGTGGTCCGATTCTTTAAGTAAGAAGGCCCGAGTCCGTGACCTAGTATTTGAATATACATTTAGTTCCTTGATTCCCTCAACCCTTTGATTGGACACTTGCAATGCTCCGCGAGAAGGATGAAGGAATGAAAAGAGGCTCCTTGCTAGCTTTTTGATCCCTTGAGACATTGGAGATGAAGATAGTGTGGACTCTGAAAGTGAATCTTTCGTTACATGTCATTTGTCCTTATCGCTTATCCTACAATGGATTAAATGATCTTAATTCTCGCAATTTCGCTGAGGTAAGGCAATGATTACTAAGTCGACAATGAGATCATTGCTTACTGGCTTTGTACGAGTGATTGTACTATCTCCGGAATTTAGAAAGCTTGGTCGTCTAATTGATATGATGGAATGCTTCCTAGAGGGAGATAAGAAAGACTATTCTTCCAATACTTCTAAAGAGTCTTCTTGAGTGTTTGCCTCAGGTAGATGTTCTCTAATCATTACTTTTTCCTGGGAGAAGGCTCGCTTCCTTTATACGCTTTGTCTGTAGGAGGAATTATTGCTTACGGAGTACACATGTAGTTCGCGTACTCCAAATACTCCCCTAATACGCCAATAATAACATATGAATAACATTTAAATGAGAGTGTTGTGAGTTATTTCAGCGTTATTGAAGTTTACCTCACAAAACTCAGAATAACTCAAATAATCCCTCAATTACACCTCAATAACTCCAAGGTTAAGGTGTCTGTCTTTTCTAAACTTTTGGTTATCTCGAGGTGGAGGAAATATATCATTCTTTCCCCTCTCATCTTTTTTAATGTATCTATATTGATGCGTGTTGAAAAATTCGCGGTGGTAGAGTAGCAGATTATTGTCTTAGCGTTATACGAAAATTCAACACACACACAGATGAAAAATAAACGATGACGACTCCAATTGTTTTTACGTGGAAAACCCGTAAAGGGAAAACCACGGGGCCTGACCCAGTTGCGAGAATCCACTAGTGATTGATGTTTACAGAAATTCTCTGTCTCACAGACGGAAGAGAGTAATTATATGTTTCAGACTAAAATGTCGGCTGACGGTGTTTGGTTGGTGGTGATTGACGATGATTGGAGGAGTTCTACGGTGACGGAGGTCGACTGTGACAGAGATCGAAGGCGACGGAGGTCGACGGTGATGGAGGTCGATAGAGGACGACAGTGACGGAGGTCGACTATGACGGAGGTCGACGGTGACGGCGATCGACGACGACGGAGGTCGACGGTGACGGAGGTCGACGATGACGGAGGTCGACAATGACGGAAGTAGATGAAAGTCGGCGGTGGTCGATAAAGGTTGACGGTGACGGAGATCGACGGTGACGGAGGTCGGCGGTAGTTGACGACGGTCGGTGGTGATGCTAAGCAGCAGCTGCTTCTCAAAGCTTCAGACTCTCTATCTAGGCTTCCACTCATTCTCATGTGAGGGTTGGGGTCTATTTATAGTGTTTTGGATGCAATTAATGCAGCTAGTTTGATCGGACGGTCCAGAGGGCTCCTCCTGATCAGACGACGTTTAAGAGGTATTTGATGGCCATAACGATGTCAGAATTGAGTGATCTTGGGCTCATTGGATTCGTTTTGTCGAGACGCTCGATTCGAGTATAGACTTGCTAGTGTTGGCATTTGTTTGAGCTTCCAAGGGTGTCTGGAAATCCTTTAAGAATGGGTAATGACTTGATCTGAGCTTGATTTGACTCAGATTAGACTAGTTTTTATATTATTAGGTTCGTCTTGTCGAGCTGGTCAGTTTGGCTATAAGTTTGCTGAAATCGGAGCTCTGGATGATTTTTTATCAAGATTTGAATATTTCTTGCTCAAAGGATTGCACTAAGATTCGCGTGTCTTTCTTGTCTTCACTCTTAAGTGAGGGCTGTCCTTTCCTTTGCGTCCTTTCGAATTATGGCTCCGCACTCCGCACTCCGCACTTTCTTCTTTCGTTTTATCGAGACGAAGCTTTGAGGGAATTCATGTCGAATGACTTTGGTAAAGTTCCCAGCATAAAACTGCGGTGTTTGAGACTATGCCCGCATAGTTTTTTTCGACCCGACAATCACATATAGGGATGCCTTGGAAGACGAGGCTCTGAACTCTCCTATGGAGGGTGAATTATTCCATGAGGACGAGCTGCGTGCGTTAGGTGCAGATTTTTGGGTTACGGGGAGGGTACGGGATGGGTACCGGGATTGTGGGGGTACTGGATGGTTACGGGATGGTTACAGGATGGTTACGGGATGGTTACGGGAGGAGATGCGTGCGGATGGATGCGGATGCCGTATGGAATAATTGCCCCCTAATGGAGGGCGAGATTTGCTACTATTTCGACTAGCTTTGTTGGGTCTGCACTTTCCGTTATGCCAGGAAATGGAAGAGATCCTGTGTTTCTATGGATTAGTTTTAGCACAGATTCACCCTACTCCATTTCCCTGATAATGACATTCATCGTGTTCCTTCAATGACACAAACTCTCCTGGTCGACTGACTTGTTCCGTTAGTTGATTTCCCCTAAGGTATACAAAGCCGGTACGTTGATCTGCTCGTCGTCGTTAATAACCTTCGTGGGGGCTGGAAAGTATGATCACTTCGTGGAAAGATAAATTCTTCTTTGTAAAGAAGTAGGAGGAATGATATATCCTCGATAAGCCAAACTTCACAGCTTCGTTTTCCTCGTTCCCCGAGTTCGAGTTGCCTGATGCTGAATCATTTCAGTTGCCTAACTCTAAGGGGGCAGGAATTGGGCATTTTACCATGCCGAAGATTTTGAGAAATCACTTCGCGGTAAACCTTTTTGTAGGGCCATTATATTTTTTCTCTATTTGATCTTTGCGAGTTTCCTCTTTTTCACTCTAAATGCTAGGCCTCCAATGGCGATGAACGAGGAAAGGTTGAAGCGTTTGGAGATCTCGGAGGAAAGGGATAAATCCCGATCTGATGTTGTTCAGAGGACAGGAGTAGTTGTCATTGTTAATGAGGGTGAGAAGGATGAGGAGACGGGCCGTGTCCGCGATAGAAATTTTGCTTCTAGAAGTGGCGGAGACCGCCGCCGAAGCCTAGACGATGCCGTGATTGGAAATTTTAATATCGGCTTCAAGTTCCTGCCCTCAGGGAGATATAGGAAAAAAACGTGGTGTGCGAAGAAGCTCCTTTACGACCTCCCTCGAAAGAACCTCCGCTGAAACGTCGTAAGGCGGATTCGACCGCAAATGCTTTCCCCTCCAATCCCACGTCTCGGTCATCTGCAGCGCCAAAGTGGGAGGAATTCCATGTGAAGGGAGAAATATGCCAATTTAATGAAGCGAAGTTAAAGGCCATACTAGATTTGTCGAAGGACTGGATGGCCGAAGAAGGCTTTTCTGAGATCCCATATAAGTTGGGATTGCTAATACGCTCTCCCTTGTTGGTGGAGCAAATGCAGGTTGATCGCCGCCTGTTTCATCTTCCTGTAATGGAGCATATAGCGAATTTTTGGCAGACCACTTACATGATATAGCAGTCCCGTCAACATTTAATCTGCAAACATCTAATCTTACAATCAGCTTATGAAGTATTGAAAGTGAAGAATAAGTTCTTTGAGGCAAACTTTAAAAAACTTTCTGAAGAGAGGCTCCTAGCTGATGCCCATTCTGAGAAGCTGTCTTCGGATAGAAAAAAGCTATTGGAGAAGAACGAGAAGACTATCTCAGAATTGTCATAGTACAGAGCTGAGAATGATGAGCTTTGGAAAGAAAGCCCTGAATGTGAAATCAATTCTCCTCGATGAAGAGACTGAGAATCAATTAGTCTTATGATCCCAGATTGTCAAATTGTATGTATCTTTAACAAATAAAAAGACGAAAGGAGAATTTCTCAAAGAGCTCCCCCATATGCCTGAATCTGTAGAGTTGATAATGGACATCCTTGAGTAAAATGCCAAGTTTATCTTGCGGATGGCGATAGATAAAGCCTGTTTGGATCCACCTATTGATGGTTTATATAAATTTTAGTGATTCGGGGGTAACGATGAGGGATCTTTTGACGATTATAAATGTATATACCGTGTTGTTGTTGGGAAGTTTTATGCTAACTTTAACATCATATTGAGTTTTGATTTGTAATTTATGAATGGACATTTTTGTTGCCATAGTTAATTTTTAACCAGTTGATTGTTTGTTTTCTCAAGTCATGTTTCAGTCTAACATGTTCGCATCTCAAGTCATGTTTCAATCTCACATGTTCGCATCAGGTCATCGCCTTCTAGTGGGTTTGGCTTTTGTTGAGGCGTATTATGCACTCTTGTCCTTATCCTTATGGGACTCCCACTGAGAATGTGCAAATATTTGGATACAATTTTTTATAAATCCTTTGGCCCAAATCTTGCCAATTCTTGGGTTAAGCCTTTACGTTCTCAAGGTAAGTCGTCATCTTGGTTGGATCAGGCCTTTCGTGAGGGGTACTCAGTGGAACTTGTAGCTCTCCTCATGTGGAACCCACCGAGACTTGCTCTAGGGATGACTCACTCTCTACTTACTGCGTTCTTTACGCGGAGGGGGGAGTCTATTCCTTAGGACTTGACATTTACTTAGGGAATTGACTTTTACACCTCAGGGTTTTTTTATTGCTTGGGCGTTGATGTTACTTTTCCTGCTTTATACATTGATCCAAAGGGAGTGCTTGATATGACCTGTATAAACAAACATGAACAATACATTATTATAATACAATTTAACTGGAAAGTTGGGAGTGTCTAGTCATTTCATGAATGAATACTTGATCCGTTTGGTCATATCCAAACACATAAAAATTCCTAGAGTACGAATGTTTTTAGACATTCCATATCAGGAATGGGGAAAGAATTATGAGATGCCTCCATAGACCCCGTTCCGCTAGGGCTATAAAAAGAAACCAACCCCGACCTTTTCCAACATGAGAGACTAAATAGTAAGTCAACATTAGCCATGTAATCTCTTACTAATAAATATGTATTTGGAGAATAGTACTCGACTGAAGTGTCAGATGATTGAATTGTGTGTTTTTATTTTTTCCTTAAAGGACTTGAATGGATTTTAACATGTTGAATGCCAAAAGTAGGATATCCCTTCCAGTTGAATTCGATCGTTGCTGCTGGATTCAATTGCAGAACGGTTCTCCCTCTTCAGGAGTAGAGAGAACTTTTCTTCCCTCCACAATTACTGAAGAATTTTGGCTTTTTGGGGAATTGGGTTTGTTTCTCTCCCGAGTCCCGGCAAGATGGTTTGAGTTCTCACTGTGAGCTCAGTGTTGTATTCCCTCCTTGTTAGGTTATTGCTCTCACTCTCTTTCTCTTATTCTCTTACGAGAGGATTGCCGAACTGCCTTCCGGAAGAACCGCTCGTCGTGGAAACTCATCTTGGTGCCATCCGAATGGTTCTTGAAGTGTTCACTTTCCTTCTTCGACAGAGAAGAAGACAAAGTGCGAGAGAGAATTTTAACTCTATAGTGTTGCGGTAAATTCCCTTAAATTAGGGATCTACTTCACTATTCTAGAGTCAAAATTATCAACAAGTTGTAATTGAAAAGAAGTACGGTAGATTTTACCTTCGTATCGTATTGGGCTTCGACTTCATTTTTTGTAAGCGATTAATTCATTTTCTTTGAGCAAATTTGAGATATAACTCTTGTTTGTTTCTTTTTAAAACTCAATTTTAATAATGCGATGTGATTTCTCTCGCTTAATTGGATGTAGTTGCGATGCTTGACATGGAGTTAGTGCTGTCAATTTTGGTCGATGATCATTAATCGTTCGAAGATTGATTCGAATTTTGGCTCGGATCGAGATCGGATCGAAATAAATGAGCCGTTTTGCGAGCCAAAATTTTGGATCGAATTTTTTTCAAGCCTATTTTGAGTTGACCTCAGCTTGGCTCGAAATCGGATCATTAGCAAGATATGACTATGAATTTAGCGAATTTAGTTCGATGATCGTTAATTGCTCAAAAATTGATTCAAATTTTGGCTTAGATTGAGATCAGAACAAAGTAAACGAGCCGAGCTACAAGCCAAAAATTCTGGTTCAAATTTTTTTCGAGCCAATTTTCAGCCGACCCCAGCTCACATTGAAATCAAATAGTTAACAACCCTGTATGGAGCTCAATTTGGAAAGTTCTTCGAGTTGTGTTCGATCATTACTCATTTTGGAATTTGATGTCTTTTTCTGTATGTATGTAATCTTAAGATTGTAACGTCATTCTTTCATAAATAGTCTGTATGATATGACATACTCTATCGAGCTATGCACCCTATCCAACCTTTCTTGAGAACTTGCGTACTTTGTAATTATGATGATGGTTTTCCTATGCGTCATTTCTGGAAAAAGCTAATGAATCTTCAATACTTTGTCGTTACCTTCCTAGCTATAAACAAGCAAAATCTTGCGCGTTTAGTCTAAACTCACGAGAAATAGGTTAAAACATAATGAAAGTCAAAAGTATGAAGGAATGTTATCCATTTCTTTACGGAAATGGGGGAAAACATTTGTCTTGGAGAGTCGAAGTGAAGAGCCTTGTGCGGATTGTATACTAATCTAGTTCTCTTTGCATGTTGAGTACCAAATGCTGGGGCTTTCAGCGTGTTAAGTCCGAACGCCATCTTGTTTGAACTTAGCAAGGTGAGATATCCCTGACCACAAATGGAGGGAGTCTGTTCTTAGAAAAGTAGGTGTTGGAGCACCATATTCCTGGAGTGGACATCCTATTGATTTGTTGTTGGCAAAGGTAGGTAAAATGTGTGAGAGCTTTGGCTGCTCACATGTTTTGCCCTTGCTTTCTTCAGCCACACATACTTCTCATAGTCTTGGTGAGGAGCTAATATGTGCAATTTTTCTGCTATTTGGCAATACAACCCTCATCATCCTCTTCTCTCTCTTTTGTTCTTCAATTTGCCTGTAGTGCAGGGGATTTGAAGAATTTGAAAGAGGAAGTGAAAAGGGAGTGAAGATCTTTGGTGGGGAGCTGTTGAACGAGAGTCAACAAAACCCCCTACCTTCTCTTTCAATTTCTTGCTTAATCAAAAAGAATTGGGACAGACATACTTTTAGTTTTATTTTTATGGTTGCGATTTACTTTGTAACTGTTAACAGAAGAAATAAAGTTGGCCATTGTTTCTCCTTTTATATATCGTATCTTTTTATCCGCCTTTTGTTATTTGTGAGAAGTTTCTTTCTTTCTTCATATCGTTTCGATACAGTAATAAACAACTGTATTTTCTACTTCTTCCTTAGTCCCACCATAAAAGGAAAAAAAAAGATGAAGTTGACGAATTAGAGAAAGATCATGCAAATATATATTTTAATCGAAAAGGAATAACTACCTCTCATTCCCTTTCATCCAAGTCTCGGGTGCCCTTGGTTTTGAAAAATGCTGGGTATAAAACTGAACTGTCCTTCAATCAGAGGAGTTTTTGACTATCCTATAGGTCTTACGCTTATGCTTGACTGTCTAAGATAGTTCAAGATCACTCGACTTATCTTAGATTGTCTAAGTATTCATATCACAACTTATTATATTAGGGGTAGATGATTTTTAAATCGTTTCCAATCCCAATCCCGAGGATCTTAGTTCTCGAATACATGATTAGATGATGTGCTCTAGAATACACTTGTTCTCTGATTATGTAAGGATCAAATTTCCTAAGGGCCTAATCGCGAGCCGCAGGATCTCTGATCTCCAGGTTTAAATCGTCACTCTTTGATCCTGATGTTATAGTATTTTGCTATTCTCCTCTTGAGATTCTCTTGTCGCAAGGAGGTTTGGTTTCGGAGTTCTTCTAGAAGCAGTAGAGAATCTGGTGGACCTCTGATGTTTGATTCCCTCCATTTGTCAAGTTTGGATTCCTCAAAGTTGGATGCAGTGAGGATCCTGAGACTATTTACATCGTATTCTGCCTGAAAGACTGCTTCACTCACATGAGAATGGGAGAAAGGTGTCTGTTCGGTGGCCGTTGTAGGTCTTGTGCGCAAAGTCCACAGGACTGATGGTAGCATCTCGGGCCAGTTTCTCTGAGCTCCTTTCATTTTTTTCGTAAGTAGAGTCAGGATGGGTTTGTTAGCGGCTTCTACTTGGCCATTGCCATGAGGATGATAAACAAAAGTAAACTAAAGCTTTCTTCTCCTGTTCGCTGCAGAATTGCTTCATTCTCTTGTCCGTGAATTGGATTCTATTATCGGTAATGAAGACCATTAGTAACCCATATCTCAATATGATGTCGCTCCATATGAAGTTTCCAATTATCTCGGTAGTAATCTAGACCGGAGGCTTAGTTTCGATCCACTTGGAGAAATAATCTGTCATGAAGAAAACGTCTGCATTGTCTCTTTCCCTGCTGTAGAGGTCCGACGAGGTCCATTCCCCGGGCCGTAAATGACCAAGGGTTGTTTATCGACTATAATTTACGCGAAGGTAATAGCTTCATTGGGACGAACTTCTATATTGTTCACATCTCCTCAAAAATGTGTCCACATCTTTCCTAAGAGTGGGTCAGAAATAACCTTGTCGCAATACTCAGTTGGCCAATGTTCATCCTCCGGAATAGCTTCCACATTCCCCATAATGCACTTCTTGTAGAGCGGTCTCTTTCTCCTCTTCTCTAATGCACTTAAGCAAGAAAAAGGCAAAAGACCTTCAAAAGAGCCGTCCGTAGGCCACTATGTACTGAGCAACTTTAATCCAGAATCTCCTGAGATTTTTGATACCAGGGGGTATTACTCTTGTTGAGAGATATTGCAGATAGGGTTCGATCGATCTCCTTGTTTCCTGTATCTGCAAAACTCATCTCTTCAACTCTATCAATGGCTAGCCTACGAAGAATCATGGTCCATAGATTATGAACACTGTTTCCCCGAGAGAGAAGGTCAACGAATTGGTTCTTATCTCTAGGGATGTGTTCGATTTGGAAATGTTTTAGCTTGCTTATCTCGTCCTTAACTATAGTGAGATATTTCATCATTATTGGGTCTCTCATCGCAAAGAGTCCGTTGACCTGGTTGACTAACAATTGAGAGTCATCTTTGACTATCATGCTGGTGGCACTAATCTTCAATGATAGCCTAAGTCCCTTTATCAGTGCTACATATTCAACTTGATTATTGGTGGCCTCAAAATTGAGCTCCACAGAGTAATTTATTAATCCTCGATTATAGCCTCAACTTCATTGTGATAGCCTGTGTCCCGTTATCAATACTTTTAAACTTAGTAATTTAACTGGAAAATAAATAATATGCATGTTAGTCATGTATAGTGAATCAACATGGAACTAGTTAATTTATTCAATTATGGCCATTAAAAAATATTTATAACTTATTGTTCGGTATAATATTTTATCTCATTTTTTCTTATATCATTTATATTCGTTGTAGGAATACTCTATAGATTTTATCAATTGAAGTATATCTATATCAATATCAATATTCTTTTTCATTTATATAATTTTTAACTAAAATGGCTAATTTGTCTATTATTTAATTATTGTTATTTAATATTTGATTTGCTGCTTAATATAAAATTATAACTTGATATTTAAAATTTCTATTAAATTTCCAAATTTATAAATACATAGTTTCATTTAGAGCTTTAACATTTTTCCAAGTAAAATTAAGTCAAGTTTTGTCTGTACAATTTGTTTAATCCAATAGTAATCTATATTCTTAAAAATAACATACAATTTTAAGTAAAGCATTCTCAAAAACAAGAAATCTAAATTTGCGCTACTGTTTGATTTAGCGAGGCTCATTGTCCCTAATTTTAATCGAATATTCCTAAACAGGTGTCAAATTCGCTAATTGGTTTGGTATCATCAATTTTGCGCAAGGGTGAAGATGATGTAGTTCAGTTGTATGTGTTAAAAACAATTGACAACATGTGCAGTCAAGGGGAAGAATGGGCAGCTCGTTTTGGTAGCCATGATGTTATTGGGAATCTCTGTTACATATATAAAGCCACAGGCAAGCTGGAGAGTACAAAGCTTATAGCTGGTTCTTGTTTAGTCCGCCTGGCTCATTTCAGCCCATTGACCATACAATTGATCTTTGAGAAGCTCTCAATCAAAGACACCGCTTCTTCTGTCCTTAAGAGCAGCCAACCTCGTGAAAAACAAATTTGTTTAAATCTCCTTAACATGGCCATTCTTAATAACCATTTGTTATCTGGCATGTTGCGGCATCTTTCATCATTGATGGAGGAGTTGGTTCCAGGACTAATATCACTTATTGAACAGGGAAATGAGGTTTTACGTGGAAAAACACTTATTTTTGTAGCTCTTCTCTGCAAAAATAGTCGTAGGTGGATCTCTAGATTTCTTTGCAATGCTAGACTACTATCTACGGTCGACCGGTTGGTGAAGGAGAAGGACAGTTTTCTTCAGCCGTGCATGGAGACCTTTGTACAGATAGTTTCTTCTACAGTGCCTGAGATACTTGAAGCTGTTTCTGTAGATATACAGCAGATTATGGGAGGCAAACGGCATGGTTTTGTGGCTTCTGTAACTGCAAGAAACAACACAAAAAATACATCTGATCTGTTTCCGTCTGTTCTGAATCTTCTTGGAAGCTTATCTTTCAAGCATAGAGTAGTAAGCAACCATGTCTTGTTGCAGCTGGCAAATATTGGAAAGCTTTTAGAATCTCCTTTCCAGGTAAACCGTGCGCTAGGCTATTAGTGTCTTTTTTTTGGACATTGACATACTTACCACCTAATTCTTACATATTTACATGTCTAACACCAAAATTTTAATTTTTACATTTATACCACCCCAATCTTTCATATCACATCAAAAATACCACCATCTTAACTTTAAAACTGAAATGCACCTTTTCATTCATAGGGAAGATGTCGTGTATGTAAAAATTAAGGTTTAGGTGGTAGATATGTAAATACTTTAGAATTGAGTGGTATGTATGTAAATCTTATTTTTTCTTGCAACCTCATTATTTATCGATATTTGGTGGTTGTTACTGAGTTTAGCTGACACAGTAACATAAGCCTCATCTCTAACAATACTCGAAGCCCCAGTCGAGCTAGAATTTGTAGAACTTAAATGTAGACGTAACGTTTGTACTTGTTCTCGAGTGAAATGCAGGGAAGAGATGATTTCCAGATAACTTTGCTGCATATACTTGAAGCAGTTACGGAGGAACCATCTTTAATTCTAAATGATCCCCAAATTTTCACTGGTCGAGTTCTTCCTGGTCTTGCCACTTTATACAAGGGTAACAAAGATGGAGATGCTAGATTTTTGTGTCTGAAAATATTGTTTGATGTGATGATGGTGATTCTAAGTGACACCTCGGAGGTCTTGAAAAATGATGATGAGCAGGTTCTGAAGGCCTTGAAAGTGATATCACACGAACATTTTCTTCCTCTTTATCCCAATTTTATTGAGGATGAAGACCCCATTCCAATGTATGCTCAGAAGCTTCTGGTGATGCTAATCGAGTTTAAGTACATCAAAATTTCTGATATTTTGCATCTTGAAACAGTTTCACAGTGCTTTGAGTTTTTACTGAGTGACCTGTCTCTTGCAAATGTGAATAATGTGAAGCTCTGCCTTGCGTTGGCTTCTGCTCCTGAGATGGATACCAGGATATTATCTCATTTACAAGTTGTTAGAAGGATTGGAAACCTTCTCGAGTTTGTGAACGCAAATGGCATGGAAGATTTCTTAGAACCAACACTTGCTCTCTGCAAGGCATTCCTTCTGCGTAGCATAGGAACCAATAATGGATTAATTATTAGCAAGGAACCAGCTCTCCTGACCCAATTTGCCTTTAACACAACCCTTGAAGCTGATCAACAATATTGCATCGCTGACATATCTGATTTCAGTGGTCACATTAGTGCATTTTTAGAACTGATTGGCAACTCTGATGCACAGATTTCAGATTTGGCTTCTGAATGTGTGATATTTCTGCTCAAAGCAGCACCAAGAGAAGGTACGATGGGTCTATTGACGAATCTTCCTAAAATTAGCAGACTTTTGGAATGTTTGAATGAGGTAGATTCTATGTTTAAGTTGGTGCGGCTGTTATATGCTGTTGCTTTTGCCTGTAAGCAATACTTATCACAGGCGATGATACTCTCAATCTCTATGCCAGATGTGATGCGGATAGAAGTTCGGCTTTCAGATCTTAAGAACTCGTGCATTTCTGTGATTTCAGACGCTGCCTTATATTTAAGCATAGAGTTGCAGCGATTGCCTCGCTGTGTTTAACTGAGTATTTTATGCCGCCTTGTTAGTATAGTTTCTTAGATGCCACTGTTCCTTATTGTTCGTATCCTGATATATTTCCTTGTGAGTTTGGTGTGCATTTGGTTCCTGAAGCAGTTAACATATCATCTCGAGGAAACAATCGTGAGGTAAAAGTTACTTGAGTTACAAGTGAAAGGTAGAAAGATCAGAGGGAGAGGGAATGATCAGAGAGAATTAGCGGACGTCTCCCTCACCTTCTCTTCTATACCCTTCAATAACTCTCATTGTTACTCACATGAATGTATTGTATGATATCTACCAAATATTTACGTGAAGGAAATCGAGAACATGAAAATATATGAATTAAGTGGCGCTCTCAGGTCATCCACAGTTTTGCATGTGACTATCTTTATGGCTTGCAATTTGCATTATTGACTCGAGCCTCTTTTCAACAGGTCAGTATTTTTTGCTTCTTTATTTTATATTGAATTTCCATGCTATTTGTGCTCTCCTGGATTTGAACATACTTTTTGGAAAGTCCTTAGTGGATATTCCTCCCCCATTCGAATTAGGGGATATATAAAGATCAAGTCTCTTTCTATGCTTCTTTTTTTTTAAAAAACCTGGGTTTATTTTAGTCTCATTCCTCTGATGACCAACAACTAATTGTACTGAGTGCATTTAAACTTAAATAACCAAATGAATCATATTACTAATCTTGAATAGAAAATAATAGCTGTTATCGTGAAGTTTAATCGCAGACTAATTACATGAGCTCCGAAATCTTTGAAGACTAAGATGGTGTTGAGAAGCATAATATAATTTTACCAACTTTTTCTCTCAAGCTCTATGTATATTTCTTAGTGTGTGCAAAGATATACCTAATATCTTTCTTTAATTTTTCTTATCTTTTAAATGTAATCTGTCAATGCAGCTTACCCATAAAAAGTTGGCCAGCTTCTAAATACATTGAAAACAAACGTGAGCATGAGGTCATTATATAAAAAACCATTGAATTTTAGTTACTTCCAAGCATTGCCTCTTATAGGAGCCCAGTTATCCATTTGTTCTTTTATATCATTGAATGTTACTTTTAAACCAAAAATACATGAAAAATCAAATCCGAGAACAAGAAAAAATGGAGCCCAGTTATCCATTTTCTTGTTGCAACACCTATCATCATTTTATATGATTAATATTTACTAAATTATCTTTATGTTCAATTTCCCAAAATGTTTTTCAAATAATACTAACATTTGTTGTCTATTCTTCTTTCTTCGTTTATGTAATCTTCCTAATCCCTATCTCCAAATCTTATAGTCTATTACTCTTTGATCATTATTGCTGTTATAAATTCATATAATCTAATATTAATGTTTTAATAAACTATAAATCTAAATTAAATAAGTCAACTTTTTCTTCATTTAACTCGTACCTTTTCCTCCAAGGTGATCCACTCCTCAATCAAATATCTGAATATTTATTTCTTCATCGCTTTCTGATTTTAACTAAAAAAAATATAAATTAATGTTATTATCAATTAACTTTAATTTAACTTATTTAAAAGATAAAATTTACAAACACTAAACTTTAGTTTAACTTATTTAAAAGAATTCTTTCTTCCCGCATGTTATGTCCTATTCCCCTTCGATCGAGAGCGTGTGTGGCTTTCCTTCAACGTTGACTCAACTTCTTCACACACATAAAGCTTCTACTTCCCTTCTTCCTTTACACAAAAGCTTCTTTTTGTCTTATTCTTGCCTCGCATGCGGCATTGTCCCTTCTCCCGCAAACCTCAACACACATTTCCTGAGCTCTTCTTGGCTATGGTTGCACAAATAACCCCTCTCTTACTCTTCCTTCACCCACAAAACTCTCTTCTTATACTTCTTTTCTGATTCTCATTGTCGCCTCTCAATGGAACCTCGTTGGTTTGACTCAAATGAGATCTTCACCTTTTAGTACAAACTACCTCGACGGTTAAGTTTGAACTGACATATTAATTTAATTAATTTTCATTATTATTATTTCACAATTATTACAATCTATTATCCTTATAAATGTTTCATTCTTGAAATTTATGAACTTCATAAAAGTTAATCATTATGGAGATGAAACACGAACTATACAAGAATCTTGAAGAAAATATAATTCTTGTTGAGTGATAACAAAAGTTGATATGATAAACCCAACACTTGAGAAAAGATAATTCAATCCCCAATCATTTGAAATCATAATAACATAATTGTATTAACACCACCTCATTCTAAATTGGATAACATAGCCAACACAACACCTAATTTCTAAAATAAATGTACATAAAGAATACACAACAAAAATAACTAACATTACACCCACATGACAATCCACTTATCAAGCTTTAATAGCATCCACTTCAGTACAAACAAGTTCTTTAGGTTCCTCATGAGTTAAGGAATACACTCTTGGTCAATTCTTCTATCTTCTTTGTTCTTTATGAGCCACTATGTTAGCTTCTGTCATTTTCTTCCACCACTTTTAAAAGTAGAGCCATCTTGGAAATTTCTTTAAGCTCAATCCTTTTCTGATTTAACATTTAGTATCGACTTTGAGCAAAATTAAGCAGTTTCTCATATAATGTCTCAGTTGTCGGTATAAATAACATATCTTAGATCCAAATAAGCATTCTTCATTGTGTATATTCTTGCACGTAATCAGGGCTTTGTAATTCTACTACCAGCCTAGCTATCAACTCCATCAACCTATGACTTATTTTCTTCTCAATATATCGTCCAAAATAAATTATTGGTTACTTTTTTCAAGCTTTTCCACTTGTGCATCGCTTCTAAGTATTGAAAATCAATTTCTACTTGTCTGGTCCTCTCATTTAGTATGTTTAGTCTTCAATCCCACGCGGTGCTAATGATCATTTGATTGAATTCTTCAATCTAGAGAGGACTTGTGGATTTCTCCTCTACATTTGAAATTAGTTGTGATGCATATCTCGAGGGTATACTAAACTTAACTTCATACTGCACGATCAAACGATTTTCTTGGACCGGCCTAATAAATTTATTCTAAATGTGCCTCCTTGTTGACAGTGGTAGGGACAAATCGCTGAATATGTTAACAAACTCCTCCCACTACACAAGTTGGTTAGGTCGACAAACTAACTTCTCCTGTAATTATCCTTGCCACAAACTCTCTTATTCTTCCTTGGACAATTATAACAAGGGGAACTCTCCTTTGGTGGACTTATGATACCATTTATAATCTTCTCTACCATCATCAGCCATTTTTCAATTTTCATTGGTCTATCAACTCTAGAAAATAAAAGTGGTATCATATTTTGGAAGAGCTTCAAAAATTTATTCATCTGTGTTCCCCCACAGCTCTGGCTTGAGGCTGAGAATTCTTAATTAGTTGTGTCACACGATTCATTATTTCGGAAAATACATTAGTACCAACAGTGATTTTTTTGGGCTTAACTATTATTCATGGCTTCTTCCTCCTGATTCTTCATAATTATGAAATAAAATAAAATAAAGCAAATTAAACTCATTAAAACATTCGCTGTATTTTATTTATAATTCTATCCAAATTATCATAATCACTCTTTTTGATGAGGATTAAAACCTAATTATCTTAAATATCACTTTTGTCACGATCCGACTCAGAGGATTAAAAATTCCAAGGTGGACCATTGAATGGTGAAATTATAATTTTTTCTTTTAATTTTCTTTCATTGATAGTTTATGATGCAAAAATAAATTAAAAGAGCCACTAAAAAAAGCAATTTAATTAACAAATAATAAGTTTATCATTATGTTTGGTTATTTCGCTTTCTGTACATGTTCTCTTCTCTAGTATTCATCTTTTATTTAAAAATTTAAACCTGACATAATAATTTAAATAATAAATTCATTTTATTTGTTCATAGAAATAATTTATAATTCTACGTGCATTAATAGCAGCTTTTGTTTTCAAAGTTAACTTTGGTATATTTTATACTCTTCAAGTTTTATATCTGCCTTAGGATCATCATTTTTATATAACCTAACACACTCCAAACCAATACATTCCTTGTCAAAAGAAAGTCGTATAGAATATTTTCATTATATTTTTGGTGGAAAGATGCCTACTTACTCTTAGTAGATACCTCTCGTCAGTATAGTGATTGGTGATCTAAAATTTTCAACCGTCTAATGTAGAAAACTGCCTACTCACTTTATTGATAGTATCCCGTAGTGATTTAAATTTCACATACTTGAGGGATAGGAAAACATTTACAAGACTTCTCTTAACATGCACATATAAACATCTATACATATATACAATATTTTTCTTTCATTCACCATAACACATTATTTCTTATAAGATATCTTATATTTATCTACCAATAAACAAATGCACATCTATTATAATCTGAAGTCATCCAATAATCTAATATATTTATAAGGAAATCATTATGCAGCTGCTAATGCAGAATTGTTAACATGCTCATTTCTTGCCTCCTACTATGAAGATATCACCGATATGATTAATACCTATTTTTTAGTCTTCATTTTCCCAAAATGTTTTTCAAATGATACTTAACTTTATCGTTTTTTCTTATTTCTTCTCTGGTGCAACCTTCATATTCTCTATCTCCAAATCTTTAAGAATCAATTGCTTTTCAAGCTTTATTGTTGTGATAAATTCATATAATTTAATATTAATATTTAATAAACACTAAATCTAAATTATATAAATCAACTTTATCTTTTTTTTTTTAGGAGCACTTTGAGATCAATTTTTATTTTTCATCTTTTATTTCTAAAATAAAAAATATAAAACAAACATAAACTATTTTTTTATTTTATTTCTGTTTTTTATTATTTGGAAAAACACATCTATTTTTAAAATACTAAAAACAGAAAATAAAAATATTTTTTTGTATGTTTGGAAAACACAATCTTTTCTCTAGTCAACTGTACGTCACTGTTGGCCTCCGCCGGTCCCCGGTTGCCAGTTGCTGCCCATCGTCGGTCTTCGCTCTCCTGCTGCTTGTCCTCGCCGCATGCCACCGCTTGTCGTTGTTGCTACATGACCGCTGCCGGTTGCCTCTCGCCGCTTCGCCATCTGTTGCTGCCACTGCCTGACTGCCGCCGCTCGCCACTAGTCGTTGCTTGACACTGCCGCAGCCCGCCGCGCGTCGCTGTTCCAGTCTCACGCTGCCATTCTCACCATCGGCCGCCTGCCGCCCGCCGTCGTTCCCTCCATACCAAGCCCGCTAGTTGCCGCCATGGCCGACCCCTGCCCACCATCGCCCTCTGCCAACCTGCCCACTGGTAATGCTTCATGTTGGTGGTGCAAGGAAAACATCGTGTACACCATGTACGCCATAATTTAATAGTGGAGCAAATATAGACATAAATGTTTATTAAAAAGTATAGATTTCTTTTCTTTTAAAAAATAAAATTTTAAAAATATATAAATCATAAACAGTATTAAAGTTATATTTTCTAAAAAACAAAAAATAAAAAAATAAAAAATTGTCACCCTTATTTATTTTCCTTCGAGACGATCCACTTCTCATCTCAAATTCAAATATTTATTTCTTCAATGATTTCTGATTTTAATGTTATTATCACGCGTCTCCCTCGCACAATTCTTTCTCTCCACATAATAGGACCTATATGCGATCCTGCTTCAACGTTGCCTCTACTGCTTCGCACATGAAAGATGAATCCCCTACTTTTCTTCTTCCCGTGCATAGAGGCTTCTTCCTGTTTTCTTCTTGCCTCGCCTACGGCCTCGCCCCTCCTCCTGTAAAAAAATTATGTGAGAAAGACATACGCAGAGCTGTGTACGTAAACGGGTATAAGGAATTAAAATGGGGTTATATCCGCGTTATAATCTCCTATAACCTATTTATAACCCCCTGTAACCCGCGTGTAAATTAGTAATATATGAAAATACAAGCGCGGTTACAGGAGTTACAAGAGGGTTATGAATAGATTACTGGAGGTTACAACGTGGATATAACCTCCTTGAAATCTCCATGTATCTCATTTACACCCTATTTACGTATGCAGCTCTGCGTAGGTGTTTCACATACAATTTTTTTCCCCTGCAAACAATTTTTTCCCTTGCAAACACCCACACACGTTTCTTGTGCTCGTCTCAGCTATGTTTGCGCACGTGACCCACCTCCTACTCTTCCTACATGAAGTTGGTGTGACTCCTCTCTTATTCTCCTTCTCTGACTCTTGTTATTGCCTCTCTCTCTCTCTCTCTCTCTCTCTCTCTCTCTCTCTCTGTATTCCCTCCTGGGTTTCTTTACTCATTTTTGTAATAATAATAATAATAATAATAATTGTCTCTATAATTTTGTACTTCAGATTTATAATATCTTTGAGAGAAAAACTTCTTTAAAACATCAATATATATATATCTATATTCTTCTCCATGTAACATATAAATTTCAATATATTATTTACCGTTGGAAAACAATTAGTCAACTGCAAGAACATGGTTTGAAGGGTCTTGTGCTCGACTATAGTTCAAACAATATTTGAATCTTTTTCGAACGAGGTTCAAATTCTGGTTGAATCATCATCTTCAAATTAGATTTTAACAAGTCACGAATATAGGTTAGAATATGATTTGAGCATATGTTCATATCTACTTCAAATGTGTTTAAATTTATCTCTAGCAAGACTTGTATTTGTTCAACATTTGTTTGAATCTTGTTAAATGTGTTAGAACTCAATCAAACCATTTTTAAACAAAGCTTAAACTCATGATTTAAACAAAATTGCAACACATTCAATCATAATTTGAAGTATATGGAAATTTGCTTCAATCTTATTTAGGCTTGGCTTGGCCACTTTAGATCAACAAATTTTAAAAGCAAAATGATAATGGACTCTATTGGCAATAATGAAGATGAAATATTTAACAATGTTACATTGGTTGAGCTGAGTCAAACACGCTATGTTCGCTTCATACTGTTTGTTGCTCATGTTTAACGCCAACTCGAGCCAAATTCTTATATATATATTTGTACTTCAGGCTGTTTAAAGTCTCGATATAAATTTTTGCTTGTACTCGATTTACCCAATTGTATGGAACATGTGATTAAATTAGCTAATATATTCGCTAAAAATTTGGATGAGTACTTAGTGAAGGATTTATATACATGCCATACAATTTTTTCTCTAGTTACATATCTATAATATAAATTTTGATATTTATTTATCTAATCTTAATGTTCCGATCAAATAAAAAATAAACACGAAATGATGTATTTCACTTTAAAAATATTAATATTATTGTTAATTTTCTTTGATGTTAAATATTTGAATATTACTTAAATATCAAAAATTTAAGTCTCTATTAAAGTATATATTAGTTCTTAAATGCCAACTCCCATGGGCACATTTATGCAACTTACAATCTCAACATAACCTTACTTAGGCAAGCAAAAGTGGGTTTTTTTTTATTATGGAGATTTACATACATACCACACATTCATATTTATTTACATATTAAAAGCTAAATTTTCATATTTACATTTATAAAATTTCGGTGCGATAAATCTATGCATAAAAATGTGTAATTCACTTCAAAAAAATGGGGGATAATGATATTTTTGATGTTATATTAAATATTTGAGCGTTATGCTTCGAACATTAATGTTAAGGTGTTAGATATGTAAATACATAAGAATTGTGTGATATGTATGTAAATGTCCCATTTATTTATAGTTTTGTTAGGCAAGAGATTGGAAGCGGCGAAGTTTTAAGGGTTTGTTTGAGGCAAATGCAGCTTACTGAAATACAGTTGTGAAGTTGCTGAAAAACCAAGCTGCAATTATAAATCTGCCACGACACTTCAGAACCGTTGAGAAAACACAGATTTTAGTGACAGTAAAAATGCAGTTTATCCAAATAGACAAAACTGCAGTGCGGTCTGCACCGCCACCGCATCGCCACCCCTAAATATGGTGCTTGTGAAAACATGTATAATTACTAAGAAGAATAAATTTAGAAGCGGATAGTTTACAATAAGATAAAATTAGCTCAATATTTAAAAAAAAAAAAAACTTTACATACATTCCACTTAACTTTTATGTATTTACATGTCTAATGTCACATTATTTATATATGAAAAAATATATTTATAAAAAATTAAAATAGTGATATTTTTAATGCGACTTAACACATTAAGTGCAAATTACTATTTACAAATTAAACACTCTCTTTTAGTCATTTTTTAAATCATCACTTAAATATTAAAATTTGATAAAACTCTAATAAATATTTTTCATTTTTATGAATTCCCCAAATATTAAATATTTATGGGAGTTTTTTATAAAAAAAAAAATTATGTATTAATATCAGAACTCCAATAAAAACATATTCCTGCATTTAATATATAATTTAGTTTAGACTTATTAGAGACTTGATTAAATTTTTAATTCCAAATAGGCTGCTTTCTACTTCAGGTGAATCTCTCTCTGCGGCGCCCTTTCCTTTTTGCATACGTGGTTGGGGCAAGCTCCGTCTGGTACATGGCGGCGACGGGCGGACCGTCGTCCACCTTGCCGCTATTGGGCGGACCGCCGGTGATGAGCCGGCGGAAGTCCGCCGGCGGAGCAACGTCCGCGCAGACGCTCGGCAACATCGTGGTATCAATTGTGGGAACGGGAGTGCTCGGCCTCCCCTACGCCTTCCGCGTGGCCGGATGGCTTGCTGGATCACTCGGCGTCGCTATCGCCGGTGCTTCTACCTACTTCTGCATGCTCCTCCTTGTCAGTACTTTCTTCATTTTTCGCCCCTTCATTCTATCTTTCTGATAGATTCGATTATAACTTGTTAGAGCCATATGGTTTGCGATGTGTGTCATGGTGATTTGTTCTGATGGGAGCTGGAGCTGGTTGATTGAGTTAATAGATGTGGAGAAGGGGTACTGAATTTGATCGCTAGATGTGCTGTGATTTTCTATCAAACATCCAGAGGTGGTTTGAATTTCATAGAATTTGTGTGGTGAATTTTCTGGTCCGTATTTTTATCCTTTGCTCGACCTACCCAATTCTCTGTTTTCTTCGTCTTGGAGATCCCCTCCTTGTCGATCCATTAATTTTTGCATTGTTCGCAAACAATAACAATTAATTACTTAACTTAATTAGTCCTTTATCAATGCTTAACTTATTCATTGAATCTTTTTGCGTCAAAGACTATTTTCTTTGGCTTATTCCTTTCTTCGTATTGATTAATTAATACTGCAATCTGCCCTACTACTCAATTTGTTCATAATTAATTAACTAATCCAATGGTGAGTACTGAATGAGCCCATTTTATTATATAATTCTTAATTGGTGCTTATATAATATATATAAGGCTTTGCTCCAAATCTATCTGGTAGACCATGCCAAGGAGCGTTAGAACAAAGGAAGGAGGTTGAGAGAGGAAGAGAAAGGGAGAGAAAAGGGGAAGAGGAGAGGAAGACTTACCCCGACTGGCCCCTAAGCTCGTAGACCCATTTTATTCAATTATAAGTGAGGGGAGCCCGAAAAGTCCCTCATACATAGGGGTGTAAACGAACCGAACACGAAAGAACAAAGCAAGAATATTCTGGAGTTATACATAGGGGAAATTTATAAATCAAACAAATTTTGGAATTATAATTTTCTAATGGTACTCTCTGCTAGGCGTTCTTCATGCTCAACTCTGGTATCCTTGTTGTCATTTGTTGGATTTGTTATTCCGGTTTTTTTTTCTGTCGGGCGAGGTTGTTGGATTCTAGTGGCTGGTCAGAGGAAGAAGTCTGTCGTCGGGGGGAAAAATCCTCCGCTTGAAGGAAAAGTCCTTCGTTTGGGAGAAAAGTCATCCGCTTGGAGGAAACTTTCTCTGTCTAGGGGAAAATCAGAGGAGTATTCTAGAGCTGTCCGCCTAGAAGTGGAGTCCTAGAGCTCGACACCCTTCACGGAGCTTGTCGCTACCCGGCGTTCGATTTTCTTACACACATCGCAGAGCTCATCGCTGCCAGGTATTAGATCTTTTTTACTCCCCTCGTAAAGCTTGTTGCTATCGGGTGTTAGATTTTTTTTTAAGTTTATCGCAGATCTTGTCCCTGTTGGGTATTATATTTTTTTACATTCCTCGTGGAGCTTATCGCTGCAGGGTGTTATATTTTTTTTGCACACCTGGCGAAGCATGTCGTTGCGTGTGTTAGATTTTTTTATACTCCTTGCGGAGTTTGCGCTGCCTAGTGTTAGATTTTTTTATACGCACCTTACAGAGCTTGTCGTTGAAAAGCGTTAGATTTTTTTTTATGCACCTCGCGGAGCTTGTCGCTGAAGGGCGTTAGATTTTTTTTCACTCCTCGTGGAGCTTGTCACTGCCGGGCGTTAGATTTTCTTGCACCCCTTGCAGAGTTTGTTGTTGTCTCGTCCTAGATTTTTTTACACCCATCACGGAGCTTGTTAGTGCCGGGTGTTAGATTGTTTTACACTTATCGCAGAGTTGGTTGCTACCGGGTGTTGGATCTTTTTTACACTTCTCATAGAGTTTATCTCTGCTGGGTGTTAGACTTTTTACACTCTTCACGGAGCTTATCTTTGTCGGGTGTTAGATATAAATACATGAGAATTGTATGATACAAATGTAAATCCCACTAAAATTGTAAAAGATCGGCAGAGAAAGGCACACTAGATGCAACTTTGATTTGTAATGATTTCCCCAAAATTAATCTCAGAGAAAATAAGATTCAAAATGAATCCTCTTAATAAGCGTAAGGAAAAAGAGATGAGTATGTCCTCCTGTACATTTGTAAAGACAACTACAAATCGATAAAATAAAAACTGAAATAAAGTTCCCCAGCTAAGACTAATTGACAAATTGTATGCATGAATTTCTTGGGCCCGTCAAGTCTTAACCTTAAGGACCATAGGGCGAATCCTTTGTGGGCTTATGCTTCTTGCAAATGATAGAGGATAAACTTCTAGATATATAAAAAAAAATTGCTTTAAATATATAATTTAAAGATTGCTCATTTTATTTGTTTATAACATTGGATATAAAAAAGTTCTACTAGGGATCTCTTATAGTATATTCATTTATATACTCCAATGTATCTAGATACTTATGGTTATATATTTGACATAAGAAATAAACAGTAAGTGGTGTGTATGTAAATCTTCTTTCTTTATTTTTATTTTTATTTTAATTTTGAGTCGGCCAGTTAGTGGATGGTCGGCGGGGCAGAGATGTTCGATCCGCGAACCGTCTTGACTCTCAAATAGAGGTTAGATAAAAACAAAAGATTGGGTGATCTATAAGAATTGGTGGTATTTTATTTAAAATTTTTTTTTTCTGTTTTGAGATTGTAGACTTCCTCCATTGTTTCGGGCCAGAGCGAAGTGGCTGGCCGGTGAAGCGTTTGACCTGATTTGAAATGACCGGAGGCAGGATGCCGGTTGGAGACCGAACAATGGTCTATCGGACGACAGATTGTCGGCAGGAGAGTGATTTGCTGGAGGCATTCATAAAAATCGAGTAGTATGTACGAAAACATATAAACATTTAAGAATTGAGTTTGGTATATATATAAATCTTTCTTGTTTCTGAGGCGGTCGGCCAACAGGTGGCGGCTAGAGCAGAGATGTACACTCGGTAATGTGGCTAGAGAAGTGTGGTGGTCGATCGCAAAGCGTTGATTGACAAATTAGCTTGGATTTAACCTGCAATTTACCAGGCACTCATGCTTGGACTACCTAAACCCCCAGATTTGTAAATCTCATATGGATGCTTTATACCGGTAAAGAAGATGTTTGAAGTTACTTTTCTCCATTGTTTCTGATAAGAGTAGAACGGTCGGTTGAAAATGGGAAAACCAGCTGGAAATAGGTTGCTGGCAATAAACGAAAGTCTGTCAGAAATGGTGGCCGGTTGGAAGTATCAGTACCATCGTCTTCGACGTCAACTTTGGCACCATTGTCTCAGTCTTGAAAATTCTTTGAAGTACTTGACTTGCCTATCGTAGTCGGAGAAGTGGGATGGCCTACTGATGGAGACATAAACATCAGTATTAACTATGCGAAGAGGTCCTATAATGGTCTTCCTCCTTGTTTAGTTCTCTAGCAAGGGATGTCATTGTGACCAAAGGCATACATGGATGTTTGTCTCTTAAACCTCGTTATCGAGGGTGCGAAGAGCATGGATCCAGAGAACTGTCGTCCTCATGTCTCTCGGTTTACCCCTTGTCCATGGTTAAAAGCTCCTCGTAGGATAATGAGAAAGCTCCAACAATAAGAAACCCGAAGATCTCGAAATTTGTTCAAACCGGTGCTTTGGGTCCCCGCCAACTCTTCCTCATAGCCATCCATGGCTTATGGGAGCACAAGCACCGCAATGGCGCAGGAGGCGCCAAATATCTTGGTGTAGTTTTCCATTCTCGAAGCTATTGAGCTCACACATGCCGATCTCTCCTTGTAGCGATCCGTGTCCAAGACAACAACTTTTGTGTTCGACTCAGCTTGCCGAGCTTGAGGGGAAGTATGACGTCAGCGACTATTAATTTATGATTTGGATTCATCCAACAGTCTCTCCATAGTCACTTTCTCGGTTGGGGCCAAGATGCTTCTTCCTCACCAGGATGTCGAGACAGGGCAGGCGGCTGGATCGGGAAACCCAAAGGCGTGGTGAGGCGGCGGCCGGTTGGACTGTTGCAACCCCAGTGGATGATTAAGGAGAGGTAGTCGGCCAGCGCAAGCTGGTCGGTGGAGAAACCGTTAACCAAAATGCGTTGCCGGTCGGTGGACGTGCTACTGGCCAGTTGGATGACCGAGCATTGTGCACGACAGATACTTCGGTTTTTGTCTGAACGACAGGTGGAGTAGTCTGTCATGGGAAAATCTTCTTGTCGTTAAGGATGTTCGAGTGGTGAGCTATCTGGCCGACAAAAGGTAACGAGGAGGATTCCGAGCGTTAGAGAGGATGTCAACCAAGGGATTGCATGACAGGGAGTCGACCGGCAAGCGCTAGGCAAAGTGGGATTAGTTGGTCGGCCAATAGAGGCAAGGTGTGAGAGCTCTTACGATCGACAGAGGAATAAGCTACCCGATTGGAAGGAGCCAGTGCAGAGGAGGCTTCAGTGCTTGCTCCTCGGGAGTGGTGGCCAATGTTGAGGTAGTGCAAATGAACGGTGAAGGGAGCTAGAGCTCTCAGTTTTGCAAAAGGGGGAAAAGAGCCAGGTGAAACTATGAGTGTGGGCGAATGGTTTCCGGGTAGAGAGGGGAGGCATAGGTGACGGCTTCAGATGAGTTGAAGGAGAGAGAAGATGGGAGTTTCGATGATCCCTTTAGAAGTTGATTAGGTGAGGGTCCCGGGCAGAGGAGGTTCGAGAAGACATGAGTGTCAATTTCAGGAGGAATTGTGGTAGGGCGCAGGGGGGGTGCGCTTTTGCTCGTGAAAAATGTGGCTGGAAGAGGGATAGGCCGACCAGAAGAGGTTGTGCCGATAAAGACGGGCCCAGTCGGAAGAGTTTGTCAATCTCAACTAGCCAGAAAAGCGTCCAAGCTAATTGGCAAGTCTGGCGAATTAATGGAGCCCTTGGCCAGTGAAGTGGTTTCCTTGCGTGACAGAGGGGGGCCAGCGGTGGAGATCAGCGCATGGGAGGACCATTTGAGATCTCTAGATCCATAAACAAAGAGCATGCACAGATCTACAAGAAAGGGGTGGCATTTCTTGGGTATTACGACGAGAGTTCTCCTTTTATGTTTTTTGTTAGTGGTGTCTGCTTAAAGATTTTCTCCTCGACATTGCTCCTTTTTTTGTTGACGGCACGATCCACACTCACGACACTTTAAATGATGTTGAATCCAAATCTGTCTGGTTGACCATGCCCAAGAATAGAGTCTTTGGACCGAAGGAAGGAGGTTGAGAGAGGAAGATAAAGGAATACAAAAAGGGGAAGAGGAGAGGGAGACTTTCCCCTGTTCCTGGGCTCGTGGACGCTTTGTATTCCATAAAACCAGTCATTACAAGTGAGGGGAGCCCGAAAAGTCCCTCATACACCATGAAGCCTTTTTTATTTATAGAAGATGGGAAGGGAAAAAAACATAAAAATTATATATTTAGTTTTGCTTTAAGGAGAAGAGCAAATGACATTTTAGTCCCTTTATTTTTGACTGTTAGATTGTCTCGAGATATGTGCAAATTATTTTTGAGATACAGGCTTTCTTATTAATAAAGTAGTCCTAAAGTATTATTCTCAAAAAGTTTTTAAAGAGCTCCTTATATCAATTACTTCTTTACTTCGGGTCTGGTTAGTTTATGTACAACTAATGAACCCTCTGGATGGTCAATTCCTTGATTAATTTCTAAAAAAATACCTTGATTTCTGTTTAATTTATATCTTAACTGCCCTGCTACATAAAAGCATTCAGCGCCAATTAAAGGTTACTTGATAGAATAGATGGAACAAGAGAATCTGAACTGAATGTTAGCTTATAATCCCCAAAATGTGTTGTGGAGCAAAAGTTGATTGAACATCTATGAATAAAGACCAATTTTGATGCCGGTGGTTAGATAACAAGCTGTTCTAAGTTTAGAGTTTCTTGCTCTGAAAGGTGGTTCAGCTACCACCTCACCATCAGGCCATGAGTCTTTCCAAGGATGCTTTTTATTTATGTTTGCGTCCCATAGAAAGAGCTACTAAAATCATCAGATCAAACGGTAATCCAAAACTCCTTTTTTCTAATCCTTACGGATTGAGTTATTTGAGGTCGAACAGTTTTAATTGTGAATATAGTTTGGCAACCAAGCAATTTTCTGGATTAAAGCAGTCGAGAAAATCATAGTAGAGATTAGCTGCTTTACATTACTCTTGTTTATGTAATTCTACATAAGTCAAACTGTTGGTACCCATTATTACTCCATATAGATTGAAGTATTTTTTGCCCATCTGGAGCTGTCAAACTCACAAATTTGGATTTTTCTTTTTAGTGCATTCAATCAATGAATTCGCCTAAATAGAAGGGAGGATTAAAATGGTAGCTCTAAATTCAAAATGGAAATTGGATGTACATTTTATTTAATTTTTAAAGTGAATACATATCTCACAACATAGGCGTAAGAACTTCTAAAGTCAAAGTTGCTTGATTTGTTTGGATGCATAAACTTGGTTACATTTTGTTGATGTTGGAATCAATCACATGAAAGAGAAATGTCTTTTCTTTTATTGATAAAGCTTTCAGCTTGTGTTGTTTAATAGCTAATCTTGCATTTTTAGTTATCCTTCATGAATCGAAACCAAGCACATTAGCAAGTGTGATGTTCACATCATGCAGGAACTGCATAATATTTATTTTTTTTTCATCCCGAAACTAAGAAAATTGCAGCTTGTAGATTTCCTACTTTCTCCTAATAAAAAAATAATGCATTTTCCTTGTTTTAACAGATCCAATGCAGATATGGGTTAGAAGCACATGATGATGAAGAGACTGGTGATGCGACTCATATCCAAAGTTATGGTGATCTGGGTGCAAAGGCCTTTGGAACAACAGGCCGATACTTCACTGAGTTCCTTATACTTATCGCACAAGCGGGGGGTTCTACGGCCTATCTAGTCTTCATAGGCCAGAATCTCTCCTCTTTGTTCGCCAATAACAGCCATTCTACAATACCTCCTTCCGCTTTCATTTTCTTGCTTCTTCTCCCCCTCGAGCTCTCCCTATCATTTATTCGTTCTCTTTCTTCTCTTGCCCCATTTAGTGCATTTGCGGATGCTTGCAATGTCCTTGCCATGGCTATTGTTATCAAAGGGGACTTCCAACTTTTTGACAGATTTTCTTTGGAAAGGGGTGCTTTCAATGGGACTTTGGGGTTACCTTTTGCTGGGGGTGTTGCCGTCTTCTGTTTTGAGGGTTTCAGCATGACGTTGGCACTTGAGGCTTCAATGACTGATAGAAGAAAATTTCGGTGGGTGCTTCTTTTGGCATTTATTACTATAACAATGGTATATATTAGCTTTGGGATTTTTGGATATTTAGCCTATGGTGATGAGACTAAGGATATTATTACGCTTAACCTCCCCAATGATTGGTCTGCTATTGCTGTTAAGGTGCGTTTAAATTTCTTGGAACTTTTCTTGTCTATTTCATGAAGTCATCCTTATAGCTTAAGATGTTGATCTTGTGCCCATCATTGATAAATTGACCATATTCATAAAACTTTACTTTGGAATAACTGAGCGAAGCAGAAAATCTGCCTGTCCTATTTATCAATCATCGGTGCAGATTCTGGAACAAAGGACTGAAAGTTTTCAGTTTTGATTTTCATGGCAATTATAGATGAATTTATTATCAATGTCCTTATCCTTTTATTTAGGCTGGCTTATGAATCCTTTCTTCTTTCATAATGAGGGCTGCATGAAATGTTACTCCTATTTTAAGCAATTTAATTTTTGCACTTTTTCTGCCCATGTTATTTCTTTCCTAAATTTTTTATCTTTATTAATTTTTACTAGTATTTCAATCAATTTACCTTATTGATGCATATTCTCTTACATGTCAAAACCACTTGAGTTTTTTATTCTTCTTATTTTAGATGAGTGGTTCTCACATTATTGCACTTATAGATGATTGACTATTTAACTTTAATTTTTTTCTTACCCCCATTTTTTTTCCTCTCGTAACTTTTTCTTGTTAAATCCAAGCCTATGTGAAATTGAATCAACAGTTTTCTTGTGAATCTTGATAATTTTATTCTGTCAAATTCAACTTTAGAAGTTAGATGTTATTTACGTCCTCATTTTTCATGGAATAGGTTCTAGGTACTTAGAAGTATAGAAACCAATGTTGGCACATAGATTCTGGTTGTAGCTTTGTCATATAGTTGTCAACAAAATTGAGCATTAATTATACGCCCATATTGATCTTGATTTGGTTGATCAAGTCATCATAATAACTTGAACCTACTTTATTAAGTAAAGAGTAATTGCTGTTGAAAACTTTCATTAATGGCTTGGGCTTACATAAAACCTTACAACATTTACAAATAAATTTCTATTCTTCTTCTATTTACAAATAGGATCCTACGTTAGATACAAAATGGGCAAAAGATATTCACTAAGCCCATCTTGTCACATAACTTGTAATGTAATGAACGGTCCTTTGGTGAGGCAATTAGCCACTTGCTCTCTAGTGGCTACATGACTTAACTTCAGTAGTCCTATTCAGCTTTTCCTTGATGAAGAACATATCAATCTCCATATGTTTGGTTCTGTGATTTTGCACGGGGTTCTTGGTGATGTTGATTGCTGATTTGTTGTTGCACATCAACTTCATTTGAGTTCCTTAGTCCATCTTGAGCTCTACTAACAAGGTTCTCATCCACATCACCTCAGCAACTTCTAAGGCCATGAACCTATACCCTGTCTTTGTTGATGACCTCACTACTATTGACTGTTTCATGCTCTTCCAAGAGCCAAGTTGGCCTTGCGAACATGTAGCATCCATATGTGGACCTCCTGTTTTCCATACAAGTTGCCCAATCCGAGTCACGACAGCCCTCAATGCTTACATGTCTATTCTTCCTGAAGATCAACCCCTTCCCTAGAGCAATCTTCAGGCACCTCAGAACCTGATACACTAGGTCCATGTGACCCTTCCTTAGATCATGCATGTAGTGAATCACCGCACTTGCTGTAAATGATATGTTGGGACGAATGTGACTCAGAAAGATGAGATTATCTACCAACCTCTGCTACCTTCCCCGATCAATTGACTCTCCTACCTCTACGTTCAACTTTCTCTTCTGATCAATTGGTAAAACTGCAGACTTACATCCCAACACGTCTGTATCTGTAAGTATAGCACGTACTTCCTTTGAGATAAAACAACCCCTTCTGCTCCACAAGCCACCTTAATCCCAAGGAAGTATCTAAGCTGTCTCAGATTCTTCACTTCAAACTCCTTACCCAAACTTGCCTTCAACTGAGCAATCTCTCTCTCATCATCCCTAGTGACAATCATATCATCCACATACACAACAAGAATAGTAATTTGACCACCATGTCGTCGAAAGAACACTGTGTGGTCGACATTGATATGCTGATAGCCCCTGCCTATCATTGCTTTCCTGAACCTGTCAAACTAAGCTTAAGGAGATTGTTTCAAATTGTACATTGAGTCTCAATCTACATACGTTGCCCACTGTTTAGTTTGTGTTGAAGCCAGGGGTATCTTATGTACATCTTGTCTAGCAGATCCCCAAGAAGAAATGCATTCTTCACATCCAGTTGATGTAACCACATCTACCATTCACAGCCCACAGTCAAAGAGACGCTTGTCTTGATTGTGCTCATCTTTGCCACTGGTGCAAATGTCTCATCATAGTCGATGCCATATTTATGATTATTCCATTTTGCTACCAACCATGCTTTGTAGCGATCAATCTTTGCTTCTGAGGTATGTTTCACTGTTAATATCCATTTACATCCGACTGCCTTTTTCTCTGTTAGAAGCAACACAAGCTCACATGTCATGTTCTTATTGAGATCACTAAGTTCCTCCAGCATTGGAATCTTTCACTTTGAGGCCTTCTTAGTTGCCCGCCAAAACTTGGGTATAGAGACAGTGTCCAAAGATGCAATGAATGCTCCATTTAAATGTGATATTTTAAAGTATGAGACAAATTGGGCAATGTCATATGAGAAACCAAAACGATCAGAAGAATAACCATCAGGAGGATGACCCACATTATTGCGAGAGGTACTCCCTCCTTAAAGTCATGGGAGTGGGAGGAGAGAGAGAGAGAGAGGAATCACTCACCTGTGCAATCGACTTTCGAGGTGGATGGTGTAGGTGTCTCAATAGTCAAAGTAGACCGGGATGAGGGATTTCTTAGCACAAGTGGTACAACAGGCACTGTTCTCTTATTCAGCTTTTTTCTCCTTGTATACACTCTCAGCTCATTTTTCCTCATTTTTCTCATTTTCTGGCTCTTCCTGCGTCGATCCTTCCCACACAATGAGATAATACATTGTTCCCACCTGTACCAATCTCTCAACATCACTACTCTCCCCTTCTCGCCTCATACCTTTAAGGTGAAGTATGGTTCAAATTCTCTAAAGGTCATATCCATACTCATAAACAGTCTCTGCTCTATTGTGCTCCAACAACATACTCCTTCTGAGTGGCAAAATAACTCACAAAAATATACTTCACAGCTCTGGGATCTAGCTTCTATATTGGTGTTCATTATCCTTCACAAAATGTACACAATCAAATACCTTCAATGGAAGGATCCAACCATTATCTCCTCTCAACAACTCACTAGGAAATCGTCACTCTAACACTCTTGAGGGCATTGATCAATTGAGCGACTGTCAAAACAGCTTGGCCCCATAAGTGTTTTGAGACATTCATTAAGATCATCATACTTCTGGTTACCTTTAGAAGATGTCTATTCTTACTCTTTGCTACTTCATTTTGTGTCGATGTGTATTGACAAATGGTTTGATGTTGTATCTCTTAGGATGAGAAGTATTCTTCAAACGTCTTGTTGGTATACTCTGTCTCATTATCAGACATCAATACCTTCACTATTGCACTGTATTGAGATTGATTTGCTCTGTGAATATCTTTAAAGCAAGCAAGCACATCATTTTGGTTTATCATTAGATATAACCAAGCAACACGAGAAAAATAATCAATGAAAACCATAAATATCTGTAACTATTCATCGAAGTTGTAGAATAAAGTGTCCATTCAGTTGAGTGCACCAAATCAAAAGCACAATAACTCCTATTATCAGACCTAATATAAGAGCTCCTGACGTGCTTGCTAAACTCATAAGTATCACACACAAGTTTTGTTTATTTGTCTTTTCACATAAAAACAAATGCAAATTACTCAATAGAACAAACGAAGAGTATCTCAAGCGCTTGTAATGTAGCAGCAACACATCCTCCACACTCCTCCCAAATCCTCCTACTCTAGTACTTTCCATCATGGATGTCAAGACTAAGTCCATCCCCCTTCTATCCAAGTACCAGAGTCCATTATGCCACATGTCAGTCTCGCATCTTCGGCTAGTCCCCTTCTCTTGAAAGATTACCTTAGGAATATCAAATAAAACAACACATTTTAGTTGGAGTATGATGACACTAATGGATAAAAGACTCACTGAAAATGAAAGATCATGTAAAACATTAGACATGGTCATAGAATTAGTATACCTCACTGCACGCTTACCTACCACAGTTTGTGTCGTGCCTTCAACGGTCTGAATGCTCTCTGGAACCACTAGGTGAGAATATGAAGAAAACTCACTAATTGCACCTGTCACATGTCGAGATGCACCAGAATCTACTATCCATTCTAGTGATCTTGTGGCGCATATAGAGTAAGAGCATGTATTTAGCTGAGTGATCATAAGTTGTAGTGTTTCTTTTCGATGACGATAAGGTGGATGCATTCTCAATCACATCACCTGTTGCTCTCTGCTTTCTCTTCAACATCTCTAGGAGCTCGTCATGCTCATCGGCAAATACCACTCTTGTCTCTCCCTTGATCTTTGCTACCCCACTCTTCTACCTTTTTGCCCCCCATGATTATGATCACGACCTCTAGACTGTCCACGTCTACCCGTAGCTCTCTCCTTGGGTGATTTTGGACAAGACTTGCTCAGGTGTCCCACTTATCCACAGTTGTAGCACTTACATGTCTTCCCCAAAGCACCTGTCATACCTGAACTTGAGGCAGCCAAAGCTGATTGTGTACCTAGAAGTCCACTCAGCTTAGAGTATAGCCTCATGCGAATCTCCTCCTATATCATTTGCGGCGATGACCTTATCGAGTGAAGGAATCATTGCCTGGGATTAGGAGGAATAATCTCTTTTGATCAGAGTCCGGGTTCTGATGAGCCAAAAACTGCATAGTCCTCATCTGTGCAAAGATCTCCTCTTCTTTCACGTCGAATCACCACAACCCGACATAGGTAAGAAGTTATCAAGATATTTCCACAGCCGCTGCAGCTTTATGGAGTACTCGTGAATCTATCTATTACTCTATACCATTACCTTTATTTCACTTTGAATCTGGAACACCCTCATGTGTTCTCAGTCCCAGCATAGGTCTTCTTCAGCATTGTCCAGATGTACTTTACCTTTTAAATGCTATCTACAGATGAGGCAATGGACGGAACCATCGAGTTGAGTAGCCATATGTAATCAAGGTGTGTGCGGTCCTCCACTCAATGTCCTCAACACTGTCACTCTTTGTCTCGTCCTCCGTCAGATATCCTTTTAGTCTCTTCCTTACTAGAGCAGCTTCAATCTGACGTGACAAACTCATATATGTGGCCGATCCATCAAGCTTCAGATTCACAAGAGGGGGATCTAGCTCCATTGTATCAGAGTACGTGTTGAGGTAGTAGTTCTTCTCGAGACTATGGTTCTCTGTATGAGCCCGACCAAGACTTCCAGAACTTTAGGATTTATTTTCCCCAAAAGCTCTAATCCTTCACCTCCCGCACCATCTCCCTCTCTGATGACATCCTCAATCACAAGATTGAGCTAGCATTCTGATGTTCCATCCAATGCCCTACGAGCTGAAGCTTTGCCTTTTCTGCCTCACTTGCAAACCAGCCCACCAAATCCTTTAGGCTCGTTTGTTTTCTAGCTTCACTTCTTCCTATGTTGCGGGCTCAAACTGCAAGCAACGATCACTCCGCAACTTCACTTGCCCGATCTTCGCCATTTTTGTCTTCTACCGTCTCTTCTCATCGCCCCGCACGACAGAGTGAATTGCCTCTGCTTTCTCCTTCGTAAGTCACGATCTCGAACTCTAGAATTGGCTGCTTCGTCCAACTTCATGAGGAGATGAAGTTTTGGGTCTCTGTACGCTCGATCCTGACAGACTGATTAGGTTAGGGCTCCGATACCATAAAGAACTAATTCTTCTTAAAAACTTATACATTTCATTAATGTCTTGGGTTTATATAAAGTCTAACATCATTTACAAATAAATATCTAGACTTCTATTTATAAATGGTACCCTATATTAGATACAAATCTTAACATTAAGTTGTTAGGTGTGAACCAGATGATACTCGCCTCTGCTTTTCTAGAGCCGATATTTGCCAGGTCACTCATAAACAGACTTGTTCAATCCTCAAAAGCTCATCCACTAAACTTCCCTATTCATCATGGCTACGCACCCACAAAACTTGATGACCCGACTCGCAATTACGCAGTTATTTAATTTCTAAAATATGACAAAAAATTTGACCCAATTTATATTTAGCGGCTAGTGTGCAAAATGAATATGTTATAGAGTGTAGAATTTGATTTATATTTCACACATTAGGGGTTCTACGCAAGCGCACATATCATTTCAAGTAATATAGGGTTTTCTTTAAAAAAACAGTATTGATCTCACATAGAAGTGAAGTAAGAAATTCATTAGGCTAATTCTAGTCTACTACTATCAGGTCTCAGTTTGGAATTTTAAAAAAGTGCAATCTTCCTAAATTTACTAATTTACTATAAAATTAAAGTTAACTAAATTAAATAAAAGTTTAATCTAAGGTGGCTGGTTAAATTTTTGCAAATTTTTATATAATTAAAATTCCTTTCCCCTTGCGATGAGATTATTATCAGTGTAGGAATCGAATGTTGAATATTTAAATATAGTTTGTAACAAATAGGAGCATAAATATTCTTTACCCCTCCGGAGCATAAAGACTATTAACTATCTAAAGTCAATTCCCGATAGTATGGAAGTGCTGAGTAGGTTCTAGCATCTCACTTTTAGATTACTCACTGTCTTGGGACCAACCAGGGACTTCAAGTTCCAACTTTAAATCAAATTTGTAAAGGATTTAGCCCGTCACCTTAGAAACACCAATTCTACACTCATCAAAACTTATCTCCCTATCTATTTGCACCAATCAGTGGACTGAGTTCCTTCCCATTCTAAATGTTAATGTGGTATTTACTAGTTGAGTGAAATCATAGCCCTCCTAGGTCATTATGTTTATCAACAAAGTTTAACATTACAAGTGATCAGTTTGCAAAGTAAATTAAGAACCGGCGAAAATACCATAACAATTTTGAAATAAAAGAAATCTTCAAATCATTCTATTTTCACATATGTTTAATTCTCATCACAAGGAGAAAGAGTAAAGAAAACTACTCACTAAGCATGGAGAAAACATAACAGAAAACTTCGTTTAAATCAAAGCTAATTCACTAAAAAAATATTTACAACAATTATAAAATAACGAAGAACACAATATTTAGCTTTTTCTCTCTAAAAGAACGATGAAAAGCCTTTCTTCAAAGTCTTATGCTGATCCAAGCAATGCTCATACAATTCCTTTTAGATATTTCTAAAAATCCTTCATCGGTCTCTCCAGAAAAGTTAGAAATTTAAGTCTCTTACTCACACACACATTCACCAATATCAGTAGTAGTAGCTCTAGTAACAGAGTTGTTACTATAAATGATCAAATTATTAAAAAATATTATCGTTTTAAATATCTCGGGTCTATAGTTCAAAGTGATGGTGATATAGATGAGTTGTTATTAGTAGAATTCAACTTGGTTGGTTGAAGTGGATGAATTCATCAGGCCTTTTGTGTGATAGAAAATTACGACTCAGAAAGAGAAATTTTATAAGATGGTGATGACACCTACAATGCTCTATAACACAGAATGTTGACCTTTAAAAGAGAAGCATAAAACAAAGTTAAGTATTGTTGAGATGAGAATGCTTTGGTGGATTAGTGGCTTGACGCTTAGAGACATAATGCGAAATAAATATATTCATGATAGGGTAGATGTAGCTTCAGTTGCGGACAAGATTAAAGAGTGTCGTCTTAGATGGTTTGGTCACATTAAACACCGATCAACTGATGATTCCGTTTGGAGAGTGTTTGTTTTAGACTTGCCTTATGTTAAGAAAAGGCAGAGATAAACATCCAAAATTTTGTACTCAATTTATTTATGATATCAGTGTTGGATTTTCATTCTTGCACCCCTTTGCTTTTAGACTTAGAGAATATATCTCTATCATTCGTTCGACACTTTCATTGTCTTTGACATCTAACATTGCGAGCCTTCTCCATTTTGAGTCTATGGTTTCTCTCTACCTGATGGTACTCAAAGGTTGGATTGCGTTGAATTTTTTTCTTTGGATCAAACCTTTTAACTTGTACATGTTCTCAATTCTCCATGTAGCTCCTTCTGATCCTCTCTTTGCTCAGGTTGTCTCATTACTTGGCTTACTTGCCATCTTATAAATCATCTTTGTCGCTTATGTTACCATAGACATCCAAACCACACTACGTGTTGCTTTTTACACCAACCACAATACATGAGTGGCCTTCATGTCCTCTTATTTTGTAAATTGTATTTAATGATATCACCATTGTGACTTGTTCCATTGATTCTATATCGCCACCTAGTTGCTCAATTTTTACTTGCTTTCATTGCCAAAAAACTTTGGCCTCAACATGAGTTGTACAATTCTAGCTTTCTCTCGGTGTCACCTCTTGATTATTCGATGTTTGAGTGTATATAGATTTGATAGAGAAGGAATGCTCAGTTCAAGATATATTGGTACTTTTGAAGTGATAGACATAGTTAAAATATTTACCCATAAATTGCTATTACTATGTAACATGTCTGATATTAATAATCTATTTTATGTTTATTCTTTGAGAAATTGAGTAATAGATGCAAAGAATTCTTGACATTGAAGTAGAACTCAACTTAATTGTGAAACCCCTTAATTAGAACGAAGTGGAACTCTTAAAACATTGAGGTGTCTTGTCTTTTGGTGTAACAGTTAGAATTTCATTAGAAATTTCAAAGTTAAGCTTGCTCGTGTTGGAACACTTATGAGGTGGGTGATTTTCTGGAAAGTTACATTAAGGGGACAAAACCATGAGGCAACCAAAGCCAAAGCGGATAATATCTCGACGGGTGACAGTTCGAGCTATTACAATGGTATCATAGCATTACACCAACTTGAAAATGACAACTAAGTGCCATGCAGTACAAAGTGATATGCCATGGGAGTCACCTCTCGAACTTTAGATAGGATAAAGTGCTATGTGGTGGGAGCCACCTCTAGAATCCCTATACGCCTGGTGGATGATTCTGGGGCTAAGAGTATTGAAGAGGATGTCAGCTATTTAAGAGGGAGATATTGTGAAACTCCTTAAGTAGAACCGAGCGATACTCGTAAACTTCGAGACATGTTTTTGTGTAATGGTTAGAATTTTATCTGAAACTCCAAAGTTAAATGTAGGAGTTACACCAAGGGAAAAACGTGAGGCCACCAGGCCAAAACGAACAATATCTCGATGAGTGAGAGTTTGGACTGTCATATTAACTTAATTTATCGAGAAAATTTTGATTGTATATTAGCTTAGTTGTGAAACAATTAAGGAGCAAATAAATTCTAATGGTAAAGTTGGATTGCAAACGTAGATTAAGAAAATTAATCTACTTGGGAGAAAATTTCTAAGATAAGACAGTGATATAAATTTGTTCACTAACTAAGTTTGCAAATATTGAAATTTTGATGCTAATATTTTTTTTAAGAGGGGAGATTGCAATACCCAAGTCTCTAGTACATCTAGGAATTAATCATAGTACCCGAGCTTATGTTTTATTAACAAATGCTCCAATTTGTATATTAAGATATATTTTAAATTTTTGGCCTTTGGATTATTTTATAAATGATTGGATAAGAAAAAACATAGAGATATGCTAAAAATTCATAGGCTGAGATTTTGACTTAGAGATTTTATGAGACCGTTATAAGTTAAATTTATAAATCATTGTCATCATGTTGAAGAGAATGATAAACTCTAATTAACATAATTTTTTCATGTTGTTATAAGAATATTAAGTATGAAAATAAAAGATTAATGATTTAATTGTAATTTCTTAATAACTTTATATAAAAGTCAACATATTTTCAGGAGTCGTTTCACGTCCGGTTTGCAAACCATTTTCACCTGTGTTCTACGTATCATAAACTATATTAGAGCTAATTTTCATAAATTTTGGTGCTCTGAATTTCAAGTTATAAAGAGATTGATAAAGATTTTACAGCATGTTTCAAACAATTTAGATATTGACATATAGACCCATGGCACATCTTTTTATGAAGATTCCACTAAATTCTTTCTTTCATGAGTTCGCTATGGCCTTTTTATTTTTCCAAATAGTTAGTACATTTAGGAAATATAAGAGAAAAAAGAGGGAGAGAAGAAGATAAGAGGTTTTGGGGATCTTGACATGGTTTTTGTTTGACAAATCAATTGGGAAAGTTGACTGACTCAAGATAGATAATCATTATCTTTTGATTTTAGCGATTGTCTTTTTCTAAATTTTTATTTCCCAAAACTTATCAAATATGCGATATCATGGTATTTTGTAAATTTTTTATAGTATAACTTTAAATATGTTGTTGCCTGAGCTAATATGTACCTATTTATATAACTATATTGAAATTTAATCTGATATTTCTTATCCTTAAGGCATGTTCTCTAATTTTAGTTGCATATAATTATTTTAAGAATTGATAAAGAGGCTATATTATTACACGTTGGCACAGAGATGATCACATGCAACCTTATTTGAAATTTTTGTGATTTATGCATATTTATTGAGCATACTATTACATATGGTGGATCTCACCATTTTACTTTACATGCAAGCTTTATATTTTTATCTAATAATAATTTGGTCTGAATAAAGTTTGTCATTTTTCTCTAAATAACAATAAAGCTAGCATATTTGTCCAATTATGGGTGCATCGTTTTGTGTTTTCTACTACTCTGGTTCTTCCATCATTATATGATCGTTTTTATGGAGGATCTACTTTAAACAAATAACATTTTGAATTTGGATGAACTTTATGTTTTGTTGGACAAAATAGAAACCCTTATTTCAATTTTAGAACTAAATTTATTCAATGGACGGCTCTTTAACAGGTTGGTCTTTGTGTAGCTCTCGTTTTCACATTTCCAATCATGATGCACCCAATTTATGAGATTGTAGAGATGAAGCTGACATCCATCCAATGGTTTCAAAAACTTCGCTGCAATGCCTATGGTGAGCGCCTTTGCCTCCAGGGAGCTCGCATGCTAGTTCTATTGATTGTCACCTTCATAGCCTCCTGCATACCTGGTTTTGGGGCTTTCATTTCACTTGTGGGCAGCACACTTTGTGCTCTGCTTTCCTTCGTCTTGCCGGCCACATTCCATCTTTTGCTCATGGGATCCAATCTAAAGCTCTGGCAGAAAGCTGCGGATTACCTTATACTCCTGGTTGGGCTTTCTTTTGCTGCCTATGGTGCATATTACGCACTCACTGATCGCCACAATTAATGGAAGTTGCTTTTCTTCCCTATGTCTATTTTCCTCGGGTTTGCTATTACTGAACTATGGGAGTGTGCTATCCTCAAGTTTTGAGTTCCTGGTTGAGGAAAAATGCTACCGAACTGTATTCAGTTAGATCTGATCAGTTTCCAAGGATGTATTTGGTTACAGTGCTTCTTCCTCCAGAGAAATTGCATTGGTTCTCCAGCTTTTTGGTAAAGCCTTCCCTTGAGCTACATCTTAATTCTCATGTAAAGCCTCCCTTGAGCATCAGCGCTTATTTATGCCTATGATGAAAGCCGTATGTGCTTCTCAAAACCATCTTGTTAATTTTGGTACACAGTTTTTTTTGGCTGCATTGAAGAACTATATTATGGCTGGTTTGGATCAAATAATATTATGATGCATGGATATAAGATTTATTATTTTTGTTAAAATTGTTTGATTCTCCTTTATAAATGTCAGGGCCGAAAGCAAAGGAGAAAATTATTCGGCAAGGCCACCGTATATATATAGTTGTGCTCATAAAGCAGGAGTATAGATTTAAACTCTTGAATCAGCTGAGCATTGTTGAATCCTAAGTTCTTGGTGGGCCATGCTAGAAATTTATTAGAGGAGATTAGGAATACTCAAATAAGGAATAAAAGAGGGGCAAAATCCAGTAGTAAATGGCTCAGGATATTGTAGAGTAGAGAGGAGATGAGTGAAAAACTCGTTCATTTAGTTGTCTCCAAGATCCGTTTTTTATAGGTTAGGATATGGGATCTCGAGTTGTTACAGGGAAAGTTATAGAGGGAGCAATACAAATAAAAAAGATTGAAAATGTGTGATTGATTTTTTTGTGATACAAACTCAACCTACGACAAGGAAAAAGAACCTTTGGCTTATTTGGATCGTAGCTTGATCATTATCATAATCTGCTTATTTGGCTTGGTCAGGTTATGAATGTCAGTTATAAGAGCCTTTAGGTTGGCAAGGAAAAACAACACCAATCCTTGTCAAGTAAAATCAATCAAACAATCAAAATGAACACATGATTTACGTAGAGAAACTCGCTAGCAAAAAAAAATTTCTTGAGAGCCGAAACAATAACTTCACTAATTAAAAGAAGTTGAAGCCTCTCAGTTTCTTTTGATTTCTCACATACTCAACTTATGACATGCCATGCGTATTTATTGAGTTACAAAAGAATATATTTGATCGAAAATATATTCGATATTAAATATATAAAACATCAAATATATTTGATAAAAAATTTCCAAGGCATTATTTTATAATTTTTCTTATTGCCTTTTGATGCGATGTTCGACCTTTACTTATGTAAGAATTTATGAATTTATATTTAAATATTTATAATAATTTTTGTAAAAGTCACAATTTCAAACGCAAGTATACGTATCGTTTCAAGTAATACAGAGCTTTATTGGAGTCCTGGTTATCGATCCCACATGGAAGATTACGAGAAAATTAATTTAAGAAATTTATTAGAGTTTCAAATTAAAAGTAATTATTTTTAAAAATTCAGATTTTTGAATTTAATAAAATTTCTACTAAATATAAGTAAGCAAGAATAAAGTAAAGATTAATGCAAGTATAAATGAAACAAAATTTTCTTTTTCAACTAATCCAAGATTTTTTTTAGAACAATTATCATTTGTGCAGAACTTAGATTATGATATTGTGTCAAATAGAACTATTCCTATTCTTTATCTTCGCTCGATAGTATAAAGAACATTGGCTAATCTATAGATCGGTTCAGGATGTTTTATTAGTAGAATGGGTTAATCTGGACTCACACTTCAGATGTCCAAGAGTGGTATGGTCGGCCTCTACAGGTGACTCGTTCTCTTACTATTAACTAAATTATTAGAATTTACCGTCTGCTCTAAAAACTAATCAATTCTACGCCAATAAACGATATCTCACTATTTATTCGCAACTTCGCCTTAAATAACCGCATATAGTCTTCGATTACCCAAGGATTTATGTGATATCTACTAGTTAAAAACTCATCTCCGGATAGGTCTCAAAATTCTTCAACAAGTTTTAGCAATTTAAATGACCAGTTTAAAAAATAAATTAAGATCAGATATTAATATCATCACAATTTTTATAAATATTTTAAATTAAGTTCTCCAAAATTTAATTATCTTATTATCTTTTCATAGTTGAAAGGAGAAGAAAGCTAGCTACTCGTAACGCATTAAATTCACACAACAAAACATATTTATAGAACTTTGAATCCAAGTTACAAATACTTTATCCGGAATGTTCGTTCGAGTGATCCGTCGACTCTCTTCGACTCCGATGCAGAGGTACTGAGACTTAACCTGACAACAATAATAAACTCACACTTACTACTCAAGGAATTGAGTAGTAACACTCAAAATAAAATCACTAAATACTAAAGAAGGTGGCTCCCTAAAATGTTTGGATGCTAAAAGGGGACTAGAGGAGATATATGTGGTGCTTGGGGACTATAGGGTGCACTTTTCTCTGTAGAATTGACTCCTATTTATAGAGCTTCGAATTTGACCAGGGGTTGCTTAAGACACCTCTTCAAAATTCGTCCAAATACAATGTACATTCTAGAAAGTAACTGTGGCGCCTAGGCGCCGGGATCTGGCGCTATCCCGGCGCCTAGGCGCTGGAGTCCGTGACCAAGTCTTCGCACCTCTTCACTTTGAATCGCACATCTTCGCGATTAAAACCGTTTTCCTGTGTCTAGATGCATTGTATCACATGTTCTATGTATTAGGAGTAACTTTCGGTCTTAGAAAGTCGATAACCGCTTAACACCGTCGAAATAACTGTCCAAAGTCGTCGAAAATCTTATCCGTTTCGGTATCGATTCGGCTCTTAGGCGCCGGATTACGGCGCTGAGTGCTTGAGCGCTATAATTTTGGTAACTTTGCTCTTTAAGCTCTATTTTTGCTCATTTTTGCTCATTTTTCTTTCTTGAACTTTTTTTATCACCTACATCCAAAAATATAAAAATAAATTTCATTAAAACATAATATCCTTAAGAATTGAATCATAAATTAGGCATAAAAATAGGTATTTTTTAAGTGGATCACCTTTGATACGCCTTGAACAAATTTCTTGCATCCAACATGAATCTCAATGCATGAACACGGATCTTGATGCTTCTTTTTAAGCAAGAAAAATTCAAACTTTGATCAAGAGTTATTCAGAAGTTAGATTTCTGCAAACTTATAGTCAAATTGACCGGATCGACGAGACAGACCCAGTGATACCGACATGATCTAATTTGAGTCAAATTAAGCTCTGATCAAGTCATTAAACCATGTTTGGAAGCTTTCCAGACATATTTGGAATGTCAAATGGATGTTGAATCTGTGAGCTCATTGTCGAATCGAGTGTCTCAACAAGACGAATCCAAATAGCCCAAAGTCGCTCAATTCTGGCATCATTAAGGCCCTTAAATGTCCATTGAACACCACCCAGTTTGGGGAAGCTCTCTGAGCGTTCGATCAAAGTGGTTCATATTCCTTCATTAATTACAACCAGGACTCTATAAACAGAGCCAGACCCCGCTCATGAGGAGAGGACGCTTGAGGCCTGAGGAAGAGCTTAAGGCTTTGAGAAAGAGCTTGAGTCCAGAATTACTACTGCCACTGTCGGCTGCCGCCGACCATCACTTGTTGGCTGCCGCCGACCATCACTTGTCGGCCGCCGTCAATCACCATCGATCTCTGCCCATTTCTTGTAACAAGTTCCTTCGCACATCGACGCCATAACTCGAAAGACTTTGTAACCCTTTTCGACCTGTGGAACAAGTGGTAGTGCTTGTAATCTTCAGTTTACAGTGAATCTCTTCAACTGGATCAGGCCTCATGGTTTTTCTTTTTACTGGTTTTCCACGTAAAAGCTTCTGGTGTCACTACCGGTTGTTTTCTTTCTTCTAACTGTGTGTTGGATTCTCATGCAACAGTAAGACGATAATCCATTACTTTACTGCCACAAATCTTCTAGCACGCATTAGTTGGCACCGTCTGTAAGAAAATAAGTCCTGTTCAACACTATCTTCAACTCTGAGACGCCGAGCCCCTACTTCATTTCCCAGTGATGTATTTCATCTAACCGGCAAACGAATCACCTTTGCATTTTGAAGATCATCTTTGAAGCTTTCGTCATTGCAGTCTCAAAAGATCGTTCATGCCAACGTCCTGGACACAATTGTAGTGGGGTTTTCTTTTTGCATCCTATTTAGACATAAGTCTTTCACAACTTCTTCCAGGCTAGGGGATAATATTCACTGCAGTCTTGAAAGGTCGTTCACTTTAACATCCTGGACACGATTGGGGTAGCGTAGTCATCCCTTGTTTCATTCAGACATCAATTCCTCAGGAACTGCTCCAGATTGGGGGCAACTCCACAAATAACACTTTCTGAGTGCCACCCACCATCCTGGGTTTCTTCTTCAGCCGTGTCAGGAAAACGACTCCTCAAGGTTCAATACATAGACTGTTTTACAAGCTCGTATGGAAAACACACTTGCCGGAGGAACAACGAATTCAAAAGCAGCCACTGACAAGTTGTTAAACATCATTCTTAAGTATGGTTGCAACCATATTCCAAGAAAAAATACAATTAATTGGGACGGACGCTTAGTCTCGAGAAATGCAGAGCATTGCCGATACCTCATCCTGGGCTTAATTGATCCTAGGGCACTCGATTTATGCTCTTCCATCACATTCTATGGTTATCAAGCAGAAGCTTCGACTAACAACCTCAGATAGGTCAAAAATTTTTGGTGGATTTCCTTCGACCTCTTCCGTAACAGGTTGTGGTCGTCATGCAAAAGCTTCGACCAACAATTTAGGAAATGTTAACTATCCTTTGTAGATTCCATATGACTTTGTCTATTACGGGTTAATATCGCCAAACATCTCCGGCTATGCAACACATGATAGGTCTTGCATCCTTGATAGATTTTCCATTCAACTATGCTCCAACACAGGCTACAATTGTCAACAGACGCGCTTCGACTAACAGCCTTGGAGGAGTCAAAAATTCACAGTGACAAACAAGATCTCCAACCATGCCACTCGAAGTCGAGCCCAAGAGGCAAGATTTAATAAGAAGATACAATACCCATAAAGTCGTGCCTAAGAGGCAAGGCTCGATGGGAAGCTACCATGCTCGTGAAAGTCGAGCCCAAGAGCCAAGATTCGATGGGAAGATGCGGTACTTCAGAAAGTTGAGCTCAGGAGGCAAGACTCGATGAAAGCTACCATGCCCCTAGAATACGAACTCAAGGGGCAAGTCTCGATGGGAAGCTAGTAGTAGACATTATCCTCACTAGAAACACTCTACGAGAGCAAGCAGTTGACAATGTCTCCACTCATAAACCTTAGAAAGCGACAAGCCTCAGAAGACACAGGTACATCAAAGACATCGGAAGGCTATAAGTCTCCGAAGTCACAGGTACTTCAAAAACCTCAGATGGTACGCAAGAAGACTACAAGCCTCAGGAGACAGGTTCATCAATTACCTCAAAATACTTTCAGCCTCAAAAGACACATGTACATCAAAGTCGTCAACATGTTACAAGCCTCAAGAGGCACCGGTACATCGAAGACCTCAAAATGCTAAAAGCCTTAGTAGACATAGGTACATTAAAAAACTCAAAAATGCTACAAATTTCAGGAGGCACAAATACATCAAATACCTCAGATAGCTACGAGTCTTAGAATACACCAATGCATAAATTTCTAGAAGACATAAGCATAAGAAGACACAAGCCTCAAATGAAACAAGCCTAAGAGGATAAAAATCTTAGAAGGCACACTACTAAAAAAGTACGTGATTCTTTTTATATATAAAATGCACGTGCTTTTAATTGCAAATTTTTGCATGTTTGGAAGCCAAAAATCTCAGAAGGAAAAAGCATCAAAAAAGGTTGACACCAAAATGCAACCCAAAAGTTGGGTAACAATATCCCATAAGTGGGGCAAAAACATCTCAGAAGGAGCAATTCCGGCTCAAAAGGAAAGACAAAAGCAACATCAAAAGCAATATCTAAATATTTATTGCATCGAGCTGGAGAATAACATATAGTAGACACCTCATCATTGTGTACAAATGCCACATTAGACAATTGAAAGACTATAAAAATTAACATATACTTGTACAAGGGGGCTACAACAAATCAGCTTATTTACGAGTGGAGTCGGCATCACCTCCCCGAAATTCCAGCACTTTTGCTGATCTTTCGGAGGTCTTCAGATATCGCCACCACAGAAGCATGAATATCTCCCCCTCAAAGCGTGGCGGGAAAACTCCATGATTTCATCTCCACTAGAATGCGCAGCAGCAATAAGCAAGAAAATCTTGAGTCACCAGCTGGGCAATGACAGGGATAACCTTCTTCATCTCAGCAGAGCCAACGCATAACGAGGATGATTTTCCTCAGCACCTTTTTCAAGAAAGATCTCGTTAATCGATTGTTACTTAGGATGAAGACGAGTTTCTTCTGCACCGCAACTCCAAAGAAAATCCTTTTTATCGTCTGTTATGCAAGATGAGGACGACTTTCTTTTGCACTGCAATACGAAATAAGATTCTGTTGATTGCTGCCACGCAGGACATGGATGTCTTTCTTCTGTGTCACAACATGAAAGAGGATCCCGTTAATCACCTGCTACGTAGGATAGATACGATTTTCTTTTGTGCACAATATGAAAGTGGATCTCATTGATCGCCTGTTACGCATGTCCGGGGCAACTTTCTTCTTCAGGAAAATCCCAGATCACCTGCTAGGCAGGGATGAAGGCTCCACTTCATTCTTCATCTCTTTTGCCTATTTATAAGCTGAAAAGCCATCAATTTTTATGACCAAAAATTAATAAAATTCATAAAAAAACCAAAATTTGCTTAAATTCTCTTGCCGTTTGACATTCCATTTTCCGGCCTTTGGCGTTCCACTTCCCAATTAAATTTAAAAGTAAAGAATTATGCCCGTCTGAAATACCTTCATGCCAGCCATCAAAACATTTTTTTTTAAAGCCTATGCATACAAATGTGTTTCGAACACTAAACGACAAATGCCCTCTTCCTCTTCATAATAAACGACCTGACTAAAAGACCTCTTACATATGCCAATTTCTGAAATTCAAGAGTCGATCACTAATTAACCGAGGAAGAGGGAACACTCTTGCTAAGTAACTTAAAAATATTTTATGCATACAATTGTGTGTATGTTTTACTTTTATAAATCCAAGCGCATATATATATTCAATTCATTCATATATATATATATATATATATATATATATATATATATATATATATGTCACATAGACACATGTATATTTATATATTATTTAATTTCGTGTGTGTGTGTGAGAGAGAAAAAAACTAGTGTTCCGAATCATGATACTTTCAGACAATGAAATTGGTCTCACTCGAAAATAAGAAGACAACTGATATGCCTTGAAAATTTCCCACATCTCACATGAATCTCAAGTCATGACACTGATCTCGATGTACCTTTTTAAGCAAGAAATATTCAAAGTTTGATTAAGAGTTATTCATAAATTTGATTTCAGCAAATTTATAGTCAAACTGACAGGATCGACGAGTCAAGCTCATAGCAAGTTATTAAACCACTTTTGGATATACTTGAAAGGTCAAACAGATGTCGAATCTGTAAGGTCATGGTCAAATCGAGCATCTCGACAGGAGGAATCCAACGAGCCCAACATCGCTCAATTTTAACATCGTTAAGGGCCTTAAATGCCAATCAAACGCCATCATGTTAAGGGAAGCTCTCATAGCCGTCCGATCAAAGTGGTTCATATTCATTCATTAATCGTAACTGAGACTCTATAAATAGAGTCGCAACCCTCTCATGAGAGGAGTAAGGAGCTTGAGGCCTGAGGAAGAGCTTGAAGTTTTGAGGAGCTAAAGTCCAGAATCACTCATACAACAATCGACTACAGCCGACCACTGTCGATCATCACTTGCCGGCCACTGCCGATCATGATTGATCGCCGCTCATTTCTTGTGATAAGTTTCTTTGCGCATCAACGTTGTAACTCGGGAGACTTTGTAACCCTTACCTGTTTGTGAGAGGAGTGATTGTAATTATAATCTTCATTTTATAATGGATCTCTTCAATTGCGTTAGGCCTCTTGGTTTTTTTCTTTCATGGGCTTTCCACATAAAAACTTATGGTTGTTTTCTTTCTTTTGAGTGTGTGTTGGATTCTCGTGCAATGCTAAGACGATAATTCATTATTGTACCGCCACGAATCTTCTAACACGCATTAGCCTTGAAATTATGTCAAAAGTGAAGCTTCAAGTTTCATTCCACTCTTTGAACCCCCTTGCGCTCATCTACATTGAACGCCAACCAAGTGTAAGCATTGCTTGAACTTGGTTGCTAGCAGAGGCTTTGTCATCACGGCAGTAGGATCCTCTAGAGTGTTGATTTTCTTGACTATAACATTACATTGAGTAATGATATCTTGAATAAAGTGAAAATTTGATGTGGCTGTGCTTGGTTCTCTAATGTTACATTTGGTTTTTTTCAGATGAATAGTATTTTAATACACAAAAGACAGTTATCTTCATAGATTCGTCGCTGAACTCTCCATATAAATCTATCAACCAAATGACTTCTCTTACAATATTAGAAATGATCATATATTTTTCATCAGTAGTAGAAATATTCAGTGTGTTGTAAAGAAGACATCCAACTAACATCAGAAACCTCTTAGAGCAAATATAAATCATATAGATTTACTCTGATCTAAGTGACTAGCATAATCAGAGTCAACAAACCAGATTGACTCTAGTTTAGAGACACCAAAAATCAAATACACTTTTTCAGTGTCGCACATATACCTCATAATTCTCTTAATAACATATTTGTGTTGCTTTCCGAGCTTCACCTTGTATCTGCTCACTAGGCTTACTTCCTGAGAAAAATTCTTGACGAGTGTAAATCATGGTGTGCGCTAAACTGCTAATGATACTATCATATGAAACACGCTCCATAAACTCCTTCTCAGTAAATATAGTTGGGGACATCTCCGCTGATAACATAAAGTGTGCAGCCAATAGAGTGGAGACAGGCTTCAATCCTTCACTCTGAATCTATCCAATAATTTTTGAACATAGGCTGTTTGAGAAATATGCAAAAGCCCTTCTGATCTTGATCAACAAATCCCCATCCCAAGTATCTTTCTTACTGCATCTAAACCTTTAACATCAAATTCAGATCTAAGAAGATCTTTAGCTGCTAAACTTCATATTTCTCCTTAACAACAGTCTACATGTCATCCACATGGAGTAAGCGGTACACAAATGATGTATCTGATGGCTTTTTTTGAGTAACACGCAACTATTAAAAGGTCCTTTTAATAAAAACAGCTAATCAGGGACACATCAAACCTCTTATACCATGGACACCTTAACTATTTTAACTTATACAATTTTTTTAATCAACAGATAATTCTTCTTACATTCCACAACAAAATCCTCAGGTTAGATCATGTAAATGTCTTCTTCCAACTCGCTACTCAGAAAGATGATCTTTACATTTGACTGCTCAAGCGTCAAATCATAAGAGTCAATGATCCCGAGCAACATATGAAATAGATATGTGCCTCACAATTAGAGAAAAGCCGTTAGTAAAGTTAACACCAGGAATCGAACTGAATCCCTTGGCCACTAATCAAGCTTTATAGATTGGTTCTTCATCCTCAAGGCACCATCCCTTTTCTTGTATACCCACTTGCATCATATTGCCTATTTTTCCCTTTAAAAATTTTGTTAGTTCTCAAGTTTAATTTTTGTGTAATGACTCAATCTTCTCTTCCATAGTTACAAGCCACTTTGTAGTATCTAAATTGGAGGCTGCATCGTTGTAAGAGCACGACTCAATAGGAGTCTCACATGCAACAGTTAATGCATATGAAACCAGATTTGTCTCCGTATATCCCTTAGGAGAGCAAATCACCCTTCTCTCTCTATCCCTGGGCAATGAATAAGAGGTTGCAACGATAAAAATATCTTCATCAACACTAATCTGCTGAGGTGATGTTGCAGAAATAGAGTGCTCCACCTCGATTTGAATACTCTTCGATATAACTCACTCATCTCGAACAGGGTTGGGTGATGATGATGTCAATTGGATATAGTAGAGTGTTTTCATCAAACACAACATTCCTGCTTATGAGGATTCTGAAATTTTTAGAACTTCATAGTTTGTAATCCTTTGCACCAAATTTGTACGTTAGAATAATTAGGAAGTCTACTAGACCAAACCTCTTCAGGCACTTCAAATTGATAGCAGCATGAGGAGATCGATTGATCACGTAGCATGTTGTAAAGGTAGCTTCAGGTCAAAAGCCCTTATCCGAGGTGGCAGAGAAAAAACATGGAACAAGTTCTTTCTAAAATAGTATGATTATACCTATCAACAACACTACTTTGTTGACGCGTCATTATGTCCTATTAATGATAAAAATCATCAAATTGATATGTGTAAAACTCAAATCCATTATCTGCCTGGAGATACCTAATTTGTCGCCCAATCTACTTTTTGATCATGGTCTTTCATTGCTTGAAGGCTCCGAATATATCATATTTTTCTTTGATAAAGAAGTCCAAATCATCCTGGAATAATCATCAATAAAGGTCAACATATATCTTGCACCTCTGATGGATAACTCTCTTGATAGTCCTCATAGATTGAAGTGGATATAATGAAGTGGTCCTTTGGTTTTGTGAACCACAGTGAATGAGCCCATTTTTTGCTTTCCCAAAACACACTACTCATAAAATTTTAAAGTACTAATTTATTGACCACATAGTATATCTCACTTAACATTTGAAGATTTTTTTTCACTCATATGGCCTAACCTCAAGTGCCACAACCTAGTGACATCAATGTTAGATATGGATGTTGAAATAGTTGTTGAACCTTCAATGTCAGAACCATCCAAAGTGTAGGGATTTTCTTTTGCCTTTCAACCTCTCCTCAGCAAAAGTACTCCTTTGGAGACCTTCATGGCTTTACCTTCATTAGTATAACTAAACCCTTCTCATCAAGGCTACTGAGAGAGATCAAACCTCTCTTAAGTCTTCAAAGAATATTTTGACATACAGTGGAAGAGACTATAATAACAATAAAAATAAGTCTTCATCATCTTATTTCAACTCAATCATCTCCAGCTCTGTGATAATGCTCTTGAACTCAATTAGGCAAGTCTTTATATCCAAGCCTTTTGCCATATTGCGAGAGTATAACTTCTGCTTTAAGTATAACTTTGTTATGAGACTCTTCCCAATACATATACTCCTGCTTTCACCATAAATCAGCGGTGGTATTCTCCTTCAAATAGTATATAATATCATTTGACATGTGGATGATAGTCATATAATATCATTTGACATATGTGGATGAATTTAAAATCATGCCTTCTTTTCCATCTTGATCTTCTCTTCAGTTGACAATTTTTTTGATGTGCGATTGGTGTTGAACAAAGTGTTTTTTAGATCCAATTGAACCAAGATATCTCTCATCTTGATTTGCCACAGATAGACCGTTCTAGCTTCTCAATGTCGTACTTCACTGTGACCGTATTTGAGAAGAAAAATATAATACTATAATCAATTTCACAAATGAAATCGATGATGAACAAGATTGATCTTACAAGCGAAAAGTGTGGCGGAAGCCAAAGAAGAAACCATGCTCCCAAATACCACTTGTAGGAAAAAGAACATTATCTTCATTAAGCAAGATCAATCACACAACCAAAAGGAACAAAAGATTTAAGTGTGAAAACAATTAAATAGAAAAATAAAATTATGAGAGAGCCAAATTAATAACTTCACTAATCAAAAGAAGGTGATCGAAGCCAAGTACGAAACCTCTCAGCTTTTTGCTTGATTCCTCACACTCAACCAACGACATGCCCTGGGTATTTATAGAGTTACAAAAGAATATATTTTATAGAAATATATTTGGTATCAAATACATTAAGCAATAAATAAATTTGATAATAAATTTCAAGATACTATTTTATACTAATTGCACTTTGTGTTTCAGTGTCCTATTTGTAAAATGTATCTATCGAACTCACAACTGTATCTGTCCTAAGTTTGGTTGTCGTCATGCTAAATTCAGCCTTATGAACTTGCTTCTCTTGTTTTTTTCTCAGGTGAATCTGCATTGAGGTGTACAAGTATTCAGTTGTGCACTCTCAAGTTTGTGATTACATTGTTGCGTATCCCTGCTTTACACACTAAACTCTACTTATGGGCACTTGATTTTTTGTGTTGCGGAAACAATAAAAGCACTATAGCACTTTCGACTAAAATGTAGTCGGAATAAAAGCTTGGCCTTTCACTTTAATAGCAATATTTTAAGGGTCTATTAGAGACCGGTGCAACTTATTGAATAAATAGTTGACCAGTTGCTTTTAGGATAAATTGTTGTGTTTGTGAAGCACTGTGTCGGTTTGGATGATTCGTTATGCTGTAGTTGTTTCTTAGAAAAAAAGATTGTTGTGCTCTTATGCATATATGTTAGTTGTAATTCGTAATTTCAGGAATAATTCTAACAAAATAAAAGAAATAAATTTTAGCAGTTCAAAACAAATTTAGAAGTCAATTTTTCTACTACTGGCTTAATACATCAATTAATACATAATTACACGATAGTAAAAATTACAATAACATGTAATTATAAAGTTATCTTCCATGTCCAAACGATCAAATATTCTAGATTTTTTTTTCCAAGGTCACTTTAAAAAGGATCACTATTTAAAGTGAATTCCTTACTATCATCAACTCATCTAAAAAATTTACAATCGTAAGTGTTATATTCCTGGGACACCTATAGAATCTTCTCTGATATCTAGCATCTCATCTTGAAGTAAAGTTAAAATATTATATACCACAACTGCAGTGCAGAACTTTAGAAGCAATCCTTGAGCTCATATTTCCGGAGAGTCCAAATAATTAACAACATAATCCAATATATAGCTCATATTATGCCTCTTTTGGGTGTAACAATGTCGCCTGGACGATTTATTTGATTTGTTTCTTAAAACTTTTAATCGAAGTGAAGGGTGCACGAACAAAACATTTCATGCAAAACTCTCGGTGGTGCTTGGAGCGGTAAAATTTGAGAACGTGGATTTTAGCAGTGATGTCTCTTGTTTGATCAAGAGAGCATTTGGAACGAAATTCTATAAGTTCCAACGATCATAGTGAGAAGATATGAGTGTTATATTTTCTTTATTTTCTTCCATTCATAGTGAAATTTTGGCACTTTGATTTTTTTTCATTCTTGTATTTTTTTTTTCACGTAAATCTTGGTGTGCTTTACTAGGAATACTTTGTTGTGAATTTCAATTTGAATTTTTGTTCTGAATTTCTCGAATCAGTGCGATTCTTTTTCGTGATTTGGTTTTGATTGTTAATTGATCTGAGTTCTTGGTATAATCCATTCCAACAAGTGGTATTAGAGCGGGGTTTTCTTTTCTGAAGACTTTTCATTTGAGTTGCAACAATGGTCGATGAAGCAATGTAGAAAGTGGAGAATTTCGATGTATAGAATTTTGTATTATGGAGAATACAAGTGGAAGATATGCTTTATCAGAAGAAACTGTTGTTTCTACAAGGAATCACCCAAAAGCCTGAAACGACGACTGTGGAGCAATGAGAAGTGTTTGATTGAACAACTATATATTTGATCAGTCTTTCACTTTTCTTGTATTTTAAAATTATAAGTAAATCTCATGGTGACATAGACACAAATGTATGAAAAACCATCTGTTTCAAATAAATTTTTTCTGATGAAGATGCTATTCGGAATGCAGATCAATGAATGAACACTTGAACAATTTTACTATTGAGACTAACCAATTGTGCTTTGTGGGATCAAATTTGATGGTGATGAGGTGAGGACATTGTTAATTCACTGCTGATTCTAGTTTTATTCTCGGGTAGTTGGGATGAATTGGTCATAACGGTAACTTTTTTGGTTTTATGAAGTTAAACTTTGAGGACATCGTGAGGTAAGTGGTGAATAAAGAAGTCCATAAAAAGACATCGAATGTTGAATTTTTAGATTCTCTGTTAAATGTTAAAAATAGAGGAAAAAATTGGATAGGAATACAGACAGTGATAAATTCAAGTCCATAAAAGGAGAGTCCAGGTCAAACAAAACAAATGGTAGAGGAGAATGATGGGATTACGGAAACAAATGACATTTTAAGAAGGGTTGTAAGGCTCCAAAGAAGATTGGTGGTGGAGGACAAGAAAAGAATATATCCACAGGCGAAATCTAAGATAGTTCCTTTGTTTTATCCCTAGTCAGTACTAAATCTTTGATAGTTGATTCAAATGTCTCTTTTCATGCATGTCCCAACAGTGAATATTAAAAAATTAACTCAAATTGACTTGGGGAAGATTTATTTGGGAGATAGTAATGCTTGCAATATCGTGAGAAAGGATGATGTGGTTATCAAGTTGTCAAATGGAACAAGTTTGGAAGTTTATTGAAGTTAGAGATGTTCTAAGTTTGAAGAGAAATTTGATTTCGATGAGCCAACTGGTAAAATGAAGCTATGTGATAAAATTCATAGGTGGTATGTGGAAAGTGACCAGAAGACAATGGTGATGGCTTAGAGCAACATTGAAGACACTCTTTATCTTATCAATAAGATTACAAAATACATTGATGTGGTCGGAACCAAGGTGGATATAAGTTTTAGGTATCATAGGCATGGTTATATGAGTGAGAAATGTATGAAATCCCTATTTTCTAAAAATATGTTTTAGTGTTTGAAAACAGTAGATTTGGATTTTCATGAATATTATGTATATAACAAACGGAAGAATGTTTCTTTCTTCAAAGGTGAGTCAATGGTGAAATAAAAGAAACTAGAGTTAGTGCATACTAACATATAAAATTCAACTCAAGTTTAGTCCATCGAAGGTTCTCACTATTTTCTCACATTCATTGATGCTCACATCAGAAAGATATATCTACTTAAAATAAAAAGTCGACGTATTTGAAGTGTTTAAGAAGTGAAATACTATGGCAAAAAAATGAGACAGACTTAAAGTTGAAGTATCTCAAGTCAAATAATATGGATGAGTACCGTGATTAGAGGTTTAGAAATTTTTGTGCTGCAGAAGTGATCAGACATGAGTTCACTGTTCCAAGAACTCCATAGCATAATAGAGTTGCTGAGTGCATGAAGGATGTCATAAGTATGAGATTGCATGTAGGCTTGCCAAGTCAGATCTGGGCATAAGCAATGAACACTGTTGTTTATCTGATTAATCATGGTTCTTCGGTACTTTTGAAGAAATGTTTACCTGAAGAAGCTTGAGTGATAAAGATGTAAATTTATCTCATTTGAAGGTATTTGGGTGTTCAACATATATTCACATTATGCAAGGTCCATAAATAAGCATGACTCAAAATCTGTTATAGTGCACTTTTGTTGGGTATGACTCAAATGAATTTGGGTATAAATTTTGGGACAATCAGAATCAGAAATTAATTATGAGCAGAGATGTTACTTTCAATGAAATGGAGATGTACAACGAAATGAACAAAACTCAGGGTTTTGCCCATTAGTTGTTTCTGAAATGTCCAAATATATTAAGATAGAAAATACTAGTGATCAGGAGGGTGGAGATAGAAAGAGTGCTCAATCAGATGAAACATAGGAAGTTCGTTAGTCATCTGTTATGGAAATCAGGAGGTTTAGCAAAGTGATACGACTGACACATTTATTCTTCTTCTTTGTATCATTTGTTGCTAATAGATAGTGGTGAACCAGATTATTATGAGAATGCCACTCAAGTTGAGTAATCAAAGGAGGAGAGTTAGTTATGAATGATGAGATGCAGTTCTTGAGGTCATATCAGACTTGAGATTTGACGGTATTATCAGGTGTCAAAAGAGTACTACACAATAAGTGCGTCTACAAGCTAAAGAGGAGTCAGATGGTAGTTCCAACAGAAGAAATGAGTGGACTACACTGAGATTTTTTCTCTTATGGTAATGATGACAACTATCGAATTGTGCTGAGCCCAGTAGTAGAGGAAGATTTTTTCTCGCGGAGCAGATGAATGTAAAGACAATCTTTCTACATGGAGATGTGGAAGAGGAATTGTGCATGGTGCAACCAGAGGGTTATGAGTATCCATTCAAAGAAGATTTGATTGGCATATTGAAGAAAAACTTTTATGGCGTGAAATAGGCCTTGAGACAGTGGTGCATGAGGGTTCATTTTAGACAGTGGGTGTATGAAGTACCAGACAGACTACTATCACTTCATCAAAACTTTGATACTATTTTATTTTGTTCTTTTTGTACGTGGATGACATACTGATTGTAGAAATATATATGAAGAAGATCATGTATTTGAAGGAACAATTATCAAATGAGCTCGAGATAAAGAATTTAGGTCCAACTAAGAAGATCAACGGGATGAGAATTAGCAAGGACAGTAGTGCAGATATACTAAAGTTATCTGAGACATATGTTGAGAAGATTAAAAAGGTTCAAAATATGAGAGATAAAACTAGTTTGTATCTCTTAGGCAATCACTTTGAGCTATCTAAGTAATTATTGCCTAAGTCTGAAGCAGAGCAAGCACAAATGAGAACTATGTATGTTTCAACATTTGAAAGTCGGATGTATACAATGATGTATACCAGATATTGCATATGCAGTGGTATTGGTCAGCAGGTGCATGGACAATCCAGGTAGGCATCATTAGGAGGAGGTGTAGTGGCTTCTTAGGTATTTGATGAGAATATTCAACAAAACACTTTATTTTGGAAGTGTCAGGATCAATCTACATATATTTGTTGATTCAGATATGACAGGAGTTTTGAATGGTAGAAAGAGTACAACATGAAAATTTTCACTTTCAACTATGGAAGTCGAACACATTATTATCATTGCAGCTAACAAGGAGATGCTTTGTTTGCAAAGCTTTATGGCAGAACTGGGGATGGAGCGGGGGATTGTAAAGCTTCATAGTGATAGTATGAGTGTCATCCATCTTGCTAAGAATACTGTTTTTCATGCTAAGACAACATATTCAGCTGAGGTATCATTTTATTTTGCTCACTTCTAGAAGATGGATGTTGTTCTTGGAGAAGATACATAAAGCTCAAAATCTTGTAGACATGTTGACTAATGTAGTGACTATCAAAAAATTGGAGCTATGCTTGGCTTCTATTGGAATCTAAGAAGGTTGGAGCGGGGGTGTGCCACAGGACAGTGCGTGACTATCAATATATGACAGATAGACGTAGATATCTGGAGGAGAGGTGTTGGGTGCTAGCGGTCTCCAAGTGAAAGATTGTTGAGATATGGAGTCTTAACTAGTACCCACAGTACGCAACATGTGCACAACAAGCCTAGCGCCACACCTTCTTCTGGCGTAGCTATGCTAGATAGCATACCTATGTCGAACAGTGCCGTAACTTTGTTGCGAGTTCAATAGTTCCAGGTTCTCTTTCCAAGCGAGAGAAATATTTACGTCTCTTTTAGGTGTACCTATACCGCCCATACGGGTTCTATGATTCGGTTATTATGGCTCTGAGTTGAAACGAAGGGCATGCAAACAAGACATTTCGTGCGGAACTCTCAAAAGTGTTTGAAGCGGTAAAGGTCAAGAGAGTGAATTTTAGTTTTGATTTCTCTTGTTCAATCAAGAGAGGTTATGGAGTGAAGTTATGTAAATTTCAGTGATTGTAGAGAAAATTTCCGAGTGCTATAACTTCTGTTTTTTTCTCTCATTCATACTGAAATTTTTGTTTGGTGTGGCTCCGTGATTTTTACCGTTATCGGGATTTTTCCATGTAAATCTTGAGAGGCTATGGAGTGAAGTTTTGTAAATTTCAGTGATTGTAGAGAGAATTTCTGAGTGTTATAACTTTAAGCATTTTTCTTTCATTCTTATTGAAATTTTGTTGTGATTTAGCTCCGTGATTTTTACCATTATCGGGTTTTTTCCACGTAAATTTTGGGATGCTTTTCTAGGATTACTTTGTTGTGCATTTCATTTTGAATTTTTTTTCCGAATTCCTCAAATCAGTGCGATCCTTTTCGAAGGTGTGGTTTTGATTATTAATTGATCGAAGCTCTCAGTATAATCCATCCCAACAACCTCCTGGAGAGTCTCTTGGAACATGACTCTCAACTTTGAAGGTAAGTTTCTCTTACGAATTTGAGTTAATATGAAACCGGGAGAATACATTTTTTCTTACATGTAATTCTATTCTATGTGATTTGTTTTGATCAAGCTAAGCTTTATCTTTTCATTTATTCAACTCTCGTTGGAAAAAAAAAAAAAGGCTTTTACTGCCAGTTAGAGAGTATTGCAAGTAATTAAAATTTTTTCCATCTTTTCGCCAGTGTTGCAATAAAAAATTTAGAAGTTACCCTTATCAAATGTGATGTGTCAAACTTTTTTGATTGTTTATAATCCTACCATGCTATTTCATATGTGAATAATTTAAAGAAAGAAAATATATCTTGTTTTTTTTAGTTATAGAAACCTATTCTAAATATTTTATTAGTTGAAAGTGGACACAATACCAATTATAGATATGTTGGTACGGGTCTAGTGACTATTAAAAATGGCACAAGCTCTAGTACTGACAAATTTTACATAATTAACTAGCAATTGTTATGTTTAAAGAAAGAATTCTTTTGACCCAATAATTCTGTGTTAGAAATATAAGGAATCCTTGGGCATGGTGAATACTTGTCCTAAACTATTATGCCACAATCAAATTGACAATAATTGTGGTTTTGAATTTTTATCGGAATGCTAAATATTAGCATAATCTGGCAACAAAAAAAATCAACAAATTTTTTCAAAAGGTGTTATAATGCCTCGTGAATTTTCTCCTGCATTACATTACAGAGTTTGGCCAATGTTTAAAGTAAATGACATATTTTCTTTATTCTTTAGGTTTTGGCCAAATTATGATAGTTGCGACATGTGAAGATTTACGAACTACATGATATGCATGGTTCATGTCATACGTTGAGAATTCATAAAATGTTAAGAAATTGATCTTAGAATAAATGGTATAGTATAAGGCTATGCAACGACTTTATGGAAAGAAAAGGGCCATGCAATAAGTTCATAGATATTGTAAAATACGGGCATACTTTCTCCACAAGTCCCCATTAAGTGTGTTGTTTATATATGATTTGTTGTACCGAGCCTTAATATTTGAATGAGGCTATTATTGTGATTAGTACCCATAGAAATCCAATTTAGTGAAATCAATCTATAACCATTGGTTTATGCTTACAAACGTTTTAAAATTGCGGTCCATTCAAAATTTTTCTGAAAGATTTCTTTTTGACCAAAATTTTGAATAATATCGATGATCGGAAGGAGTTTAAGCACTATCATGTTTGGCTCACAACATGATGATGTTTTATGAAAAGGGTAAATAATCATTGTGGTAGCTCCAAATATTGGATTGCTTGAAATTACTTAATTTTATACTGATTGTTTTTTTTTTTTTTTGTTTTTGTTTTGGAAATTGAAGCCATTCAAATTAGCAAAAAAAAATTATTAACTCTTCCTTCGCGCAGTTGATGTGATCATTATCGTGGTAATGGTTTTTGTCTTCTATTTTGTTTTTATTAAACTGCATGAAAGTGTGAACGACTTGTTTTCTTTTGTAAACGTGTTGGCCCTATGATGGTCATCAATGGGAAATGACTCATTTTCTAATAAATATTGGAGTTCTGTTAAATTCTAATTACACTTGTTTATTAATATGTTGCTCTCTGAGTTGCCTTATATAATATGCAATTCAGTTGTTATCATACTTATGTTACAGAAAGATACTTTTTGTTTTGAATATATTGTATTAGGCCTATATTTCACGTTATTATCAATAATGTAGTTATATCCCATTTTTGAGAAAGGCTAGTGCCTCTTACTAAACCTTTGATGAAGATGCTTTACGGGACAAGTTTAGCATTTTTCCTTTTGTCTCAGTGTTGTCGTTTCCTTTACTATGATATGGCTTTGAGATCGATGGTATAAACTATGAACTACTCTGCATAATTGATTACTTGGATTTATACTTGGGCCTCGTTTGAGAAGACGTTAAATCTCCGTTGTGTTATAGTGAATGTTGACACTTACGAAAGTTTTGTTTGGTGAAGTAGCGCCAAATAAAAGTTGTTCGCAAGAACAGCAATATTTTGCCGTTTTGGTCCAGGAGGACTTTCTCAGTTCCACCAATACGACTTTTAAAAGAACTTCACTGAATAACAAAACTGCTTCAAACGAAGCCTTAGTGGTAAAACCAAGTGAAGGTTGTCTAATGGGGAGGGAGGACAAGCCAAACTTGTGAAGTTTGAGAAGTGTGAAGAAGAATACTTTACCAGTGAGGATGAAAGAGAGGTGACGTGACTTTACGTTATTGATCTGTGCTTTATCTCACACGCAAATAATACAATTCTAAATATTGGAGAAGTTTTGCTACCTTGGTTAGTACTCTTGTTTATTTAGAGGATCTTTATGCGTAGAATGAACTTTTTTCTATTTGTGATGAATGGTAGTTATGTGAAACAGCCTTCGAAAATGATTCAGTGAATTGATGTTAACTAATAGGAAGATTTACATACTAGACCACTCAATTCCCATTTATCTACATATCCAACACCTAAATTTCCATTTTTACATATATGCCACCTTTTTTATGCATGAAAATGTGTATTTCACTTTTTAACTGAAGTCACTGAAGTCAGACTAGATTTAAGTCTATTGAAAACCTGAGCCAACATTCTTTTCCCTTGTTAAAAAAACATTCTTAGATATTTTAGCGTAGCATTTGACACTTAAATTGTAAGTGAAAGAGGGTTCTAAATCTCGTGGATAATGAAAGCTCTAAGTCATGTGTTGAGCTCAAACTTGGAACTAAAATAAGAATGCATTAGTATGGAAACCTAGAAAGATAGTATATGGTATAATTGTCTATTATGTTGCTAGAAAACAGCAAATGAAACTATTGGCAAAATCTAATAATTACTAAGAGAAAAACAGAAAATATACAAAAAAAAAAGATAAAAATCTATGTAAAATTCTCCTAATAAACCAACAACTGCATGCATTCGAAATTATAGGCAAAACTAATGAACTTATGAAAGTTCTATTCAATTTTTACATTAAAATCAATAACTGAAAAACTGAAAACTATTAGGGACTTATCACTCGTAAGAAAGAATTTACTAGATTGTTGAAGCCTACGTGAACCACCTTGCACGCCCTCTAATAGTTACCTGTTTCAGTTACTTCATGTCCAAAGCAGTCACTCATTCTAAGAAAAACCCAAAAGCCATAGCTTTACAATTACGACTCTAAAAAAAACTCGTTCATAAATAGCTCTTGTTTGGCTAATCAAATAGCTCGTATTCGGCTCGTTCGTTAAGTAAACTAGCCAAATATGAATAATTTTTTTTAAGCGTGAATTATAAATGAGCTGAACAGAATTTGTTCGCTCGTCTTTAGATCATTTTAGCTCGAAATAAAGAAACTATATATATTATTTATATAATAATATATTATATATATTTATATCTAAATGTAAATCATAACAGTTTGTGTTGTCATGTGGTTCTGCGATTTCTATTGCGTTGAGTTGGTGCAGATTCAAATCCAATATTTTACATTTCTTTTTTTTTAATAAATTTTTAACGAGCCAATTTTAAGCCAAACACTAATAAAAATATATAAATCTAGCCGAACATGAATATTGTTCAAGTGCCGGTTTCAGCATAAGCAACTTCGAACGAGCCGAACACGAACTTGAACTCGTTTAAAAATACTCCAAAGGAGAACAGTGACCCCTACTTAATTAGTATTAAGAAATTCTCATAATTCACTTTTTTCTTCTTCAAGCATCCGAGGCTAATGTTATTTGGAATTTGTTTTATGAATTCTCATCTTTTATTCTTTTTGTTGAACAAACAAATCATTTTGCAAAGACTTTCTATCCTAAATTAAATTTATTTACAGATACCCCCTCCGATTTTTAAAATATATTTACTTGTCCTTTTTCCTTCTCCTGTGAATTAAAAAAATAAATATTAAAATAAATTAGAGATGTTTGCTAGTTTGCTACCATACGTGGAAATAATAATTTGTTACAAATGTACCATAGTTTATTTTATTAGAGAATAAAAATCAAATATAACTTTTTGTCCCAAAAGTCTTCATTGTCTCTCTTCTTAGGTCTTTAATTTTGATAAAATTGGAATTTTGCCTCCTAATTATTATATTTTATCTGTTATTTAAGATTCTAAATTGAAGTTTAGAACCATATCAAATTAAATTCTAAAATAACTGACTTGAACTGATTTTGAAATCAAATTGATACAGTTGGTTTTATTTTTTTATTGGAAAATTTACATGTATACCACGTAATTTTTATGTATTTATATATCTAATCTCTACATTTTGATATTTACGTTTATAATAAGTAGGTGACGTATGCTATGTAAAAATTGAAGTTTAGATGTTTGATATGTAAATACATAGAAATTGAGTGGTATGTATGTAAATCTTAATCAGCTCATATTTAAATTTACGGGATTGTGCATACAAACCAGACAATTCCTAAGTATTTACATATCTACTATCTAAATTTTCATAATTATGTGAACATTAACAATTTTTTAAATGTGTAACTAAATTTACCTTAAATTTATTTTGGTCGAATTTGAATTGACCGGCTAGAAATAAGTTCTAGTGAACTTAAAATCAGCTAGGTATCATCTTTTATTGTGTGTTTAGGGCAGCGATACGGTGACACACAACACTGTGGCGTTTGATACAACTGTATTTTGTCTGCATTTTAAAAAAGCAAAGCTGGGAAGCTGCATTATACAATCTGTTGTAGCGTTTTGAAAACGCATATGAACTATTTAGGTAAACTGTGTTTTGACAGCTTATGCGTTTTCAAAACAATAAAAACAGTGTTTTCACATAGCACCTACTTAAGTGCGGTGGGAGCTTTCTAGCTGCAGTCTGACTTCTACAAAAAAAAAAAATTATAATAGCCATCACACCTAGATTATCAACAGATTATTTTTAATCAGCTTATCAGCAGATTATTCAATAAACTGCAGCTGCCCCAAATAGACCGTAAGTGAGTTGGCTGGGAAGCTGCATTATGCAATCTATTAAGTGAGTTGGCTATCAGAAGCTGTAGCTTGACTTTTTGAGAATTAAAAAAAATAATAATTGTAAAAACTACCATAACTTTTTGAACAACAATTTCTTCTGCAGTTGCCCTAACAAACTCAAAGAGAATGATCACTTGAAAAGTTGCTTGAATTTTCTTTATGCATAAAACTCAGTGAGCATTTTAAAATTAATATCTTATGTATATAAATTATATTGCATTTATTTTAAATTAAATTTTACAATTTTAACCTCGTAAGGTATTGTCCTCAATAGAATAATTTTACTATGCTATCTGTGGAAATTTTGCAATTTTCAATTAAATTCAATATAAATAAGAAAGTTTAGGTGTTATATTTGTAAAATGCATAATTTTTATGTTATATCTTTAAATTTTCTATTTTGATTTTTGTGATGTGATATTTTTATCTATTTCATGATTCAATTTCAAATCTAAATACAATTAACTTTTTAAATAACAAAATATCATAAGAAATAGTTTAAGATATTAAATAAACGGAATTAAATAAATAATTAGATAAGTAATTAAATAATTAAATAAAAACGCATAGGATTAATCATAAACCAATAACTAGATAATGATTTTTTTATGCATGATTTTATTTGAATTGTTAATTAAAAAAAATCTAGAAAAATTCTAAGAGCCCACATAATTCATGAACCAATCAGAGAAAGTCAGCCCTTCTAAGATAATAAATTAAATAATATTGGTGACTGTGACTATAGACTTGGTATATATATATATATATATATATATAATAAAAAAATAGACCATGCCCTTATCTTCCAATATTAAATTGTTCAATAAATTATATATATATATATATATATATATATATATATATATATATATATATATATATATATATATATATATATATATATATATATCGTGTGTGTGCGCGCGCGCGGCGCTTGGCTCATTGGTTGCGGCCTTGGTGTAAATCCCTCGGGTCGAGGGTTCGAATCCCACCCACTACTGGTGGATTTGAATAAGCACACCGGACCTGGAAGGGGTCCGCTCCTCGGTCGGTCCCACCTATGGGGTTGATCGGTGGTCTTCGACTGTTGAGCAATCTTTAAATATATATATATATATATATATATATATATATATATATATATATATATATATATAGAGTATTTAGTAGGAAAATAAGGTTAAATTTTGAATTGAAAATATTCAAATAGTTTTAGTAAATTAAAAAAGATTTTAATATCTATTTTGATTAAACAATAATTACTATAATCTAACCAAAAATTATCCTATTCTTAACTCATACGCAAGTTTTAAATTAAATGGGTCCCCATGTATAGCTCATGGAAATAATTTAAGCATTATTAGGTTAAAGTAAGTTTAATTAAAGATTCTTATGAGACTTTTGGGGATTTTTAAGAATTAATTTTAAATTTGAATGGTTTAAATTGATTGGATTAAGAGAAAAGACAAGGAATTAGAAATGACAAGCACATGGTTGATGGTGGATTTCTTTCCTTAATGATGAAAGGGCGGGTCGCTTTTAATTAATCATAATCTAATGCGACCCACTTGCACCTATTCTTTGTGTTTAATTAATTAATTAATTAATTAATTAATTAGTACTGTAAAGCTAGTGGTTAGTGACTCATTAGCTTTCACATGCATATAATAATGAAGTCAAGAAGTAAATTTTGAATTATTTATTATAGTAATTTATATAATTAGGAATCATATCCATTTCATTTTAAAGTATAGTTTGGGAGCCACCATGCTAAAGAGATATTGTTTATTTATTGATATAACAATATTTAGAAGGCTTATTGGTATATTTTCATTTTGTTGTTTGAAATAAATTCATTTTATTTGAAAATAATGTAAGCTCCCGTTTATGTGTGTGTGTATGTATGTATGTACGTAATATGTAAATGCACAAACACGTATGTATGTGTATGTGTACATATATGTACACATATATATACACATATAAACACATATTATACATGCAGACACACACATATATACACGTATATATACATATATAAATTTCAGTTGAAAAATAACTTTTATTTTTAGATATATTTGTTAGACAACTATAAAATATTGGCATATAATTGTCTGCAGAAACTATTACAATGATAATAATTAAAAACAAAATTCTTTTGTCAACTTTTTTTTCACTTATTGTGCACTCTATCTCTTTCTTTTAAAAATTGAACTTGAAAAGTCAAATCTAACTAGTTCAACTCTGAAGTATTTCTATAGTTGATTCCATCCATGTCTAACTTCTCTTGGTACAAAGTCAGCTAAAGTTGGCGGTTGAAGTTTTTAGCGTCTATTAGGATAGCTTCCTGTCTGCTTTGCTTTTCAAACCGTCATTATAATTTTGTTTGAGGAACTTCTTTCTTGCTGTTTTTTTTTTTCCTTCAAATTTATGCGGTAGAAAGTTGTTTTTTTCAAACCGAGTTGTTTAAAGGTATGTTTGGGGCAGTTGTAGCTTATCAATAAGTTGTTGCAGCTTAGCTGGCCCAAGAAGCTACTGCGGGGAAGTTGACTGGTCATATGTTTTCTGTCGGACCCTTGCTTTTTTACCTTTGCCATAATTTTTCACGAAAAAAAAATTAGTGGCTCCTCTGATTATTTATTTTATTATATGTGTGTTTGATTTTTGTACAATATTGACATATTAATTTATCACCCTCTTGCCATAAATCTTCTAGCATACAACAATAATTATATTTCATGTTTACATATTTAAAAAATCCTATGCACTTCCTATTTAAGAATAACTCCAATAGATCGAAGCATGCATATTTTAAAATATCATAATATCCAAAATATTATTTTTATATAGTTTAGTCATATAAATTGATCTATTAATTTCGATGGATTTTTAAGTAGATTAATAAATATTTCATAAAGTCAATTAAATCGAATTGACCATACAATCAGTTCGATTTTCAAAACACCGACCTGCATGGGCAATAATAAGTAAGCTGTTGACTTTTCACCAAGCACCGTTTACTTTTATTTTAGCAGTTCAGCTTTAGTTGTATCTCGAAAAATAAAAAAATAAATTAAAATAAAGTAAAATTCTTTTTCTTTTCCCTTCGGATAATTAATTTTCATTATGAAGTTTTGATATCCATAAGTTCAGCTTTAGTTATTAAAGATACGGACCTTAAGATATCAAGTTTGGTTTACGCACGCTATCAATAACAAGAAATTGGATAATTGGATTCAGGGGTTTAAATATGTCAAGTCGAGCTTGAGCCACCATCGGCTGTGGCTCAAGCTTGAGATTGAGCTTGATTAATTTTATCGAGTTCGAGCTTATGCCTACGGCTCAAGCGTGTTCACAAGTGGGCTTATTTATTATGAAAGTAAGAAAATAATATTACTTTAAGTTAGTATTATAATAAACGACAAATGTAATAAGCAATTATGTTGAGGAATTCGGAAGAATCCCTTTCCAAATTCACTAAGAAATAGAATCACGTAGATTCAAGTAAACTGAAATAAACTTATGAACAGAAGCACAACTAAAGCAAACAAGAAAAATATAGTAAAATTTAGCATGAAAAAAAACCCAAGAACAGGAAAAAAACACGGAGCCAAACTACCAGAAAAATGCCACTATGAAAATTAGAGAGTTTACAAAGAACACACTCAATTTTCTCTCTTCTCTCAAGAAAATTTACAATTCCACGCTCCAAACTCTTCCTTCTCCGATCCGACACTTCCAATGCTTTGCTCCTTGCTAAATTAGGTCATGAACCTCTATAGGCAAATCAACTCCTTCCTAGTCTCAGTGATAGCAATATATTTTGTCTTTGTAGTTGAAAATGCAACAATTTTCTGTAACTTAAAAACCAAACTCACCGCTATGTTCCCCAATATAAGGATATACCTTGTTTTACTTCTATTATCCAAATCACCTGACATATATGAATCTACAAATTCTTATAGAACAAATCCATGCACTTCCATGGCAAAGTGCCCTGTTGGCTATTCTCCTCAAGTACCCGAGAATCCACTTTATTACCTCCCAATTTAGTATGTCTGAATTCCTTATGTACCTGCTAATCACTCCAACTGTATATGCAATATCTAGTTTGGTACAAATCATCGTGTACATCAAACTTCCAACTGTTGAAGCATACAAAGTTCACTTCATCTATACTTGCTCTGCTTCAAATTTTGGTGATAGTTCCTTAGATAGGTTTAAGTGGCTACCTAAGGGGGTGCAAACAGGTTTGGCCTCTCTCATGGTGAACCTCTATAGGATCCTCTCAACATACTCAGTCTAAGATAACTTCAATGTTCCTGCACCTCTGTCTCCATGTATTCTCATCCCGAGGATTTTCTTGGTTGGCTTGATAACTATTTCTTCAAGTACCTGATTTTCTTTATATCCACCTCTATTATCAGCATATCATCCACATACAAAAGAAGCAAGATATAACATTTGTCAGAGTATTTGATGAAACAATCGTGGTCTTCCTAGCACTTAATGTATCCATGTCTGACATGAACCTATCAAACCTCTCATACCACTATCTCGGTGTCTGCTTCAACCCATATAGGCTCTGTTGCAATCTGTTGATTGCCTGGAACCTTGTAACCCTGTGGTTGCACCATGTACAGTTCCTCCTCCAGTTCTCTATGTAAAAAATTTATCTTCACATTCATCTGCTCCAAGTTTAGATCTTCCACTGCTACGGGATTCAATACAACTCTAATAACTATCATCTTCACCACTGGCAGAAGATATATATGTAATCCACTCATTGCTTTATCTAAAAACCCTTAACAACAATTCTTGCCTTGTAGAGCTTGCTCTCATCTGACTCCATTTTAAACCTGTAGACCCACTTGTTGTGTAGTGCTCTTTTTCCATCTAGTAATATTATCAAATCCAATGTCTGATTTGACTCCAAAGATTGTATTTCTTCAACCATGGCAAGCTCCATTTCCCTTGAACCTTCAACTTGAGTGTTCGCCTCAACTTGAGTGTTCACCTCAAATCACCTTGGTTCACCACCATCAATTAATAAAAAATAGTTTCACGAAGGAGAATACCCGTATACGTGTCGTATCACTCTGTTGGATCTTCTAACTTCACTAGCAAGTGAATGAGTAACTTCCATTGCTCCTTCTAGTTGAACACTATTTCTCTTTTCATCCTCCTAATCACCATCGTCTTCTATCTCAACATACTCGGACCCTTAAGAAGTAACTGAGGGGTTGTCCCAAGTTATAATCCCGCCCTTATACATCTCTATTTCATTGAAAGTGACATCCTTCCTCTTGATAAATTTCTGATGATAATTCAAGAACTTATACCCAAACTCATCCGAGTTATATCCAATATAGGTGCACTTGACAGATTTCGAATCAAGATTGTCGTTGGAACCTAAATCAATATGCATATATATAAAACTTGAATACTCTTAAATTTGAAATATTTACCTTTTTGTTACCCTAGCTTCTTTAGGTAAGCCTTGCTCCAAAGGCATCGATAGACCACAGTTTTTTAGATAAACTGCAACCACATGCTCCTAGCATGCTCTATGATTTTTGTTTGTGCGCTCAACCACACTATTCTGTTGCAGTTTCCTTGGGATAATGAACTCATGTTTGACCCCCTGTGTATCACAAAAATTTCAGAACTTCTTATCACAGTAATCGTCTCTATTATCTGATCTAAGACTTCTGCTTCAAAACTTTCTTTTTTTCTACCATATCTTGCACTTCTTAATGACTTCAAATACATTAGATTTTTGCTTTAAGAAGTAGACTCATACATATTTTGTGTGATCATCAATAAACGTGAAAAAATAACGAGGATCTTTAATGGACTAAACTGGAGTTAGACCCCATACATCAGTATGCACTAACTCTAGTTTCTTTGACTACGTCACAACCCGCGTTTAGAGAAAGAGACTTAGTTATGTGTGCCATGCATATTGTCTTCACAGAAATCCAAATCAATTGATTTCAAAGTTCGAAGTTTAATTTGAATACTCTGAAGAATTATTTACCGCCATGATAAACCATCCCAGCTGTCTGGCAAGAAAGACAATATTTCAAATTCACTAACCTCATCATCAAACTTGATTCCCATAAAGCACAACTGGTTCATTACAATGTTAAAATTATTTAGATGTTCTGCCATTGGACTGCCTTCCACCATCTTCATGTTGAATAATTTCTTCACCAGAAAACCTTATCGGAAGAAGAAATTTTTTCACACAACTTTGCTAGTGTTGCCATAAGATCCACATGGTTTTTCATTTACTATGTTTAATGCAACAGACTAGAAAAGTGATAATTGGATCAAACCTAGTGTCGTTCAATCCAACACTTCTCATTCCTCTATAGACGTAGACTTAGTATTCCAGATAATTTCTTGTAGTGGTAAGTGTAACTTTTTCTTATACAACAAATCCTCCACTTGCAACTTCTAGAATGTTAAGTTCGTCCCATTGAATATTTTCACTTTTAACCTTGCTTCATCGGCTATTGTTCCCACTCAAATTGTACACCACTCTACCACCTTATTGAGGATCTCGGAAGAATCCCCTTCCAAATTCACAACGGAATAAGATCACATAAATTCAAGAAAACCGGAACATAGTTATGAACAGAAGCACAATAAAAGCAAACCGGAAAAGCACACTTGAATTTAACGTGGAAAAATCCGAGAACTGGAAAAAAACACGGAGTCATACCACAATAGAAATTTCACTATGAAAATCAGAGAGTTTACAGAAAACATATTCAGTTTTCTCTTCTCTCAAGAAAACTTACAAGACATCGCTCCAAACACTTCCTTTTTAATTCGAAGCAAGAAACACATGTCGAAATAATTGAAATCCTCTTCTCCAATACTTCTCACCTTCACCGGGATATTTGTCGAAGAAAAATGCCCAAGAAGACGTGTTACGTCGCTCGAAATTTGCCCTTAAACAAAAAATTTCACACCAGCTACTTCGGACGCATAAGCGCCCGGAATTGAACGTTGGAGCTCCAAGTAATCAGCATCTGAGGGTGCAGGTGTGCTCGAACTGGGAGCTTGAGCACCCAAGATTGGGCGCCTAGGCACTTAGAGTAGGGCCCCCTTCTCTGTTTCTCAATTTCGCCCAGAGTGGGCGCTCAAGCGCCCCTAACCTAGAGTAAAAGTGTCGGGTGCTCGTCCACGAAAAGGAGGGTGCTTCAAATAAGGCTCAATCTTTTAGCAAATTAGAAGATAAATAATAAGAAGTCATATAATATAAAATACAAAATATTATTTTGTTAACATTTTTAATAATTTAAAGACAAAGTATTCAAATTTAACATAAATTTTAGTATAAGTATATTAATTTTTTTTTTAAAAAAAAACAAGCCAGCTCACTCAATAGCTAACGAGTTGATTCAGGGGTAGCTTAAGCTTGGCTTGTTAGCTCATCGAGCTTAGTTCACGAGCCACTTATCGAGCTGTGCTCGAGCTAGTTCACTAGTCGACTTGATTTACTTACACCCCTAATTACATTGCAACTCAAGCTATAAGTTTAGAAAGTAATTAATAGTAACACTGAATCAACTTTAAAGCCAATTTGAATTAATTTATTAGTTTTATAGAAGTTTTTGAATGAGTAATCAAAATTAAAAATGAATATATGTCTATATTTTAAATTAGAAAAAAATGAACGAGTGTCTAAGTTAATAGTTTAGTGACTTGAAAGCTTATTTTCAAGCTGCAGGGTCCAGTTTTTACCTACACTATAATATGTTATAAGTTTTTATCTTGCAGACTTTCATCAGATTTTCATATATATATATATATATATATATATATATATATATATATATATATATATATATATATATATATATATATATTATTTTATTTCTAATCAATCTGATGCATGTTTAAGCACATCTAATCAATTTTGTATGCAAGAGTAGCAAATCTCAAAACAATTAGAGCCTTAGAGGAGATTGGGCTATCTAGACTAATCATTTTATTTTCTGACTGATAAATCATAAGGAATATTTCAATAAGTTTCAAATAAAGATTAATTGCCTTGTAAAATTTATGATCACAAAACATTTAGGCTATCTAACTATCACTCGAGGTCTTATCAACTCCTTAAGATGCACTTGCAAATATATAGCTTTGCTTTATCTGATACTATAAGGGCATGCCACATGTATCTTTAGGATTACTATCTCTGTCAAACATAATTGCATGTATAACCTTTATACTCCATTAATTGCACTACATGTAACTTTAAAAGATAGATTGTTGTATTGCACAATCATCCTCGTTGGCTTTCCTGATTTTATTTTGCAGCAACATATGTTGCCCAAACTTATATCAGTTTCATCTATTATCTCGAGATCACGCCACCTTTACTTTTAGGCAGAGGGCCATTGTAACAATTCTTTCTTATCACCCTAATGTTCACCAGCTTGGCTTCAAGGAAGACCACCTTGGTCATTTGTAGCGGCCTCCTCAACCATTCAGGTCTGTCTTATCTTTCTTGGTATCTAGAAGGTAATAATTTATTGTTGTTTATAGGAAATGTTGTAGCTAGCACTATTGGTGTAAACCAAACTACGTTACACCTTTTTTTTTAACATTAAGTTGCTACCCTTTATATTAAGATCAATTAAAGGTTGAATTAATTAATGAAAAATTTTTAATTAACTTTTTCACTTTTTTTTTTTATTGTTTTCGGGATATTAGGCAAATTTAATCATAATAATTAGAAGTTAGTAGTTGTTGTGGTCAAACTCGTCTAAGGTGAGAGTAAAGACGGAACAATATTATATTTTAGGGTGGGCATTTAGATATCGAGCTAAAAAAAAATAGAAAATTCCAAGAGTGCAATTTAAAATTTGAAATTACATAAGAAAAAAATAATAAAATTTTTTATTTATATAGAGAAATTTTAAATTTTAGAGGTGCATTTTATCAACCTTGGTATAACTTGGTTCCGCTCCCGGGTGAGAGTAAATGCCCATGATTATGAAAGTTATTATATAAGATTGTTTAAGCAGCATATAATTATTACTTATTATGTATTCTATTAAGGCGAAGCACAAATATGTAATGCATGAAAAATCAAATAGACAACGAGTATACAATTTAGTGTTCTGACAATTCACAAATAGTTACATACGTATGTAATTCACATATGATTATACCACTTTATATATATATATATATATATATATATATATATATATATATATATATATATATATATATATATATATATGATGAAAGGAATCGATATTTAGGAAAGACTACCAATCCCCCATATGTGCTAATTCGACTCAATTGAGATTTGAACCGGGGCGAAGTCACGACTACGCGCGCGCTCTCCCACACACACACACACACATAATGAAATATTCCTAAAATAGTTGGTAGAGCATCAGTTTCATCAGTTATAAGTCCCCTTTGGTCTAGGACTTGAATCCCCCTAGGTGAGTACGCTATATGGGGGTGATACTCAAGTGGTTAGGCAAATGGATCCAACCCAGACTTGACGAGTTGCAAGCCAGAGGTGGTTGACGGTTCCGCCCCCTCAATCATCTTTTATATATATATATATATATATATTACAATAATTAACGTCTTATATGGCACGTGGTGCATGTGAACAGCTTATGCAAGTTGCCTCGCTGGCTGTAACGTATTTAATGCCGCTTAAAAGATTGGTGTCACCATAACTTGGTCCACCTATCGAACCCCCCAAGTGGAAAGATGGGCAGAGTGGGTCTCATTAATGTGATCTTATGAGCACCCAATTCCCGATTTTAGTGAATTTAAAATCAAGGTTTGGATGACTTATCTGTTCTGTTATGATGCACAGGAGGAGGCAAAACAAGATATGATTAGAATATTATATATATTTATTTTTAAGAATTAAGAACATAAATACATATTAAACACGACATTACAACTTCTACATTTTAAAAAAATAAAAGGAGAAATTTAATATGAATTTCTTAGTCCAAATTGAGAAAATAACTATTAAAAATATGAATATAATATAAATTATAATATTTAAATTTTCTTGGGAAATTTTTATTAAGACGTGTGTATCCTAAAATGCCAACCACATGAAAATAAAAAATAAAAATTGACCGAATATTAATTAAATACACTTAAGAGCAGTTGGGATCATTTTTGTTTTTTTAATTTCTATTTTTAGTTTTTTATTTTATTTTATTTATGTTTTGATACGACGTAATGTATGTTTGATATGTTTGATTAAGCTATAATTATTTTTTAAGACACTCAAATTCTCTAAAAATTGTTTTCATTGTTTTTTGAAATAAAAAAATATATATTAAAAACACATTAAACAATTTAAAAAAAATAAAAATAAAAATAGAAGATAAAATTAACCCCAAACAAACTTTTAGTAAATTTAATATAAATTATAAAAGTAAATGCCTTTCTTCTTAAGGTAACCACATGTAATTAATATTGGTGGAAGAGAAAAAATGAGAAATATAATAGTTTATATATTAAAAATTATGATAAATCTAACCTTAGGCATTAGCTACACCTAATTTGTTATATATGTATTAAAATTATATGTTAGATACATGTGTCAATGAATAGACGACATGATAATCTAATATGAAGTCAATAACAATCTAGATTTTTATTTAATAGAATTTGACATGATGCCAAAAACAACAATCTTGAGAATCCCGCCCCTCTAAAAATCAGCAGAAGTATCAGAATTTTGAGTAAGTGATCATGACACTATTTGAAGATGATCCGACCCCTTCTTTGAGGGCATAAAAGACCGAGCTTGTAAAGATCAACTATATCCTTGGCAAGCACAAAAAGGATAAGCCCTCTATTAGAATGTTGAGACATTGCAAGTTTTTTAAGCAAGAATGATAGCTTTTGAAGAAGCGAACACGAAGATTCAGACCTCCTGACAATAAAAATGATGTTATAGTGGATTATTGTCTTTATTTTTGTTGTCCTATTGTAAGTTTTGTACCAATATGTTCGGGTCTTTGTAGCCTTTTAATCGCTTGATGTGACATTTGCATATAGTGATAATGCTTTTAGCTATGCGTCTTTCTTTCACTTGATATTGTGGTATTGCACTTGTCCATACATCTTTAAGCCTATTTGGTATAGTTGATTTTGTCTTGATTTAAGAAAATTGATTTCATATAACCTATCCCCCATAGGAAAAAAAAAATGTTGAAAGTATTGAATCAAACATGGTTCAATTTAATTATCCCCCCCCCCTCTTAGTAGGAGCTTAGTAATATCAGCCTTTTTCGAGGCTTACAACCCCCCGATATTTTCTAGCTTAAAATAAGTGGAAGTTTTGTAATCAAATTTAGGGCATGCACATTGTATAAAGAAGAATCATGCACCTTCTGAGGCTCACCTTATATGATCTGTATCTTCTGAGGCTTGTAGCATTCTCAGCTTTATAATGTACTTGTATCTTTAAGGATTGTGGAATTCTAAGGATTTTGAGTTGATACCATGTAAACCACTTGGTCTCAAGGAGTTTTTCTTGTGATGACCTATTGCACTACTAGCTTCACATTGAGACTTGCCTCTTAGGTTCGTCTTCTAGGGGCATCGTAGCTTCTTATAAAGGCTTGCCTCATGGGCTAGTCTTTTAGGGGTAAGGAAGCTTCCCATCGAGACTTGCATTCGAGGCTCTTCTTCTAGGGGTACCGTAGCTTCCTATTAAGTCTTGCCTTATGGCCTCGACTTATAGGGGAATGGGTGGAGACCTTGTTTGTCACTCGCCTCAAAAAAACTTTTTAGTGAGGAATTTATGCACAACTAGCTTCCCATCATTTTCAAGGGACATGGGTCATTTGCCCTCAGTGGGTTTATCTACACACTAAATCTTTCATGAGAGAATAAACAAAGCTTCATTGATAATAAATAAAATTTTATTGAACAATAGTTCTTTAAGGCAACAAAGAAAATCTTGCTAGAAATAATATTAGGAGCTTATATGCTAGGATGAATGCAAAAAATCTTTTACACAAATAAGATAATTTGTAGTTGTACTTCTCATTCAATGATTCTGACTATTTTCTTATTATTCTCCTTACCTTGTTCTTGTGAATAATGTCTCAGGTGACACTGGTGTATCATATAAATATTTTCTTTCTTTAAGTGAAAACATCTTAATATTGAATGCATTTTTGCATTGTGTAAATGATAATATTGAGATTAGTCTTCACCATCTAGATTTTTTAATGGCATTTGCCACTTAGCCTTTTCATCTCTGATGGTCATTAGGATGATGACATGTGACATGTTGAGTGGAGTTTATTCTTTTATTGATCGAGGCTCACGTCATTGATCTTTTGTTCAAGCAGAGAAATCACGATTCTCTTACAGTTCAAACATCTTTTATTGTGAGTTTTGATCGTCATCCTTGGAGTTATTCTTGTGCTTGTCCACAAAATGCTTGGATTTTTCCTTATGTGCACTGATGGCCTTATCTGTAAAGATTTGAGCTTCAACATGATGGATAAGATTGACATAAGAGCCGACCTCCTCTAACATCAATGATGACTATAAAAGTCCTAGATAGAGCCCTCTAAGAACACCCCTAGTAGTTCAGGATCCACCTATGGGATTTGAAAATCTTCAATAAAGAACCTGTGGAAGTACCATTAAGAAATTTCCCCTCATTTTACCAAATTTTTTAATAAATGGGATGAATCATTGATTTTCCTTCTATTTGATATGAAATGCTTCATGAATAGCCTGATAAGCTCATCGAAGGTGTTCATAAGGCCACCATAAGGGAGTATAACTAGGTGCAAGCTTAACCCTTGAGAGTAACAAGAAATACTTCACATAGAAGAGCTTTAGAGGCATATTGAATGTGCATGATAGTTCGATAGTGGTCAACGTGATCATAGGGCCTATTATCCTATCATAGAAATCAGTATTCAAGAGCTTAAAACACACTGAGATGAGATGTTGGAGCACCACCTTGGCAATGTGTGAGGATTTTGCAAATTCTCAAGGAGAAGGAAAGTGTTCCCTTTCATAGAGGGAACTCTTCTTTAACTAGATGTTGTTGCTATTCACGAATCAAGTTTCAGGAGCAACAACAAGATGTGACTGACCCAAGATTCTCATGAGTACTAGAGGATTACTGGTTGGTCTAGTTGTGTGAGATTGATGAGTGGGACTTACAGTATCGAGGAGCTTAGTGTTCTATAGAGGAAAGTTTCCATCACAGAAAGGTAGTTCAGTAGGAGTGTACTCAAGTAAGGTGTTTCCCATCGGTTATTGGACTGAGTGTGTGGGCGTCTATTATGGAGCGTCGTGCAGGAGCTGAAAGATCCTATTATGTGACTCCTTCATCTCGCTCATTTAATCCTTTAAAGAAGGATATGAGGTTCCCTTGACAGTAGGATAACGCCTTCCAAGGTGAGAGATGATAGAGTCTTAGCGTCTTTGGCTTTGTGATTGCCCCTTGAAATGATGGGTGTTGGAGCAGAATGCTCCATTGCTGTTAGTGCTACATCTGATGGACATTTAGCAAGTTTTGCAAGTTCATCAGTTTTGGGATTATATTTTCCACATATAGTACAAAACTGATGTGTGATAGAGAATTCATGTGGTAAAATGATGAATTATTATCTTAGTGTTACATGAGAATCATGCACACACTCATGTAATAAAAGTGACAGGTAAAAATAGTTGAATTTTTAGATAAGGGAAAAATTCATGGGGCCTAGCCTAGTTGAAATGATCCACTATGCTTTGGTGATTGCATGTACATGCCTTTGTTCTACAGACGAGAAAGGGTTACACAGTTCTCGAGTTACAATAGTCATGTACAAAAGAGCTTATTGTCCTATAGTATGGAGCAGTCGCAGTGGGAAGTAGCTGTTGGAGCTTTGGTACACCCGTCTTGAAGATTGGCATGATGGTCAGAATGAAGCATTGCTTTGTAGGATGCTTCATGAGTAAACAACGTTGGTTTTTACTTTAAATGGTGCTTCATTACTTTGTAATGTAAGTCCTGATTTCGTATGGAGCTTCATTAGAATGAGTAGAGACAAGTCGACGGTGGCCGACAGATGGTGGTTGATGGCGGTTGACGGCTGAATGAGCAGAAGCAATGGTGGACTTCAGCTTCTTCTCCATGATTTGGTCTTTTTCTAGCTCAATGTCAACTTCTCTTTTCAAGGCAGGGGGAGGAGTAGAGCTCTATTTATATAGTTTGGGTTGCAAATGACGAATGAATCAAAACCACTTATTGAACGGCCTAGGGAGGTTCACTCAAATGAATGAAATTTTGTGGACATTTAAGTGCCTTAATGATGTCAAAATTGAATGATCTTGAGCTCATTGGATTCATCTTACCAAGTCGCTCGATTTGACTATAAGCTTTTCAAATTTGGAATCCATTTGACCATAAAATTATGCATTTGTAGCTTTCAAAAGTGGTTTAACAGCTTGTATAGGCTCGATTTGACTTGGATATGATAAACTTTGATATCAGCGGGTCTGTCTTATCGAGCCGATCAGTTAGACTATAAGTTTGCTCATATCGGGATTCCATATGGTTTTCAATCAAAGTTTGAAATTCTCTTGCTAAAAATTTTTCTCGTGATTCGTGCCAGATGATGAAAATTTGTTGATGGCATATCACCAACTATATATAATTTTATGAATTTATGTTTTCTTTTGCACCTCTCTTCATTTTTCAGGACAATCATAAATAAATAATCTTCTTATAATGCATTCCCACTCTTCTCTTGTTCTTCCTCCAGGGCTCTCTTTATGCATATTATCTACATCGCCACTCTCTGTAATGCCATCATGTATAACCTTCACACCAAAACCCCATCCCCTTTTATAGCTCACCAAGAAAATTTTTAGAGGATAACATGACCCATACATCTCCTGTCGAATACTATAAGCTACAACTACTCTCAATTGCCCATCAATTTTCTGGCAATTCTCTTTTTTAGTTTTGATTCATTCTTGATACTTGTGACACACCTATTTATTTTTTGGTTTATGTTGACTTCATTTTCATATGTAACTCCAATATTATTGTAAAACACCTTATCATTCTTCTAGCTTAATGATCCTTTACCAATGACTTTAGGCCACCACACTATTTTCTTGAAATGAATATTGCTCTGCATCCACATGAACTTCTCTTTTCTCATCAGTAAAACAACATTGATATGAAGACGATAGATTCCATTCTTGTAACTTCATCTCTTATGTTGTGAAATTTAGGCCAGAGAAAAGCAGGAATCGACACAAAACCAGACGAACACACAGAGATTTAACGAGGTTCAACAAAGATGCCTACATCCTCGGGAGCAGGGCGGCGAATTCACTATTTTAGAGGAGTCCGTTCAGTTACATACCCATAGGGTTACACATCATATATATAGATAAAACCCACAGACAAAATTACTAAAACGCCCTCGCTCCCCTCAACCCACGAAATTCCAAGAGACATACTTCTTCATTCCAAGAGACACACATCTTCATTCCAAGCGACTACAAATTTCTGGTATATGAGTCATACCTAACATCTTACTACCTCATCTATTGTAACTTTGGGTCTACACTCATTAATCCAACTAGTTACAAAGATATTATGGGCAACCAACAATACCTAATTTATTCAACCAAATATAGCCTTCATGCTTAAATAACTATCTCAGCTTTTATATTGTTCCACCACAGCTTGCTGCGCTGCAACAAAATGGCTAATACATTTTCTAAGCAATACCATCGACCATGATTTCTTTCTTCACCAAGACTTCCCATTTCAACTTCATGCTTTCTTCGGCACACTTGGGGGTGCAACAATGTTGATTATTTCTTCATTCGTACCCTTGTCTTAGTTATAATCATTCGCATCGAAAAAAAATGTACATATTTCCAAAATCTGTTTCTCATGCTCAATAATAATAATAATAATAATAATAATAATAATAATAATAATAATAATATAGAAGAATTTACATAAATACCACCAAACTTTTTCATATCTATTAAATTTGTTTTAGGACGTAAAGTCCGTATCGTTCGCGAGTATATACAATTCGATAAAAAGATCTAGTATCGTAGAAGAGATATCAGAGAGAGAGAGAGAGAGAGGAAAAAATGGACCAAAATCTTGTAAAGGAACCTTAGCTAATGCATTGAATTTTTCTCTACAATCAATCGAAGGAGTGTGACCCACTAGAGATTCCTTAAGCTGTAAGGTTTCATAGAGGAAAAATTTTTTCATACAGAGTGCATACACAGCTCTGTGTGCGGACTTCAGTAATATGTCGTCATGTGTGCTATACTCGGCTCACATCATAAAATATAAAAAAAATGAATTTTTTTACGGGGTTTATTGAAGTGAAACCGTAGAGGTTATTTGCGGGTACTGCGAGGTTATTGGGAGTTATTTTATTGTTATTGGGGTATTATTTCGGTGTTATTAGAGTATTAACTCCAATAACGCCGCAATAACCCCCGATAACCCTCCAATAACCTCCGAGGTTCCACTTCAATAACCCCCACAGAATAATTACAATAACCACTTCAATAACGCCGCAATAAACTTCGCAGAACAATTCCAATATCTGCTTCAATAACGCCGCAATAACTCCCAACCCCCAAATAACCTCCACGGTTCCACTTCAATAACCCCCAATAACCCACCAATAACATCGTGGTGTAGCACACATGACGACATATTACTGGAGCCAGCACACAGAGCTGCGTCAACACTCTGTATGGAAAACTTCTTTTGATAGTCATCCTCACATAGGTAGGCTAGGCTATCCTTTTGGGAAGAATAACCATAATCAAGTCAGCATGTAAGTTCGATTAAGCCACTTCAGCAGATGAGTTGATTTCCACAACAAAAAAAAAGAGATATGGTATACAATATCACGTTAAAAAACATTAATGTTTTAATTTTTTAAACAATTGAAACACACCTTTTTCTACATATACAAAAAAAAAAAGTGGCACATATGTAAAAAAACTGAAGTTTAGGTGTTAAATATGTAAATTGTATGCAATAATTCAATAATATGGCATTTAATTGAACACGGTTCATTTGGCATCTTTATAGGACCGGGTCAATATTAGGTTAGTGTGAACATGTTTTGAGTGTGACTTATGCGCAAGAATTTCTTCTTTCCATCTCTACTTTGGCAACCGACCTCCCTCACTCGAGGGCGAAAGAGCCAGGCAAGTACCCATACCCCCGCCCACCGCCATTCCACGTGTCTCACAGCTGTACGTCCATAAAGATTGTTTGACCAACTGACCGCACGTGACGCATTATCGATTCCCAAGCAATCACAAACTGCCTTCCAATTATTCAAAAATACTCGAACGTGGAATTAAACCGCTATTAAATATTAATTTTATTTTATTTTTTTATATAAATATTTTTAGGGGATTTACACACATAACGCAAAATCTTTATATATTTATATAGAGAATAGGGCTGTCAAAAAAAACTCGTTGTTCGTGAATAGCTTGTGTTCGGCTCGTGAAGTAGCTTGTGTTCGGCTTATTTGTTAAGTAAACGAGCCGAACACGAACAAATTTTTTAAGCTCGAATTACAAACGCAATCGAACACAAACAACTCTTCTTCGCTCGTGTTCAGCTCGTTTTAGCTCGAAATAAAAAAATAATCATATAATTATTTATATAATAATTTATTATATATATTAATTATATATTAATATATTATATATATTTATATTTAAGCCTTAAATCATAATTCATTTAGCGTGGTAACGTGGTTATGCGTCTTGTTTCCATTCATTTGGTATAGGTTCGAATCCAACACTATGCATATATTTTTTTCATTTAATTTTAACAAGTCAATTTCGAGCCGAACACGAACAAGAATATTTAATTCGAGCCGAACAAGAACACACCTTTCACGAGCCATTTCGAACACGAGCCGATTTCAAGCTCGAGCCAGTATCGAACGAGCCGAACACGAACCTCGTTTACAGCCCTATAGAGAAGGCTTAAATCTTATAAAAATATAAAAGATAGTAAGTCAATTAAACAAGCTCTAATACCAATTATTATTCAACGCACTTCTCTATGCATTAATGGCTTGGAAGGACTCAAATCAATCTCGCATGTGCTGTTAATAACATTTAATTTATAGTTTATTATTAAAATTATGGCTCTCAAAATATTAATTTTTGACTTTAAAATTATTTTTAAAATGAAACGTGCTTAAAAAGGCGTAATTATATATAACTAAAATGGCAATTTTAATTTTTGGAAATTCTGAACAAAATAATTCTGAATCCGAGCGTCCTCTCTCAGAACTGAGGCCTTTCGGCAGTGTTATGGCCCACATGCCTCGTCGCTTTTGTGAAGTTCATTCGGCTCCCAGATCTGGAATTGGCGTACAATAATATTAGATTGTTTAAACTACATAAAAATTAATAATAATTAAATTTTATTTTTCTATTAATTTTTTTTTTTAATTTAAGAAGGGACAATTGGGATTGTGGTCCTGCTATCTACGTACCTCTAATTCAATCATTTTTGACATATGAGTCGTCTCAAGGAAATAAATATTTTAATTTACTAGTACGCTTGAGCCTTGGGGGGTGTGGTCCTTGGAATTCTTACTTTTGCAATTGGACTTGGCTTTGTACTTTTGATCACTAAATTAACCGAGCATTAGGGTCTGTTTAGAACAGCTGCAGTTTATTAAGTAATCTGTTGATAAATTAGATGCGGTGTTAATTATAAATTTTTATTTTTTTTTGGAAAAGTTATACTGCCAGAAAGTTCTCATCGCAAATGGATAGGTGCGGTATGAAGACGTTGTTTTCAATGTTTTGAAAATGCATAAACTGCCAAAATACAGTTTACCCAAACAGACTTGATATATTTTCAAAACGCTGTCGCACTAAAAAAACTGCTTCAAACGGGCATTTAGTATTTTAAACCGACTTTAGCATTGATTATAGAGCATAATGCTTTAATCATAAATGGTTACGTAAAGCTTTATAAACCATTTACAATCATGCTAGTCAACTTTGAAAAATTGAACCATGATCATGGCTATTAGACTACATTTAAAAGAGGTGAGTGATGTAGAATGGTATCTCTTTGTCATGCATTTTTAGCACATTGATGTCCTTAATAAAAAATAATCTTTGGTAGAAGCCATATGATGTCCTTAACTATGTGATAATTTGATTGTCCATATTTTATATAAATTATGAGCAATTCCAAACAAAATAAGGAATAATTGTTAATTAACTTTTCTCTACAGATTTCTGGTAATAAATAACAATAGTTTGTATGAAATAGAGACTTAAAAGAATAAAAAAGTAAAACAGATAAATGCGGAACTTCCATAGCATTTCATATATGACCATTGAATATTTATTACAGAGAGGAGTATGCACTAATTGACAAAACATGCAAAGAAGCAACGATAGTATAAGGGAATATGGCTACACCAAAACATCATGTCACCATTTATAACGTTACATCACTATCGTATTCTTGTCACCACCCCGCAGCACTACATAAATTTAATTTATTACCGACGGTCAAATACCGTCAGTTTAGTTATGACACAGTTGACGTAACAAAAACACTTGTGAGTAATTAGATTACCGATGGATTTAACGAAAGTTAACATTAATCAGCGGTTAACCGACCGTCGGTTATATAACCAACGAAAATGTCTGTAGTAAAAGTGTTGCAGTTTCGTTGGAGAAGTGTCATGGTTCTGTCGGTAAACTATCTTCAAAATTGTCGTTAACCGTGGGAGTTTATCAACCGCTTTGCCCGTAGCAATAGTGCATCACTTTGCCCAGACGTCACTTGTTCAATAAACCGTCTAAAAGCCATCGCTGGTTTGATAAATGTTGTAAAACCGTCAATAAGTCGTCAAAAACCTATACAATCAGAAAAAATATATATAAAGCCCTTTTCAACGTTATAATCTACACACCTGCAATCGTAACAGAAAAATCAGACACAACATATCAAAGTAACAAAACTAATTTAACACATAAATCATATACATAAATACAAGAAAATTAAAGGAATTAAAATAAACAAAATGTACAACTACACAATGAAACTAATATTCGCTAACAATAAATTGTTTAATACACAAACAAACAAAAAATAACTTCATATTCATCCTCCTCATCATCCTGTGTCCCTCCTTATCATCATCATCTCCAGCCTCATCCTGCACTGGCTCATTCCCTTTTTGTCGTTCTGAATGCATCAACTCTTCGATCGCTGTCCTCATCTCCCATCTCAAAGCGGCTACCTGGGAAACAACCTTAGCAGCAACCTGGCGACGCTTCTCCTCCTTCTGTGAAGTGGAATTAGATGCACTGGATGTGCTAGAGGTCGGGCATGCATCATAGTCCAACACCTGGGATCCCAAACCGTAGACCTTGTCCTTCTTCTTCTCACCGAAAGCCTCCCTCCAGAGGATGTACTCAGAAGAATCATGAGATGTGCCCGAGCCACAGACCAAGTGCTAAGAACGGCTCTCTTTGAGCCTCAGGAAGGCCTACAAAATATTTTTAATGAAAGTGAGAGAATAAATAAAATTTGATATTTGTTTTAGTTTTTTACTTAATAATCTTATCAATTACATTGGTCGCCTGCGACCTGCGGTCCACCCAAAACTGATCAGACTGCTGTCTGTGGGTGCGTTCGTGTAACTCTACTAGTAGTTGACTCCCGTCATTTCTTTAGTGTCTGTCAGTGTAATGGAATAATTAGTATACATTTATTGTAAAATAAAATTTAATGAAAAAAAAAGTAAGTCTTACCAACCTCCTCTTATACTTCATATGTGGGATGGCTTCACCGGTGTGCTTTGTGGACCTCATGACCCCGCAATCAGAGCGGGGAAACAGCTTTGCCTCCTTTAATAATCAGACTATTGTAATTTATTATTTTAAAATTAAGTATAAAAATGAGGAATATTCTATATACAAATTCTTTTTAGATTTTCTATTTTTAAAATGATATTCTTTCACTATTTATATTTAATTAGGTCATTACTAATATGCCTGCCTATGTTGATTATTTGAACATTGGCATTTTGACCTAATTAACATACTTCTTATTTATTTTATTTAATTTCAAAGTTTAAAATTTTGAAGGGGTCCCGCCTGAGCCAATTTAACATGCATACCGCTCAAAGCTTATGGATTTAGATATCTACACATTAGTTTTTAAGATAAATAAATAAATAAATAAATAAATATATATATATATATATATATATATATATATATATATATTTATTTATTTATATATATATATAAATATATATATATTTATATAGTGCAAATAATCAAATTCCACCTAATTTAAGGCCAAATCTGCGTCATCGTAGGATTCAAACCAGGTGATCTAAAGAGATTTATGATTTTCAAAGAGGTTGATTTACCAACAAATCACGAGAATGTGCGCGCGTGCACACACGCATATATATATATATATATATATATATATATATATATATATATATATATATATATATATATATATATGTGTGTGTGTGTGTACATACCTTTTTATTTATAAATGAGAATTTATATTCTATTTTTTAAAATCAAAATATTATTTTTAACGTGATATAATAAATTTAAATATTAAATATTATGAATTGGAAAGGATATATGTAAATGCCCCTTCAAATAAATCTTATATTCATCGACTAAATTATTTTATTAGAAGCAACCTTTTCAAGTCCCCGGCAATTATTGCACGTAGACTTCACATCAAGCATCTCAAGTACATTTTAATAATTATTCGTATTTTTTAAATATTTTCATTAAACTAAAAAATAATATATTTCGTTGTTTCCGGATTGAGTTCTCTGACAATTTTGTACCAGGTAATTATTTAAAAAATAAATTATTATATAAAAATAATTTCTAATGTTAAAGAAGACTTGTAATGTGGACATTATAGTCCACATCTCATCACAAGCCTCTGTTCTGGCACTAAAAAATTAAAAAATATAAAAATTGAATATAAAATAATAATAATAATAATAAAATAAAAGATAAAAAAATAATAATTTAAAAAAAAAAAAGAAAAAACTATTCGATTAAACATCCTATTGCAGAACAAATCCTTTGGAGGATTTGGGTGCACTCTATTGAATAGATACTCATTGGTCTATTGCTTAATGACAGGAGAAGTGAGTTATTATGTTTGAATTTATGGTTAGCAAGTGTAAAGCCTCTTCATAGAGATTGTTGTACTGACTGAGCTCTCATCTGTGCTCCGATATAAAATCTCTATTTTTTGTTTTTGTTCTCCTCATTGCTTCTTTTGTTTGCATTTGTTGCTATTTTGTTTTCAGTTCGTATCTATAGGTTCATAAGTGTTTACACTTGTATGTAAGATCTATTTTCTTTAATTATATCGAAGTAGTGTTTGAGTTATATGATATTTATATTGGTACCATATAACTTATGTCAAGTAGATTTGATTCTTCTAGTTTAAAAAGAATGCATTGTATATAGAATATAAAATTTAAGAAGACAATGAGAATGGCATCCTCTAGATATTAAAAAATTACATTAATAAATGGACATAAACTTCTGAATAATAACTATTTTGCTTTGCCCTACACATAATATCTATTTTGCTTTGCACTTCATAAGGAAAACAATGTCTAATGAACCATAAGAGAAGGAGATATGGAAAAGCTTAAGAAATCAAAATTGAAAAGTAAAACAATATCAAAATCACAATCAATAGCATAGTAAACATAAGTTATACATTACATTCTATCGCATATTAAAGGAAAAGCAATATTAAGTTCATTTGCATTCTTTAAATGAAAAGATAATTTTAGAATACTAGTGTCTCAAATATAGATAAGGAAATAAATTCCACAGAAATCCCAATCAAACAATGAAAATTGCAGAACTAACTAGCTACTATTCGATACACTTTAGTTTCTATGTTTACATTTGGTAACCATCCAATAACAACAACAACAAGGCTTTATCCTACTAAGTGGGGTCGGCTACATGAATGAATTTTCTCCATTGTATCATAATGAGTTTCATAATTTCATTTAATTCTAATATATTAAGATTATTTCTATAAAATATGCCCAAATCTTATTAGGTATACCCCTGTCTTTCTTCACATAAGTGAAATCTAAAATATCTACTCTCCTAACTCGATCATCAAATGGTCAACATTTAATATGGCCAAACAATCTAAAATGGTTGTCTCTCTAATATTTTCTGCCACTAGAGATATAACAACCATTTCACAGATCAATTTGTTTCACATTTTTGTCTCTAAGTGTCAAGCCCTCATCCATCTAAGCACCCTCATCTCAGCAACTCTTAACTTTGTTCTATGTATCTCTTTTAAAACCAACATTTTGTGCCATAAAGCTTTGCAGGTCTCACTGCCATCTTAAAGACACATATACATACATATACATATATTATTGTTGTTGTTGTTGTTGTTGTTGAGAGGTGAAGCTAGGACAACATTTACTGATGATGATGGGGGTGACGATCGAAGAGGAGGCCGCTAGTGGCAGTGGTCGGCAATGGTGATGGCGGCGGTGATCGATGGAAGATTCCATAAAAGACGGTGGCCAACAATCAAAGGTGGTGGTAGGAGGTAACGACGACAGTGATCAGATGCAGTGGTTGGATGTGGCAATAGGTGGAGACCAACAAAAGTGGAGTTCGGCAGAGGTGAGGGTCGATAGGGTAGAGCCCGACAACATTAGCTGACGACTTCAATGTAATGGTATGAGGTGGAAGTGATCCAATAGATAGAAGGAGACCATATCAGTTATTAGGAACACGGGCAGTGGGCAGCCATGTCCGCGATCCAGAAGAAGCAGGATCAGACAACCATGTAAGCAGTCCATGGGTCAAACCAAAATTAAATAGTTTTTAGATTTCCTTTTTTTGTCATTTTATCCTATAAATAGGCTAAAAGATGAGAAAATAATGAAGTTTTCCGGTTGTGCACTTTGGATGAGGTCTTTCAATCTCATAACCATGCATCCGGAGGTAATTCTTCATGGAGATAATTTGAAGTTTCACTGCCATGTATTCTGGAATTAATTCTTAGTAGAGAGTGTTGGAGTTTTTCTGCACCTCATTCCAAAGGGAATTCTTCATGAATCAAAGTTAGAGTTTCCTAGCAGCATATTCTGGCTTCATGAAGAAAAATTGGAGTTTTCTCATTGTGCATTGTGGAAAGAATCTTGCGGAGAACACAAATTTGTGGACCTTTTGATGATGAGGAGGATGTTATGTAGATCAATGTCTTTTCTTCTACTAACTTGTTAAAGCTTTTGTACTAGTGTGTTTCGATTTTTATAAAATTTGAAATCCTTGATATAATATTTGTACATGACAATAGTGTGTTTTTTCATATATATTTCTTTTGCATGATATTACAGTATTACATTTGTTTGTACATCTCTAGATGCAACAAAAAAAAAAATGTCTCTCTTAAGGTTATTTTTGCATTTTGTTCTGAGCTGTGGTTGCCCCTCTTCTGGGATGTTTTTGCCTTACCTCTAGAATGTTATTGCCAAAATTATGTAGTGTTGTCGCCTAACTTCCGGTTGATGTTGTCCAACTTCTAGACCATTGTTGGGTCCCTTCATGGGTGTTATTGATGCTTTTATCCCTGCATTAGGAGCATCGTGGTATCAAACTCTTTTGAGGCTTATACCTTCTGAGATATACTTGGCTTCCTAAATATGTAGAATTCTGATATGAAAGTTAGCATATATTCTTCATATAAAGAAAATATATACCTTTTGAGGCTTGTGCCTTTTGAAGTTTGTGCCTTTTGTGGCGTGAGTCTTCAGTGACTATTGATGTAGTTGTAGCTTATGAAGTTTGTAGCCTTCTTAGATTTTTAATGTACATATACCTTTGAGGCTTGTAGCCTTATGAGGTTTTTGAGTGGATTCCTTGACAACCACTTGCTCTCATGAAGTATTTCTAATGGGGATCTTGTTCACTACTAGCTTCCCATATATGCAAGCCTCTTGAGCTCATGTTCTAGGGGATGGGTGGAGATCTTGTCTACTACCTGCACAAAAGCGATCTTTCTAGTGAGAAGTGTATCCACTACTAGCTTTCCATTGAGACTTGCCTCGTGGGTTCGTCTTCTAGGTGGGTTGGTAGAACCTTATATATCACTTATCATTAATGGGTCTTCATAGTAAGGAGTGTATACACAACTAGCTTCTCATTGAGAATTTCCTCTTAGCCTCATCTTTCAGGGGTATTAGTGGAGACCTTGCCTTCCACTAAGAATATTCGACCGTTCCTAGACTGCTAGTCAAAGCACTCCTACTTGAATACTGTAGCCTTTAACAGAAGAAGTCAATGAGAATCCACCAAGAATTTTTTGACATATACGAGGTTTTTAATTAAAGCTTATGCTTGACTATCGTAGCCTATAATGGAAGAGGATAAATCAGGTCCCTTGGGATCGATTAAGCACATAATCAAGTTTTAGAAAATGTTATGCATTCCATGAGAGTGAGGCGTAACTTGAAAATAATAGTACTTTTTCTTGGAAATATTAAAACAACCATACTCAAGAATGATGTTTGGCAACTTGCTAGTTGCTACTTTTGAATAGTTGTTCCCCAATGGGGGCATTTTAGACACGAGTTAGTAAAGTAGTCCAAGTATCAAAACTCAGAAGATCAGCTTTTTGATCTAGTTGAAGAAGATTTCCTATACGCTGGCGGGCATTGGGGAAGCACTCTTTGTGATGAAGGTTGCCCATCCATCTGTAAACGATTCTCAAAGACTTGATATTTGAACGAAATGTTGGATGACAACCCTACCACAATCATGCCTGAAATGTCAATGTAAACAACCTTTTGAGATTACAATGAAGGTTGCCCCAGACTAGAAGTAGTTTTATAAAATGGATATCTGAATGGGAAGTGGAAAACTACCTCATTATAATTGTGCCAAAGACATTGAAGTGAAGAAACTTTTAAGAGTAAAGTGAAGGTACCCCCCCCCCCACACACACACACACACACATCAGAGAATGCTTTAGAGGTACAAAGCAGGTTCCTTTGCTAGCTGGATTATATATGTCATTGGGAAACAAAAAATATGTTTGGCGTTGTGGACTTAAGGTTGTGTCGAACGGGACTTTGTTTCCCACAAACAACCCCAAATTGATATGAGCCAGAAAATTCATGGTAGTAGATTGATTACTTAGCATCTTAGCATTGTACGAAAATCCACACACATTCAGTTAATTAAAGTAAAAATAGCAAGATGACACACCTCGACTTTATATGAGGAAAACCCTGGGAAAGGGAGAAAACCAAAAGGCCTACTTCGGTTGAAATGATTCACTATGCAATGAAGAGTACACAGGCCCACTCTTCTTTTGAGTTAGAAAAAATGGAATTAAAAGTTTGTTCCACAACAATAATTCAATACAGATAGTTGCAACGGGCCGCAAGTCCATAAACCATTGCTATGGAGCTAGTAGTCAGCCACACATGTTATAGACAGTGTTTGTAGTTGAAAGTAGTGGTAGTAGTTATCCGTGTGAGCTATAGACAGCCGTAGTTGAAAGCTGCGTGTGCTGTAATTGGTCACATAGACCGTAGAGAAGCTGTAAATTTATTGAAATCAAAATTGTGAATGAGCTTTAATTGGAGTTTTAATAGTTTTTGCTAAAAAAAATATTGTAAGACTCATGTTAATGACCTCAAGATTTATGTCGGGTGATCATATTATTTTGACGATGTATCAATCATTACTTTTTTACTCATCTTATATATATAGTCTATGATGCAGTTACAAAGTCGTTATTATGCCGACCCCGGTTGAACAAATGATTGTTTGGGCTCCTCATTTACTATTTCATTATCTTTTTTTTTTTTGTTGATTTTAAATTAAATGATTTAAAGTGGTTGCGCATGACACAATTTAGGGACTAGATTCATTTTACATACTTTATTATGAATTTAAAGAATAGTTCCAACTAAAACTTATTTAATATTTATATATGCTCATTAAAATAAAAAGACCATACAATAATCTATGTTCCATCTCGTGAACCTGTCTTTGCTATTTCTTTAATCTATTGCACCGGATGTGTTAATTAATATCTCCAAAATCCTAATTGCGGTAACGACGAAAATATTAATGAATGAAGACACAGAAATCAAATTGAAAATTATGAGAAATTAGATTTTGAAATCTGAGTAGAAAATTGTCAAAATATACGATCTAAAATATACGTAGTATAAAATATGTTCTCTAAAACGGTTGTCAGATACAATACAAGACACGACAAATTACGTAGGGATGGTAATATTAAACCACATAAATAGTTAATTCGACTCGAATCATATAAAATTTGGGTCCACCTCATATATATATATATATATATATATATATATATATATATATATATATATATATATATATATATATATATATATATCCTGATATAAAATATATAAAAATGATTAAAATTTTTTATTAGATTAATGCTATATATGAATGTACAATACTTGGCCGTCATGAGCCATTGCCTCGTCAATGAGCCCTCTTAACCTACAAGATATTTAATGGGTCTTCTCATGGCATGTGAGGCACACTTTCCTTCAAAAGGCACTACCCATACACTTGGCTCATCACACAAATCGAGGGAGATTGTTTCAACGGGCTAGCCTGACGGACTGACCTATCGAGGTGACCTCTTCGCTAAATTTTCTTTGATGAGATGCTAAAGTAGCAGTTGTCACGTCCCTAATAAGCGAAGTTAACCTCCTATATCAGTTCACTGAGTTCGCCTACCTAAACTCCATTGGGATTGACAAAGTGATGAAGTAATGATCATCTTTAAAGGATCAATATATTTTTATATGCATTTATGAGTCGTATGACACTCACATTGCCATCTTTCTATGTTATATGGTGCTGAGGTAAGTTCATTTTTGTCTTTCTCTCTTTCCCTATAATGGGATAAGGATCAGGAAGGAGTTATTTGCAGTCATGTAAATAGATGGGCTCTCCCATCTTCAAGGGGATCCTCCCCTCTTTAGTCATCCCTTTTTCATCATCTCCTTCCACCTCTTACAGGAACTAAGAGTTCAGGTTTGGGGAGCACATATCCATTTTTTCATCCTTTTGCATCATCCTCACATAAGTCTCCCGCAAATGTGTGAGAACAAGAACAATATGGGACCCTGCGTCCAAGAATAATTCAACATTCTTAAAGGTACAGTGAGTGTTGAGTTCATACTCAAACCTAGCTAGAAGATCTTGTGCACGGTGGTGAGTAAACAAAAGGGGTGGAGCACCATGAAGTTCGTGATACAACATATCAACTAACTAAAATAAACGGTGATGGTAATACAAGAGGTAAGATAAGAAACATCTAGGACTTGCTCCAAGACTAGTGTCAAGATGCACACGAGATCGTCAAAGATCAATGGCCCATAGACAGAAGCTGCTAAGAACAAGGTCGAGAAGAGTTATAACTTTGAGACTATGCAAAGAAGATTATGATTATACATTACAGAAGAAGAATCTTCTGACTTCTCAGAAGAGGTAGAAGAAAATAGGTAGAAGAAGAAGCAGAAGTCATTAGAGAATGCTTTCCACTGGAGATCTTAGAAGCTGAAGCATCGCGAAAGTTCAAGATTCCATCTTTGGAGTCCTACAAAGGAAGAACTAATCCAACTAACCATGTTGCTTCATTTGAGTCAAATGTGTGCTTGTTATTTATAAATGATGCCTTGAAGTGCATTTAGTCATTATAGCTCTGAAAAAAGTATCCACGTGATGGTTCGGCAATATTACTACATGAGTTGTTAGTTCTTTTGATAAATTCAAGTGGATGTTCGTAACCCATTTTACTGAAGCCCATAAGTCGCAGAAGAACTCCTAGGTGTTTCTAAAGATCGAACTGAAGAATTCAGAGATCCTTATAAGTATCATTATTGGATTTATGAAAGAAATGCATGATGTAATGGATCTTGAGCTTGTCGTTGCTTAAGAAGCACTACCCCAAGGCCTATGCGAGGGCTCAATAAGTGTTACTCTTGGTCTTTAAAAACCTAAAAGTTTAGCTGAGATAACATTGACATTCGAGGAAAAGTATCTTTACCAAGCTTCTATAGAACTCGCTAGAGGGAAGATTGAGAAGATGACACCCCAGAGATGAGAAGTAGTGAAGAGATCGATTTTCCCAAAGAGATTCATAAAACCACCTTAGAAGGAAAATTTGTCAGACAGAGTCAGGATTTCTAGAGTAGAAGATGATTGAGAGGAAGATGGAAAGAAAATAGGAACCATCCCAATTCTTTATGTCCAAATTACTCCATCTGACGATATCCGCCATTGAAGTCTTAAAGCCCATTCAAAATAATGATTTCTTCAGAATGCCCTAGCCAATGCAAGCGAAGAATCAACTAGGTGATCCAAACAAGTGTCGTGCCAATAATAAGATCATGGGTATGATACAAAAAATTGCTAACATCTTAGAAGCTTGATCAAAGAGCTAGCCCGAGTAGGGAAGCTAAGAAGATTTATGGCTCCAGACCCAAATATTTGAAGATAAGGCAAAGCTCTTACTAAAGGTGAAAGTAATGAACTTATTCTAGTAGGAATGGTTCACATCATCGAAATAGTAACTCCTATTTATTGGAGGAGATGGATCTGAACCCTCGTGACTATGTAGTTTAAAATGACTGAATATAAGGCAAAATACCTATTGAAGGTGAAAGTAATGAACATATTCCATCAACTCATTACCATCACAACTGTCAATCTACCCTCCAATGGAAGTCCCTTAAATGATGTTGTTATGCTTATCACATTGATCGTGAATTATCAACTTGGGTGAATTCAGATAGACATTGACATTTCCGTGAATATCTTATTTTAAAGGTTCTTCGACAAGATAAACATGACCAATGTTTAGCTTATGTCAACTTTTGGATCAATGTATGGATTCTCTAGAAATGGGAAAAGACCAGCAAATGATTTCCTTCCTTGTGACTTGTAGAGAAGGAGAAATGTTGTACATCCCTTTAGCCAATTTAGTAGTGGTGGATGCTACATCCATCTATAATGCCATGGTCAGCAGACTAAGTACTCAATTCCTTTAAAGCACTGACATCCACCTATCACAAAATAGTGAAATTTTTAGGTGAAGGATAAATCATTACCATCTGAGGAGACTTAGTCTAATCTTATGTTGACCTCACTCTTCGGTCAACACTTTTCCTTCACTTAAATTCAATTGAACATCACTTGAGCTGAAACTTGAGTGATAACCTAGTTCACCAAACTAAAATCTAATTAAATAAAAAAAAATCAAACAAGTCAAAATATAGTCAAATAAAACCAAACTCAATAATTGACCTAAAAAACTTCATTAACCAACATATACCAAAAAATTAACAATTTTTCTCCAAGTTATCATTGAGCTTGAAACTTAATTATGAAAGTTACATGAGCATTATTATCACATATTAAAAACAAGCATATAAGTTCAACAATTTTATGATATAATTTTTACATAAAATTTTTTAGTTTAAGTTTCCATGCATGAATAATGCTCAATGCACCCTAAAGTTATCGTCTTCTCCGCATGCCAATCCGGTAATCAAAATCACATTTTGTAAGTCGTATAATGTTCACAATCACATATGAATAGCATGAAAACTGGTTTGATAGTCACTAGATAACGTAAAATTTTACATTTAGGATTTTCATCAATGAAAATTGGTCCAACAAAATTATTTTTCAACGAATCCATATTTTTCAAAACAAACTTTGCCAATGCATTTGTATCATTAAAATATTTTAAATAAAACTTTCGTGCCCAAATTTGACTTTGCTTGAGACCTGTTAAGCCGACTATAATATGGGTGTTAAAAAGAATAATTACAACAATCAATTCAAAATAAGCTCAAATTGAAATCAAACTTCAGACAAACTAAATATGAGCTAAAAATATTTAATTTAATTAGTTTTAATGAACCAATAATAGAAGCCAGCTCATTATAAGCTAGGGATTTTAAACAAGAGCTTGTTTCTTGCTCATAGTTCTTTGTCAGTAGCTACTCGTACGCCAGAGTTTAAATAAGCATAGTGAAAAACTCCTCCCATGTTTGTCTACCCTCTAATAAATTACGTAAATAACAAACCTCATTATCTAAGCTTTTGATTTCCTTGTGATCTTCCAATGCCTTCTTCACCTGCTCTTTGTCGTTATGTCTCTCACATGTAAATCCACTTTTAATTTCCTGTATTTTCCATAGAGGTTATCACTGGTGATCTTGTGATCAGTCAAGGTGACATGACCTTCCACATACTTTGCTTATAATTTTACATACTATGTCAATAAGCCTTTTATCTACATCATGCACACAAATATCTAACATGCGTCTTCTATAAAGTTTACCTACAACTCTTGCTTCTCTTTCTTAGGCTCTTTGCCTAGATCTGATACTCTTAAATCTATTTACCTAGTTATGTTGCTTTCTTCTTTGACTCTTCATAGGCAAGCTTTAGTTTTTATTTCTCTCTAAGAATGGAGTGAAGTGGCTGGAACAACATAAACATCAAATCCCAAGAAAGGGCCATGCTTTTCATATTTCAAAAGGGAGCTAACACTGTTTGAGGAACTCTACCATTTCCTTCAAACTTTTGAACTAATAATAGAACCCAGCTCTAATGTCTTTGTCAAGTAGCTTCTTCTAACAACCATCTTTATGTCAAATCGATCGAGTCACCAGTTGACTTGTGTTGAATCTAGCAATTTGACCTTCAAGATTAAAACCTTCCCATGAGACGAATTTCGTTGAAGTAACTGGCAAGGTTATTCACCCTTTATTTGGTTTTGGCTCCTAGGCATTTGCATGATCATATTTCACTTGATCTAAAATCTAAAAACTCTAAGACTATAACGAGGTCTATCAAAAGATGCAAAACCTCATAACCTAGTCTAAAGGGAGAGAAAATGCATCAAATAAAAGATACCTATAGTTCAACCCTTATTAACGATTAAATAAACACAACAAGACTGAACATACAACCCTGTCTGTAAAGAGATACTAACTAAACCCAACTATATATAGTAAAATGATATATGACTAGTCTCATGAAGTGCAGGATATGATATGCTATCATTTTTATTAGAAGAAGTAGGTCTTACAACTTGATTAGAAAACCATGTTTGGAAAGTTATAGTAAAATTATGTATGGACGATCTTATGAAGTGCAAGATATGATAAGTTATTATGTATTAGAAGAAGTGGGCCTTACAACGTGATTTAAAAAATCAATATGCCTATGTATGAATGGTACACAAAATTTTCTATGACTAATGGAAATATATAATTTTTTTGGAATTTAAAATTTAAAATTTGTGTTGCTCATTATAATTAAATGTTTTATTATTTAGTTAAATCTTAATGTAGAATGATAAAGCAAGTTGTGTATGATATGCAGGTCCTTTATGATAAATACTCAGAAGATCAATTATAAGACCAATCGGTAAACAGAGGTAGACTCACTCCATAAGTTGATGATCCTTAGAGGATAAATCACCCATTTAGTACAATGAGTGGAGCCTAAATCTAGGGAATAGAAACAATATGAATGCATATGGCCAAAATAATCTTTTTGTGGTTATTCCTAAATTAAAAAACAATGTTTCTACTATTTTTTATTTAATTTCAATTTTATCATTTTAAATCATCATATTCTATGGTATAAATTTTATTTTGGTTATGAATTCCTTAATTTTGAAAAATTAAGTTAAAGTTATTTAATTGGATAGAAAATTTAGTCAATAATGAGCCTACCAATCTTTCAAGGCAAAATAAGTAAATCAATGACTTGAATAAAGGGCAAACCTATTGAGCCCGAAATAACAAAAATAGAACAACAAAACAAAAGACAATAGAGCAAACTCGTTAGTCAACTTTGCCGTCTAGACATCATTGCTTGCTCTTTGACATTTGGGGTTTATCCTTTAATTTGTTCATTCCTTTTTAGATACATTGAATGACATTATTTGACCAACTATGATAGACAACCTAATTTGAAAAGAGAAAAGACTCTATAAGAAAGTAAACTAACATTTGCAATAACAGCCCAAGCTTAATACAATGCTCTGCAAAATATAGTTAACACACCTTAACCTTATTATAGCCCCAACAAATGAAGTCGGCAAAATATAAGATGTGAAGAAAATTCACAGTGCATAAAAAACTATTTACTCGTCTTAAACATCTAATCTAGCGAAGAAAACTTGCCCTCATAAAATAATTCAAACAAGGAAACAAAATAAGCCCAAATACAAAACACAGCGACCTCACCTTGACTTAAGCCTAAAATTAAGTTTAGTGTCTTAAAGGGAGTCTAAAGGTAGTGAGTGCACGAAACAATGGAGATAAATTAAGCCTTATTGTTCAAATTACAAATTTTAATTAGTTTGCTCAATTTTATCAATGAAAAAGATTTATTTTAACTTTTATTATTTCCTAATTTTTTATGATTTTTTATTATTCTGCTCTTGAATTTATCTTATTATCTTATTAAATATCTTATATATGCTTATTAATTATATATGCCTATTTAAATATTATTAATACTTATAAGATGTCATCAACCACTGAGAAAAGTGATTATAGATCCTAGAAAACATAAAATATAAAATTTTAGAAATTTTGGACATTTTATAGATTTTTAAGAATAAAATTTGGTCCATTTTCATAATTTTAACATATTACATATTTACAAATTCAATTGAAATTATTTCTAGAAGTTGTCATGAAGTTCAAAAGTATTTTGTAAATATTTAGTGATTTTTTTAATTTTTTTATTGATTTATTACGATTAATTGAAATTTAAAATTATCCTTACTTAAAAATTTATAATAAATTCGGATGACCTCTAAAATTTTAAAATTTTATTTAGATGCTTATAATAGAATTTTAAAGAATTTTTAAAATTTTTAATCATTTTAAATTCTTTTGGAATTTCTGTGAATTATTACTTTTATTAATGAGATAACTATTAAAAATTGTTCAATGGAAATATTTTTGAGAAATGATAGAAATTGTGAATTAGATGGTTACATATCAATTTGCTTCAATTGAAATATTCTAAAAATTACAAAAGACATTCTCAATATTTTCAAAATTTACCGTTATCATCACAAATTGAATGTGTAATTCTCTGATTTAATCAGGATTTGGAAATAAAAAGGTGAAAATACAAATATCATAATTACAATATACTCATACATACTAAAAAGAATCTTCTGTCATTTTTTATTTTTATTTATTTATTAGATTTGTTTTTGTGATTAATTGTCAATTTTACTTGAATTTAGAATTATTGATGTAGTTTCTGTCCTTAAGATGACTTATTGTGAAAATTTAGCTTAATTTTGATCATTATTTGTTTTTGTTTGATTTATTGATTGTTTTCTTGATTTATTTAATTATTAAAATTATGATTGATATTTTCTTTTAATTTTGATTCCATGCTATTACATTTGTTCTCCTGAATTTTGGAGCAATTTATTTATTTATTTTTATTTTTAATTATTATTTAATGTTTCATGATTTGTTTAAATTCTAAATTAATTTCTTTTCTTTATCAATTATTTTAATCCCTGACCTTCTTATTTAAACCTGGGATCCTCTTCAACAAGCCATGCAAGCCATGGCTACTGCTCTCTTTATGTGTGTCCCTTTAAATCATTGGAATGCCATGCAAGCTCAAATCTATTGCTCTAAATGCGGTCCAATGTTTTGTGTGACAATATCCTCACCGTCCGCTTCTAACGCGCGAAAATGGATGGCATATATTCATCGTCCGAGAAGAGCTGGTGAAATAGAATCTTCTAAATAAAAACAACACAATTCGCGTGATCTAACGAGCGATACTATAGTTCTTTCTAGCCAAAAGGATCTCTATGTCCTTAGGAATAGATCTTATGATTAAATCCATGTGAATTTAAGATTCATTTCATAAGTGAGCACTAATTGAGGTCTATTTCTAAGTTTCTTAGAATTAGCTTGATATGTGAGTGTTTTTTGTTTTTTTTTGTTTGTTTGGTTGATTATGAGTGATCATTTAGTGTATGTGTATGTTCCTTTAGTTCCAATTTGAATGTTCCCAAGACTTTGCTCATGGTGGCTCTCTTCTTGGTTAATAGGTAGGGTAGAATGTCCGGGATTTTTGGATTTTGATGGAGAAATTAGTTTTATGGGTTGGTGAAGCTTTTAGAAAGTTTACATTAGGGGATGGAATGGTTTATTTGGGGAATTAAGGGTGTCCTATTCTCCAATTGATGATTTAATGGTGGATCTGGGAAATTGAGGGCTCATGACAATGCGGGGAGATGGATAAGGATCTTAGGAATGATTTGGGATTGGTTAGGAGGGATTTTGCAGAGTTTTGGAAAGATTACATAGGGGATCAACAAATCCTCAAAAGAATGGAATCGAGGGGTATTTATAAGCAATTGTGCTTGATTTGGGCTCAAGTGCGGCTTGCGGAACCAATTTTTAGTGCCAATCCGACGCAACATTTCAAAGATTGGCCTCCAAGAAGAAATTGCCATGTGGATAGTCAAACCTGGTGGGGAGCCAATGGCAAGCTTCCAAGTGGTCTTTTAGGCTCGGGTAGCTTCCTTGGGAAGGAAAGAGGTGGTTGGGCTAGCTCAAGTTAATTTCTTGAGCTAGTTAAGTTCTTTATGGCAGTTAGAGGGATCAAATCGGTTTAATCTTGATTTGCCATGGAAGTGGGTGGTTTGGTGGTTTTGCATGAGGCTTGGTATGAGCTTGATATTGGCATGGCTTAGGCCCGAGGTTGGCTCAAGTTGGGCTCATTTGAAGTGGTTTACATTGAGTAAAAGAGAGTTGGACATAGGGTTCAGTTTGGTGTTGAAGTGTCCTGGACTGAAGCTTGGATTCGCTTTGGATTTGAGATTTGGATTGTTTGGATGATTTTGGCATGAATTTGGAAGTTTAAAATGGGTGTGTTTGGGCTTGGATTTGGCCTATGAGAAGGGAATGTTTGGATAATGGTGCTGAGGGGAGAATTAGTTAGTTTGATGGGTTGGGCGATATCTGAATTTTCGGTAAAATTTAGGATTTTGAAGTGGAGTGGTGTGGGATTTATGGGGTTGAACGTACTTCCAAAGTGATTGAAGGTGGGTGAAATTGGGTTTAATTTTGAAGGGAGTAAATTTTGTAGTGAATAGGTTTGTGTCTGGTTTGGGGCGAATTTGACAGTGAATTTGGAGTAAAGGGATGAATGAGTAGAAATGAATTTTATTTTTATTTATTTTTATTTTAATTTGATCAAATTTATTGAAATTTTTTTAGTGAATTAATAGTTGAAATTCCTTATTGTCATTTGCTGTAAGTTTTATATAATTTTGATTTTATTTGCTATTTTTTTTTATTTCAATTAAATTTTTTATTTCAATTATTTCTCAATCTATTGCTATTTTTGTTTTTTCTTCTAAAGATAAATTTTATCATGTTTTGAAATAACTTTGATTTTTTGGTAACACTGGTTTTCATTTGTTTATTAATTTTGAGCTTTTTATGTTTTAATTTTAGATTTTGATTGATTTTTGATGTGTTTGATTTTATTTCATTTTATTTTAATTAATTTATTATTATTATTATTATTACATTCTCTCTTTTATTTCTTTTTTTTATAGAGGGATAAATTCAGTCATGGTTCAAAGTGAAAATCATACCTAATGTGCTATCCTTGAACTTAAGGGTGAATTATCTAAGGAATTAAGGTGAGAGTGCAAAGAGCCCAAGTAAAACCAAGCCAAATTCCTACATCTCTAGGGTCAAAGAGTAGCTTAGGGAATTTCCAATTATATGGGAACTCAACTCAAGCTTCACATGAATTAACCTCATTTAACTCAACAAAGTGTTAAGAATTTACAGTCAAATACATGAAACTATAAGTATTAAGTTTTGGTTTAAAATTTTAGCTTAATCTTTGATTCTATCCTAACTTCTCTGGGAAAACCTCTAGAGAAATCATAAGGCTAAATCCTTAGTTCTAGAGAGAGAGAGGAATAAGATAGACCTTAACAAGTATGGTGTATTGGACAAGTATACTGCCCAACCGAACCAATCAACAAGATCCATGGAAATCCAAGAAACAATGCTTGAAATAGATTAGTGATTTAATTTGAGTTTTGAATTTGATTACTTTTATTTATTTTTTTATTTTTAAAATTTTGAAGTTATTAGAAGTTCCAACTAAGGTTCTTTAGACAAAATGATGTCTAAAATAAGATTTGATGGTTGAATGTTTACAGCAAGCTATCAATTGGCAAGAACAAGAAAAAAAAAACTGTAGATGAGGAATTTTAAAAGAAAAAAGAAAAGATATGATTAGTTCAAAATTGAAAACATAATGACTCGCATCTATTTTAAAGACTAATTAGCTAGGGGACTCATATGTACTCCCATATTTGATCTAAAAATGATACTTACTCCATTTAAGATGGTCTTATAGCAAGCCTCAGGGCAAAGGATGATCAGCTCCCAAAATAGAAAGCATGATAACTCACATCTATTTTGAAGACTAATTGGGTGATCAGATTTGTGGTATAATTCACGAGGACTCGCATGTACCCATATATTCGATCGAGGGGAGGTTGTCATACTCTCTTTAAGATAACCTTATACAAAATCACGGGGAAAAGAATGATTAGTTCCTAAAATAGAAAGTTCAAGGACTCACATATATTTTAGAGATTAATCGGGTGATCAGATCTGTGATAAAATGCATGAGGACTCACATTCTCCTAGATCTGATCGAGAAGTTGATGTCTCACTCCATTTAAGTTGGCTTTAAACTAGATCTATGGGAAAAATAAAATCAATATACCCTAATATCTTAAGACTAGAATATTAGAGGACTCACATCCAATCTAAGAATGAACAGGGTGGCTAAATCAAGAAGGAATGTCAAAAGACTCACATCCAACCTAATACTAGTTGAGGAATAGGTTGTCTTACTTTATTTAAGGCCATCTTTTATCTATCCTCAGGGGAAATAGACTGAATAGCCAAATCCTTAAGATTAGAGAGCTAGGGGACTCACATCAAAATCTAAGAATGAACAAGATGACTAGATCAAGAAGGAAAGCCAAGGGAACCATAACTAAGTTGATACTAGTCGACAAACATGACGTCTTAATCCATTTGAAAAGGAAATAAATTAAATACACTCAAGCACCTTAAGATTGGAAAGCGAATGAACTCAAATATAATATAAGAAAGAATGATGTAATAGTTGATCATAATTTCTAATGAAAGTATATTTTGAATAACATGAATTTGTTACTTATTGGATAAATGAATCAAAGTTTTCTATGGCACCTAAATTGGAATGACCACTTATAATGTAATGGTTGCATTGGTTTAAGTGGGCCATGAGTAATAGCCAATATGGAGAGCTCCATTTCATGCAGAAGAAGAGCATTAAAGAATATTAAATTTGTAGTTTTATCCAACATCAAATAAATAAAATTATAAGCTTAAATTATTATAATAGAAATAAATTTAATTATAGCTGTATTTAATCTAATTATAGCCATATGTGATTTTCACTTCCTAAAAGAATAAGTTTAATTATGTCGTCATTTCACTTCTTAAATTTGTTATTAGGGCTGTCAAAAAAGCTCGTTGTTCGCAAACAGTTCGTGTTCGGTTCGTTAAGAAGTTCGTGTTCGATTCGTTTGATAAGCAAACAAGACGAACACGAATAATTTTTTTCGTTCGGTTTGTTAAACGAACAAAACACGGAAATTGATGTGTTCGTTCGTGTTCGGTTCGTTATTGTTTGAAATATAAAATAATTTAAAATAATTATATATAAAAAATTTATGATATTTTAAAAATAATTATATATTATAAAAATTTATAATATTTTAAATAATTAAACTTCTATAAATTATAATATATGATAGATTATTAATAACAATAATAATATTATAGTATTAATTATATTAATACAAGTATTATAATATTATAATTAATATACTATACTATATATTAAAATAAAACTCTAATCAAAATCCTAAACGCCTTATTATGTTTGCTTCATTTTCAGGAAGTATGGATTACCTGATGTGTGCGGAATACCTGATCAATTTGCTTCATTTTGAGGAAGTATGCTATCAAAGCTAGGGCTGTCAAAAAAGCTCGTTATTCACGAACAGTTCTTGTTCGGTTTGCCAGGAACTTCGTGTTTGATTCGTTCGATAAGCAAACGAGACGAACACGAATAATTTTTTTTCGTTCGGTTTGTTTAATGAACCAAACACGAACAGTGATGTGTTCGAACATTTCGAACACGAACACTAGCTCCGTTCATTTGTGTTCGCTTCATTTACACCCCTATTTGTTACGGACTATTCCATACATATATAACACTAAAATCCAAGCTATTTATAAAAATTACACAAACATATCATCATTTTCAATATTTAAGCGTAAATATTAAATTTCACAATAAAATTCTTATCCAGTCATTTTTTTTTTACTTTTATTAAATTTCAAATTTTTTTATCATGGAACATGGAAATACGCAAATTTAGTAGTTTTAAAAAAAATGAAATTGAGTGTTAGCTATATAAATACCAAGATTTGGGTTAAATTATATGTTATACATAATTTATTATTATTTAAGATGCAAGATTATTGCACCATAAGCTGTAAAAATTATGATTTAATTTGCGTTATTACTAGATTTCTTCCATCATATAAATATATATTATATTCAATAATCAATATATTTGAGAAATTTAAGTATATTTAATAGGAGGAATAACCTATTATATTAATTAAATCAATCATTATTATTTCAAACTAATTTGATCATTTTATGAAATGAAGTCTCATGCCACTCTTTGATTACCCCTAGTTTCTTTGTGCTATGCTCGGGTAAAAACACTCATAGCCATTCAATCGCTACCTTCACAATGCATTCAAGGTCGAATTCACATATTTCAGTCTTTCTTGTCAATGATCTCCAAAATATCCTCATCACCATAAAGGATAAAGTTAAACCCTAAATGAACATATATTGTCCTTCGAATGCTGACGATAGTTGTGCTCAATATGAACTCCTCTTTTCTAGTGAATGTTGTTGAGGCCACCAATTCCAACCCTAGCAAAACTCCACACAAACCTTGTATGCCAACAAACCCTTAGATGCAAGTATTATTAGAACTAAATCTCAAATTATATTTGAATATTAATTACTTCTAGTCAATTTTGAATGACTTGGGATGCGTTTGGGGCAACTTGTATTTATCCAAATAAGTCGCTTATCTGAAAACACAGATAACGGGGTTCGACCCGCGTTCCATGTTAAGTGTAAAAATCCAACTGTGTTTTAGGATAAGTTGCTCAGATTTCCAAACGGTGATGCGGAGTTTTCAAAACGGTGTCACTGCAAATAAGCTGTTTCAAATGGAGTTTTGGGGTTTGTTTGGGGCAGCTTGTGCGTTTTAGGATAAGCGGCTTATCCTGAAACGCGGCCCGCGGGTCTAACGCGGCCCGCGGGTCTACCGCGGCCGCGGTCTGCGTTTAGTGTAAAAAACATAAACGCGGCTGACAACGCACGAAACAAACGGTTAGATAGTTTTTTCAAAAATATCATCGTACTTATAAATTATCCCAAATGGGCCCTTGATCCACCAACACGCAGAATGTAACAAAGCTAATTTGATGAAATATGAGTTACATGAAGTCAAAATCGCCTCGTTATATATTTCTAATATTTAAATAAAATCATATTTTATATCCGTATCCTATCTTATCTTATCGAATGATGCTAATGTACCGGCGTCGGAGTCCATGCGCGTACAAAAAATACTAGCTTGCCGAAATGTCAGGCGGCCCTGTCATTGCCACGAAACCTGATTTTTTTTTTCCTTTTTCTTTTTTTTTTTCCAGTGCGGACGAATAGCTGCCGTTGAATTTTTGTACTTCTGTAAGTCGTGCCCGAGTGATTGCCAAAAAATATATATATATATATATATATAAATTTATATTAATCTTTTTAGGGAAGCAATTTATATTATTTATATTTCATTTAAAAAAATATAAAAGGCAAAATCATATTCGTGCCCCCTCTCAAATCAGAAAGGCCAACATAAATTAATATATATATAAAGAATTAGCCAAATAATTTAAGTAAATTACGACGCTTTTGTTCCATTCTAAAATAGAATAATTCTTAGACATTTAAGAAGTGTTCAAATAAATTAAAATTTTTTTTTAAAAAATAGTACCTTGGGGTAGATAAAATAAAATGGAGGTCGTATTCAAACATTAAAAAAATGAATAAAATCAACGAAGAAGCATTGCTTATTTGTTGCCATGTATGTTATTATTATTATCTAACGAACATAGCATAAAAATATAATATGATAGTCTATATAATGATCACAAAAGATAATGTAAATGAACTTTATAATTTACACATATAAATATAATTTTCGACCCCTCTTTTTTGTCACACCCACAATTTTATTCCCCTTCAGCTCCTTGCGCTGATCTCCTTCGAGAAGCCTTGTCTCATTCTTCACGCTCCATTGCTCTTTCATCACTTAATACACCTACTCTCTCTCTCTCTCTCTCTCTCTCTCTCTCTCTCTCTACTGTGAGGTCGCCTAAAAAGAGCACAAGAAGGTACCTAGAGGGGAAAGGAAGGTGACAGCGAGCTCGATCTGGTTGCAGCAAGATGAAGCCTGGCCTGTTTCTTCTGTGAAAATTCAGATCTTTTGAACCGCCGAAGGAAAAAAACCAAGACGAAGTAAAAAAAACACCTCTTTTTTCATTCTATTTTTGCTTCGTTTTTTCTTCATAAAAGAGCAATCTTGAAGATCACTCATTGATTTCATCTGCTCATCTGCAATCTCCTTTCTCTCTCTCTTTCTGTCTCTCTCTGCAGTAGCGAGAAGGAGAAGAAAAAAGATTGCCTGTTGAAGGAATCGAAGGAAGGAAGTGCGAATGATTCACCGTCCAACCAAGTAAATAAAGGAAGCATCTTTCCTACTACTGTCATCATTTCCTTTCATAAGAGAGCAATTTTGGAGATCACCCATTGATTTCATCCTCTCTGAACTCGCAAAGCAAAAAAACAAGAAAAAAAATCTTCCCTTTTTTCTTCGCCGGAGAAGAAGAAGAAGAAAGATGGCAACCAAATGGTGGGAGCGCGTCGATGTTCCGGGGATGACTGGGATGGAATCCACTGGTGGAACCAGTGGCCCCGGAGGCGTTCACCAACACCTGCTCCGTCCATCTCAGCCGCCACCTACTCTGGATCTACAAAAACTATCTCCAGAACAGAGTCCCAAACACGAGACCCCCACCGCCACACCCGCCGGCGAAGACCAGCAGCAGTTGAGCACCGGAAGCACTAAGCGGCCACGTGGCCGGCCGCCGGGGTCAAAGAACAAGGAAAAGCCACCGATCATAGTCACACGTGACAGCCCGAACGCACTGCGTTCTCACGTGCTTGAGATCGCCGGTGGGGCTGACGTGGCGGAGAGTTTAGCGGAGTACGCTCGGCGGCGTGGAAGGGGAATCTGCGTTTTGAGCGGCGGTGGAGCGGTGGTCAACGTGGCGCTCCGGCAACCGGGGGGTGCTCCGGCGGCGGTTTTAAGGGGAAGGTTTGAGATATTGTCGTTAACGGGGACGGTGTTACCTCCACCTGCTCCTCCGGGATCGGGGGGTCTGACCGTGTTTCTAGCCGGCGGGCAGGGGCAGGTCGTGGGTGGCAGTGTGGTGGGGCCCTTGATGGCGGTGGGACCGGTGGTTTTGATGGTGGCTTCGTTTTCTAATGCTGTGTATGAAAGATTACCGTTAGAAGCAGAGGAGGAGGCGGCGCCGCAGCTGCCGGCGGCGACATCGCAGTCGTCTGGAGTGACGAGCGGGGAAGGTGGAGGAGGCGGAGGGGTTCCGTTTTATAATTTAGGGAGTTATCAAATTGGTGGTGGAGAGGGGTATGTGTGGGGCGGAGAGGGAAGCGGTGGAGTTAGACCTCCATTTTGATTAATTTGCTTACTACTTTTTGCTTCTTCTTCTTCTTCTTCTTCTTCTTCTTCTTCTTCTTTTGGTTCTTCGTACCATCATATGTGATCATCAAAGTTAGGTTCTGCTTTAAGACTAAAATGGTTTATTCGGATTAGAACATTTGTGGAACCGGAGAGGCCTAGCTTTTTCTTTCAAGTTTGTCATAAATCCATTTTCAGCTATATATTATACTGAGCATCCTATATAATTTTTTGTCTTTTTTGCTTGGTGAAGATTATCTGATTTGTGGATGTACTGATTGTTTTGTCTTGTAATTCGATATAAATGGCTTGCATACGAAGAAAAAATATTGTATATGTTGAACTGTATTTAGTTTTAGGATATTATAATATAAGTTTAGTTTACTTCTTATATTTTTCTTTGCTCTTAAACAAAAGAAGGATTATCTAACATTGAGTGACATAATTTTGGTTTATGTTTGAAGAAGAATGAAGCTGATGATTGCAGGTGCAGTCCATGCATGAAGAATGAAATGGTAAGAGTGAGAATTCAAAGGTGAGTTTATCTTTATGATTATTCAGAAGTTATTCTTTGCTGGTAGCGTTATTATGATGAGCAGTTCTGAGGACCAAGAATGGTTCTGGTTCTTAATGGTTTGTTGTTTGTTGAGTTATATTTTGTCTTCTTAATCCTTATGATTTACTGCAGTAAATATTTTTGAGGCTGGTTATGATGATAAAATGCATAAACAATCCATTTGTTTTCTCTATTATCCTTGCATAAAAGTGCATGTGCCAATTAATGAGTGATCATATATTTTTTAATTGATTGTAAGCCATAATTTCTTTTTATCTTACCCAAAATAATGTAATGATGATTTACATAAATGCCGCTTAATTCTTATGCACCTAAACCTTAATTAATTAATTATCTATCTATCTATCTATTTATTTATATATAAATTTATATATATATATATATGAAATATTTGGGTGATATAAATTTTAAAATTAGATTTTTAGATTTTTTTTCTAAATAAAAAGTAGCTTATAATACAAAACTGAAGCAAAATGCTGCTCAGGGCATAATGCATTAATGCTTAGTTCAATGTGGTTCTTTCTTTCTTTTTTCTTAGAAATTATTGAACTTGTTGCTTTATATATATATATATATATTATTTGCTTTAATTGAAGTACATAGAGCCCAGAATGAAGTGCTTGATTTCTTACTTTTTGGCAGTAAACTCAAAAGGCTTGCCTGCTGCTTTTGCCTTACTAGAATTAAAACCCAGCCCCAGTTTTTTTTCCTTTTTTGGAGAAAAATATTGACCCAATGAATCTTCTCAAAATTCTCTTCCAGACATCTAATGCACTCATTCAATGTATGAAGGATTATTTTTATTTTTTTTAATATTATACGAATAATTTATTGGTATTCATTATATGACTTCAATTTTATAATATTGTGATGTGAGCAAAAAAAATGCTACCATTAATAGTACTGGTAAAGCTTTATAAACTTCTTATTGTACTATTGTATCTAATGTGAAATTTATAACATCTTTATTTTATTATCATCGAGAGTACGATTAGGAGTAGTTATTTTGAGCAGTTAAAAGTTTGGCATTTATTGAGCATAAAAATTATAAGATTTACACACATGCCACTTATAAAATCTGTATGTAATTATACATTTAGCATCTGATTTTTATTCATAACCTTAGCATTACCAAATTTAACACCTCAAATTTTGCCTTTTGTATTTATGGAACCCCAATCTTTCATATAAAATAAAAAATATCATTAAAATTTTGGTGTTACATGTGTAAATACATAGAAATTGGCGGGGTAAGTATGTAAATGCCTCGAAATTAAGATGTAAGGGAGGGGGAGGGATAAATGCTGACCAGGAGATATTGAGGGCAAAGGCTGCAAGATTCGCATGCTACGGCAACCTCGATATGTTCTTTGGGAGCAACTTCGATATTTTCTATAGAATTGCTCCTTATGCTTCAGAAGGACAATGCAGAACAAAGTTATTGTATTCAATTGCTTTTCTATGACATCATATGCATATTTCCTTCCAATCCCTTTGTATATATATATATATATTTCTAATTTTGTAGCACCTTTTTCTTGCCTTTTTAAGTTTTTTAATTATTTTTTAATAAAAATATGAGAGCTAATTTTGATAATATTAAGAATATGATGTGTGATAATAATAATAGATGATAATGAATGATTAGGTTACGAGGAATCGAGCTTCATTGTAAAGGATGAGCTTTTAGAGTCCTCCAAACTAACAGAACTTGCTATTGAGAGCAAGGAGATATAAGCTTTACTTTTGATAAAGGTAGAAGGCAAACAACTTTACTCTAGTTTTCTCATGTGATGAAGCAAGAATAATGTTCTCATTCACGGGGTTTAGAAACTCATTGGTTAATGACTTGGAAGAAATGTATTTTTTGTGATGATAGTGGCCGAATCATTCGATTTGATGAATGTTCAATGAATGATACAAGTGATTGTTGTTGACAAGTTTATTATTTTTGGCTATATATAGTGAATAAAGAGGGAAGTGAGGCTTTCTGAACGGACGAGATTTCCCCAAATTGGAACTTTTAGGCTAATAATATTTTGATTCAAAGTTGAGTTTGATGAGGGCGAGTTCAAACGAGATCGCATTGTTGGAAGAGTTGTTGATGAGTTTCATAAAGGAAAAAAACATGTCTCATTCTATGATTTTTTCATACAAAGCAAATGGACCTTTTGAGATTAAGCATATTGGTTTGGCTATTGAGATGAGATAATCAATAATTAGATCAAAAAGCATCTGGTTTATCTATTTTTAAGAATTAAAATTTGATGTGCTACTATAACTATAGGCATTCTGCTTGTTTGTCATATTTGATATAAGTCGGTAATAATGATGCAATAAGAGGTTGGAGGTTGTTTCATATAATTGATGGCAATCATTGTGCACAAGAAAATGATTGGTCTTAAAAAACAATATTTATATTTTAATTTATAGAGAAGTCTAATGCGCACTCGCATAAAATGATTAATTTTTTCATACAAAATTAGAAGTGGAATAAGCAATGAAGCATTCTAAATATATCAAATAATCTTGTGCAATCTAAAAGTATGGACTACTGAATATTGTCTTATGAGGTGTTGACAATGATGAGAAAAAAATGTGTTAGTTAATGATGCGACCAAAGTGCAACAATTGACATATAGAATGGAATGTTGATAGGCATTGATTGGTTGGGGAATGAAAAGCCTTAGTCAACGAACGAGCAATGTCAGTGAAGTAATGTTTAGCTTGATAAGTTGGTTGTTTATCAATAACGACCTAATGTCACCAATTGCTCGCAAAATAAGTCTTTCATAAGGTTTGGAAAATGTCAGTATAATTTGATATTCATATTTTTCCTAATACAATGTTGGTGAAGTGCTGGTTGGCATTTTATACAGAATTGAATGAAGATTCTAACTTAGTGAGATTTCAGAAGAGAAGGGAAAATGTGGTGCAAGATTTAAATGTTCTTGAAATTATGTGATTTCTTATCTCATGGGGTTTATCTTATCAAAACTCATGGTTTTAATTAGACCATTATTGAATATTCTAAATAGCTGTTGATGAATTTGAATTCAATTTTGAGTTTTTTCTTTAAAAAATAAAGAGTGAATATTTATTTTTAATTGAATTAATCTTACCAATCATATCAATAATGTATATGGAAAAGGTGCCAATATGAATCTCAAGGAAATTTGACGACGCAAACAGGACAGGACATGCCAAAAGGAGGGCCCACCGAAAGGAGACTCAGAAGCCCAGGTTTTCCAATTGGAAGCAATATCAAGATTAACTAAGGCAACCGAGCTGCTCAAACAGGAGCAGTTCAACTATAAGCGAAGTGTAAGAGATTAGAAGTCATTCTCCACAAAATATTAACCAACCAAAGCGGAAAACTAACCCCTTGGGACCTACAACTCTATCAGAGGAATCCAATAGCTTCCCTGAACATCATCAAGAATCGGTGAGATAAGTCTCAGCCAATCATCAAGATCTTTTCGTTTATGAGCGGCAACCTATCGGATTACGATGTTTTACTCTCTGCCCGATAGCATAACTTTGCTCTGCCAACAGGAGCTCCTTGTCAGGGATCGAGGGTTGGCAACCAAAATTTTCCAACCAATCGGCTCTACTTAGCCAACTGAGTCAATCTCACCGACCCCTTGCCAGTAAAAGGTCAGCTAACCGACAACTTCAACTGTAGCAGACTGGTAGTATTTAATGAACCATGTATACCATCAGGCATCTCTAACTTAGTCGACTGGCAGCACATGCTCCCAGCTAGGTGATCCTTAGAGCTGACAGGCTTTGGGCCCACATATGTAAAATTTCTATAATACCTTTGTTGAATCCAAAAATGTTTTACGGGTCACGCCCAAGGGATAGTGTATTAGTCGAATGAGAGAAATGATGGAGAATACTGAGGAGGAGTAAGAGAGAATAATAGAGTAAACAATAAATAATATTCATTTTCATTTAATAGATTCAATAATCCTTTCTGAAGAAATGACACCTCTATTTATAAGTTGTAGAAAATGCCTAGTAAATTATATGCTTGCCCTCATTTAATGGAAACATTACATGTGATTTATGATTCATTACATCTATACATGTATGTAACCGATTATGGTATCTTTTAACCCTGGTAACGGTTGTTGTCGTCGTTTCATGTTTCTAAAAGTTACAAAAACATTTTCATATTCATAACTATCCAACTTGGTCGCTTGATCATCGCTCGATTGGCTACAAATCCTTCAGTCGATCAGTAGATTTTCGATCGGCTTCCACGGCGAAACCTTTGGGGGAGATCCTTTATCCTTGGGAATGGTTTATTCCATCAGGCAAATGGTGCATCTCCATAATGTGATGGGCAACCTTCCTTTATACAAGAGATCTTCATGGAAGATCGAAAGGAAGCACCGTTGAGCACTATTGTTCTAACATTAGTTGGATTGCTGTCAGTGCGGGTATGAAGGTGTTCCTTTGTTCGAGCCTACTTTCATTTGATCGACACGTAATCCGATCGACCGAAATGATGCTTGATGACTCAATCTTTCGACTTCAATGATACAATCTTTTAAAATCTTTTTTACATAATCCGTTGGTTCTCGGAATTTTTGCCGTCAGATTTCCGACGTACAACTTTGTATAGTACTCATTAAAACAGGGGAGTAAATATAACTATAAATAGGAGATCATTTTATGAATAAATAGTTACACACCTCTCTCAAATTAATGCTCATGCATTTCTTTTTATCTCTCTCTCCACCTTATACTCTATTCTTTGGCCGGATCAACGAATAAATCAGAATAAAACAAATAATAATAAAAATGCTATTGCAAAAGTAACTACTCCGATCACTCCAAAACAAAAAAAAAAAAATAAAAATAAAAAGGAGGAGGAAAAGAAAAGAATACTTGAAGATAAGAAAAAGATGTTTTAAATTATTTTAATAAAAAAAGGAAGTTGTCATAATACCAAAAATAATAATATGGGTCGATATAATAATCTATAACCATTTCTTTTTAAAATATATGTAAGGTTTGTCGGCTTCAACAATGTCGACAAAACCAGTAGTGCGGGGTGCGCAGCAGCCAAAACTTTTTAAACAATTTTCATATTTTCATTATAAAAATATTCTGAGTACTAATTTTTTTTTTTTTTTTTATGTAAAATTAAAATGTGGGACCCACCACAGAGAATAAGCTTTTGTTCTTTTTTTCTTTAATAAAGGTTATTAGCAAAGACTTTTGTGACCCCCAGCTATTAAAATTCATCCCTTATCCTCATCCCTGACTTACTTTCTCCATTTACCAATCATAAGTATTTTTTATTGTAAGAAATTAAAAAAAAAATTATATCAATGATTGCATGGCCTCCTCGTAGAATAGATATTATAATATTTTCTATAAAAATATTCTCATCATTTTGTCCCCCAAATATTTACTATTAATAATAATTAATGTAAAAAATAGTAAATTGTCATTTACCCATTGGAGATTTAACTAAATATTTTGTGCTATGGGTGTATGTCAGGCCGACATGTCTAGCCAGCTCGAGCTGAGCTTGAGCTAGGCTCGATTAGCGGCTTGTGAACAAAGCTCGATAAGCTAACAAGCCAAGCTATTGTTAGCTTGGATTCTACTCGTTAGCTCTGAGCTAGTTCGTTTAAGAAAATATTAATATAAAATAGATTCAAAATATATTAAATTAGAAAACTATCTTTAAAATTTTAAAAATAGTTAAAAAATAATACTTGCATCTTATATTAAGTGATTTCTTATTATTTTTATTTTTCATTTTATTATAACACTACTTTAAATTAATATTATTTTCTATTTTATAATAATTAAATTGGCTCATGAGCCGACTCGAATTCATGAACTTAGGGTTAATTTGAGGGAACTTGTTTATCTTAAAACACAGCCCACGGGTCGGCCACGGGGGTCGACCCGCGGCCTGTGTTTAGTGTAAAAAATCCAAATGCGGCAGACAGTATTTTTAAAAACGCGCGGACCAAACAGTTAGGCGGCATTTTCAAAAACGCCACCGCACTTATAAGCTGTCCCAAACGGGCACTTAAGCTCAAGTTCTAACTCAAACTCAATAAAACTAATCAAGCTCAACTCAAATCAAGGATGGCTCAAGCTCGACTCAACTCGTTTACACCCCTATTATGTAGCCTTCTAAAATCAAACAAAATATTATAATTTCTCTATAATTAATTTTTTTTTGCATCAACATCTAATTAAATAATTAATATTTAAATAACTTTTTAACCATGAAATATATTTAAGGTGGCATTTATAAAAATTTAAGGAAATAAAAATGTGATGCAAGTATAAACATCGAAGTAATATTAAATAAATTTCTGTGATATGTTAGTGGGGAATTTATCAAGAATATCAATGAAGTATTCAGCATTTGTGACTTTCTTTTTAATTATTTTTTAAAATTCCAAATGTCCCCTACTTATTACTGGCTGTGAAGATCTCTAAAGTTATGACTTGAGTTACTGATTCTATTTGATAACACCAATTGGGCAAAACAAATAATATAAAATAAATATTTTCATTATAGCAAAATTGGTATAAAAAAAAAATTGATCTATAAAGTTTTTTTAACCTTTTTGCCGTTTATTGGGAGGTTATATAATAAATAGCTAAAAGAGCGATATATAATAATTACGCTAAAATATTCTGCTTATACATATTAAGGGGTGTTTGGCTACAGTCTGAATTTATGTTAAATTGGATTTATCAAATCTAATAAACTTGATAGTCTGTGTAACGAAAATTAGCTCACAAGTAACGGCAGGAAGAAATTATTAAATCCGTCTCACAATCAAATTTATTAAATCTAAATTTACGTCCTAAACGGAAGAAAAGGTTGAACATGAAAAATTGATTTAGTTGAATTAAATTTATTTTTATATTTAATTGATTTTATGTTAAATCTATGATTAAATTCTATTTAAATGGTGCTATGAAAGAAGGCCTAAAACTTATACTTAAATCATTTGGCCTTTTTGTACGCATATACACAATAAATTGTTGAATTGCTTTATTGCAGAAAAAGAAACTCTGTCCAAATCATTTTTAATCATTGAGCTCTACGAATCTAAATAAAGATCATCAGTCCTTTTTTTTTTTTTGGAAATACTATAAGCACTAAATTTTTTGTGATATCGACAAAGTTTCCCAAAATGAACTAAAAAATAATGCGCTTATACAAATTTGGCAGAGCACATTGTGACTGCGACTTAGCCCGTGTCATCATTTTTGTTTAAATTTGCTTCGTTGGATTTGGTTCAATTTTTACTTGTTTTAGTTTTGAGAAAAATTTGTTTAGATGCAACATTCCAATGAGTTTCATTATAAAATTAAGATAGGTAAAAATAATATGATCGATGAATAAATACAACGAACCGACCGCTTATTCGAAGTATTTTGGCAAATTTTCATTTTCGAAACAGCAGAGCGCTATGGTTGCTAGGGCAAAGCCGTGGTGATCTTGTGTTGTGCAATGGATGAGAAATATTTGTGGCAACTTGTGAAGGTAAGGATCGATGAACCAAATAAGGGCGAAGGATTGTGCCTCGTTCTAAAACGGGGCCTTATCCAATTTATGTAGCTTCTATTAAGGGTGTAAATGAACCGAACATGAACGAATGAAGCTTGTGTTTGTATTCGGTTCGTTTGAAATTAAATATGCTTGAAATAGGCTCATGTTCGAAATTGTTCGTGGAGTTACTATTCATGTTCGGTTCGATTTTTTTGAAGTTAATTTCAAATGTTTGAAAGGTTTAAAATCTTCGAATTAATTGATTTGTTTGAATTGTTCGACCCTAAACCCTAAACATTTTAAATTTGTTTGTATTGTTTGAATTGTTTGAATTATTAAAATAATAATAAATTTATAGGATTTAATTTTTAAAATATGATAAATTTTTAGAGTATATAATTATTTTAAATTATTTTATATAACAAATAATAACTATTCGAACATGATCAAACACATGACTGCTACTGTTTGGTTCATTTATAAACCGAATGAAAATAAATTGTTCGTGTTCGTCTCGTTTGCTAATTGAACGAATCAAACGTGAACTCCCTGGCACTCCGAACACGAACTGTTCGCGAACAACGAGCTTTTTTGACAGGCCAAGCTTCCAACGATGCTATTTTGGGTTTCTATATGAAAAAAAAAATGGTAATTAAAATATTCATTCTATTATGCATCTATTTTGTGCTCTAATCTTAAATTGTTTTATATATATAGTTCTCATACCCAACAACCTATCCAATTCATATCTTAATATTCTGAATATTAGAGAATGACAATTGAATTTTTCATGTTGGTCCCTAAACTTTTATCATTTGTTTTTTTAATTGTTATTATAAAATATTATCGATGATCAGTCATATAATTAAATAATTTCTAGGCTGCTTTTATCTGATCTCCATACAAAATCCTCCCACAAATCACCATTTAATAAATTTTATGGGCTTTTATATATACATCACACAATTCTTTTGTATTTACATATTTAACATCTAAACTTTCATATTTACACATTTAAAACTCAAAATATCAAATCAAAATATAATAATGAAATTTGATGTTCAGTACTTTGAAAGCTGTCCAAAATTCATAAATACATGTAAGAATTTGAAGACTAGAGTGAATACTGAACCGTAAAGAGGAAAGCTTCAAAGTTCAGAAGTTCAATAAAAAATTATTTGGATGATGCAATAAATATTGAGTATTAATTTAATTTAATTTAATTTAAATGATGTAATAATAGCAATAATAATTTTTTTTATCAATTTAATAAATAATATTAAATATTTTGAATAGGACATTGAATACAAAATTTGGGATATATTAATCTGAATATATATATTTTTTATTCTTATAACAAATTATTAATTTCTTAGAATCCAAATTTGTTCTCATTTAGAATAACTAGTTCATACAAAATTGGACTGATCCAACCACTGATGCTATGAAAGAGATATTTTAGATCGACATTAAGGTGCATTTGGGGCAGCTTATCCGTTGCGGCGGCGACGACGCCTCACTGATTGAAAACTGCGTTTATACAGCTTATCCGAAAACACAGTTGATTTTTTTACACTAAATACAGGCGGCTTATGTGGATAAGCACAATTTGCCCTAAACGCATCTTAAATAGCGAATAAACTAGTTCATGATTGAACAGTGTATAATAGACTCCAATCTTGTCATCTTTGTAGTACAAAAAATAGATTAAAATTATTTATATGAATGCAAGAAATGGAGCCATGCCATTATATTGGCTTGAAGGGTATTTTTATAATATACATATATAGAATAGTTCTCATTCATAATTAGAGGGAGAAAATGATTGGATCTCAATAAGGAGAGCTCATTTTATTATTATTATTATTATAAATTAATATTTATTAAGTGTAATAACTAAATAAGTATGTAATATTTAGTAGAAATTTGGAAGTCCTTTTCCTAGGAAAGACTTGGAGCAAGAGTAGTATAGAATATTTAGTACCAACAAATTGAAAGGAAACCTATTTTATTTTGAAAGATGGGCACCAATTAGTCCTTGAAAGCAGAGATATAATTGGATGCATCCATCCTATTATTGGTGTTTAGGAAGCCAGACATGGGGTTGGTAGAGGTCAAATCACATCAAAATATTTAAATACTTAATAATTAATTCTTTAATATCACATCAAAGTATTATTATTATTAATTTTTTTAACTACAATACATCCTTCATGCAAAAATTTAAGATGTTAAAATTTAATATATATATATATATATATATTAAAAAATACTTAAAATATATTAAAATTTAAAATTTTATCTTTTAAATCATTAACAAATACTTAAAACTAATATTTTACATTATATATTAAATATTTATTATTATTATTTATCATATAATTATTCATCTTAAATGTCATTTTATTATAATATTAATTTAAATTAACCTCATAAATTTAAGCTTGAATTAGTTAAGTTCAGGCTTAAATTCAAGTCAAAAATAGCTGGAGCGCCCCCACAACTTCGACAAAATATTGCATCATGACTCCGAACGTAGAGCTACGTGTGGAGTCTACAATCTGAGCCACACATCAACTAAAAGATATAAGGGAGTTGGTCCCACTGCAAATTTTTTCTTTTTTTTAAAGAAAAAATTAGTTGATGTGCGGCTCAGATGAGACTCCACACGTAGCTCTACGTGCAAAGTCCTGCATCAACTTTCAGAGAGTAAAGAAGTGACACCGTTCCACTTGCGTTGGACAATAAATGGCCATGCTTAGAATGCTGTAACAAAACAAAAAAATCACTTGGTTTTATTTGGGTCAGCATTTAATATTCACTTGCAAATGTAATAGAAATAATACTCTGAGACCTTGCTGCTTAAGCCCGGCTACTCTAAGCATCTGCCACATTTCTCTAATAATCACATTACATATTCTTACTTGTGGCTACAATATTATAAAGTCAATTTTTTTCTCAATCAATATACTTTCTTCATCAGTCAATATAGCAGAATAAAGAGTAAATTGCATTGACAGCATAAATTTTGCCAAATAGTTAAAAAAAAACCGCATAATAACATTTACTACTCCGTCTTTTTGCTTAAAATTTTGTGATGATTATATTTGATATATACATAACTTGTTTATATTAATTGAATGAGTAAAAAATTCAGATGAGCATTCAATTTTTATATAAAATTATAATTCAATTTATAATTTAATAATTAATTAATTAATTAATTAATTAAAATTTGTACTCAATAATTAACTTTTCATACAAAACTACTAACAATTAATTGGATAAACTTAAAAGAAATAAATTTCAAATTATTGCAAAACTAATTTATACTAAATAAATAAATTAAAATACAAATAAATATACTTTCTCGCAATTAAAAACATATATAAATACTGACCATTTAATTCATTGAAATAAAAAATAAAAAATATACATTAAATTTAGATACATTTTAAAATTAAATCATAATTTATTAATATTAAATATACAATTAGATAAATTTTTATTAATCATATTTTATTTAAATAATATGTTATATGTGCATAGACAATTTAACAAATTACTTACTAAACAACAACAAGAAGCTAAAGCCTTCATAAACATTAATAAACGAGTTAAATTACATTCAAATTTGAGTCATTTAACCATAAATGTTCAAATTTATTTTGAACAAACAAGACAAAATATAATCGCACCGAGTTCAAATCATTCATCAAATGCTTAGTTCATTTTGAACCCCCAAATGTAAACCATTGGAAACATAACAACACATTCAGATCATTTAGCAAATATAAAGAGTCACTTAGTCTTCCATTAAGAATAGATAAATCATGATACAAATTCTCTATCAAATACATCATATAAATTGGCTAAAAATTATTTTCGGATGATTTAACAACACTTTTATCACAGCTAATCCTAAAATACATTGGCACGGAGTATTTTATGTAAGGTTCCATTGCGGCTTTCTTTGACTAAACATTCATGCCCATCTCCCATCACAGAAGATGGGTAAATATGATAATTATCCATCAGCCTTTCCCTCTTGTGCGCCAACCTCCTGCAGATAATGTTCAGCATCCAAAGCAGCCATACAGCCTGCAGTATTTTTCATACAATAATGTACAAATTTAAATAATAATAATAAAAAAAAACTTCAGGCAATAATAATAAGCACGTTAATTAAGATGAAAATATTGTATGAGATGCGCATGCGTCTGGTAGTGCGCTTATGAAGGGCACCTCATAAGATAGCAACAAGAATAATAACAAGAAGCCTTTATCCCCACCAAGTGGGGTGAGCTACATGAATTGTTTTTCTTCATTGTGCCCTATTGAGAGTCATATTTTCATTTAATTCTAACAAATTGAGAACATTTATTACACAATATTCCCGAATCTTTTGAAGTCTACATCCGCCTTTCTCAACATAACTGAAATTTAAAACATCTATTCTCCTAACAGGATCCCAAACCATCTAAAGACGATTCTCTGTAATCTTATCCGCCACTGGAGCTACACCAACTCTATTATAGATATACTCATTTTGCATTTTGTCTCTGAGTGTCAAGCCACTCATCCACCTAAGCATTCTCATCTCAACAACACTTAACATTTGTTTTCTGCTTCTCTTTTAAAGGCCAACATTCTACGACATAGTGCATTAAATCTCAACAACATTCTCATCTCAACAACACTTAACTTTGTTTCATGCTTTTCATGCTTCTCTTTTAAAGGCCAACATTCTACAACATAGAGCATTGCAGGTCTCACCACCATCTTATAAAATTTTCCTTTCAGTCTAAGCTATACATTTCTATCACACAATAAGCGCGATGCATTCCTCCACTTCCAACCAACCAGCTTGAATTCTACTAATAACATCCCCATCTACATAACCATCACTTTATTACACATTTTAATGATTTGATCACCCATAGTTACAACTCTGCCACTAGAGCTACTACTACTAAAATTACATTCCATGTATTCAGTTTAGAATCTACTCACACGAAGGCCTTTAGACTCCAATGTAGACCTCCATAATTCAAGTTTTTCCTGAACCGTTTCTCTAGCCTTATCAAGAAGGGCATCATTAGCGAAAAACATACACCAAGATACACCCTCCTGTAAATGCCCAGTAAGAGCATCCATGACTAAAGCAAAAAGATATGGCCTTAAAACCAATCCCTAACGTAATCCAACTGAAATAGAAAAATGCTTGGTCAATCCTCCTGTTCAAACACAACTAATAGCTCTAGCATACATATCTTTAATGACTTGAATATAAAAGTCATATCAACACTTTTCTTCTCTACAACATTGCAAATAACTTCTCTTGGAACCTTAGCGTAAGCATTTTTCAAAATCAATAAAATTATATGTATATCCTCCTTATTCTCTCTGTACTCCATCAAATCACTCAATAAATATATAGCTTTCATAGTAGACCTACCCGACATAAATCCAAACTAATTATGAGAAGCCTTAGTGTCACATTTTAACCTATGTACAATTACCCTCTCCCATAATTTTAAAGTATAACACATCAACTTCATTCTTCTATAATTTGCACACTTGTGCTTCCCTTTATTCTTAAAAATGGAAACCAAAATACACTTCCTTCCCTCCTTAAGCATCTTTTTAGTTTTTAAAATAATCTTAAAGAGTTTAGTAAGCCAAGAAACTCATAAATCTCCCAAATATTTCCACACTTCAATTGGGAAATCATTAGGTCCTATTGATTTTCCATCATTAGCTTCCTTTAAAGCCTCCTCAAATTATTTTTTACTAATGCGACGGAAAAAATAAAGTGTTTAATTATTATTAATGATAATAAGATCGGTAAAGTCAATCATATTTTCAAAAAATTCATTGAAAAGTTTATCGAAATAGCTCACTCACCTATATTGAATATCTTCATCTAAAAAATAACTTTTTTTTATCTTTAACACACTTTACTTGAATTAAATCTTTATTTTTTTCTCTTTGTGTGGATAGTTTATACATATATTTTTTACACTATATTATAAAGATCACTAAAAATAAAATTTTATCATCACAAATTGTTCTCTTACACTACTCATAGGCCACCTTATAATATTTCCAGTTCTCTAAGCTTCTACATTCAAACCAATTTTTATAATACAATTTTTATATTTTTATCTTTTCTTACACATTACTATTCCACCACTAGCTATTTTATTTATAAATATTTTTCCTTTTGGATCTCCAAGTACATTTTGTCACTTGTTTAATAGTGTTTGTTACTTTATCCCACATAAATTTTGTTTTTTCATGAATATCCCAATTTTTTATATCTTGAAGTTCACTCATAAAAATAATTTTATTTATCTTTTAGGTGCCCCATCTTTATGATAATATTTTCTTATATTTTTTATCTTACAACTCTTCATCTTAAAATCTATAACTAATGATCTATGTTGAGTGCTTAAACTTTCACTTAGAATTACCTTACAATATGTACACTCTCGACAATCACCTTTTTCATGAGAAAATAATCAATTTGTATTTTGTTAGATCCATTCTTATAGATAATAATATGTTTATCATTTTTCTTAAATAAGATTTTAGCAATAACAAATCATAAGCTAAAATAAAACCTAATATGGTACTACCTTCTTCGTTAATCACTTAAAAACCATAATCACCATGAAAATTTTTAAAATATTTCGCCACTGCCAACATGCCCATTTAAATCTCCTCCAATAAAAATTCTTTATTCAAAAAGTATTATTTGTATTAATTCTTCTAGGTAATTCCAAAATTTTTGTTTTGAACATATATCTAAATCTGCTTGAGAAGCGTAAGCACTTATAATATTAAAAATCTTAATATCAACAATAATCATTATGACTATAATTTTATCTCCAATTCTATTAATTTTTATAACATTATCTTTCAAACTCTTATCTATAATTACGTCTACACTATTTCTAGCGACTCCTACCAGAATATGAAAGTTTAAAACCAAAGTTATCGATCTCCTTAACCTTTTCTCCAACCCATTTTGTTTCTTAATACATAAGCTATTTATCTTTCTATGAATCATAACAATTGATGATCAAAACAACTGATGATCAAAACATTAAAAGGAGTGAACGTTTCAAACAACTCGGGTATATTTTTCAAAGTAATGGTGATATGGATGGAGATGTAATTAGTATAATTCAAGTTGGATGGTGAAAGTAGAGGAATACATCGGGCCTATTGTGTGGCAGAAAACTACTGCTTAGACTTAAAAGGAAAAGTTTATAAGATTGTAGTGAGACCTGCAATATTTTATGGTGAGAATGTTGGCCTGTAAAAGAGAAGCATAAAATTAAATGGTGCTAAGATGAGGATGCTCAAGTGGATGAGTGGCTTTACAATTAGAGAGAAAATACGAAATGAATATATCCATGAAGTGGTTGGAGTAGCTCAAGTGAAGAACAAGATTAGAGAAAGTTGTCTTATAAGGTTTGGTCACATTAAATGCCGATCATCTGATGAACCTGTGAGGAGAGTAGATGTTTTAAATTTGATTTATGTTAAGAAAGTAGATATAGAACTAAAACAACTTGGGCATGTTGTATAAAAGATGATCTTAATTTATTAAAATTAAATGTAAATATGATACTCAACAAGACATAATGGAGAAAAAGGATTCATGTAGTCAACCCCACTTAGTGAGACAAAGGCATATTGTTGTTGTTATCGTTGTTTGCATATAAACAAGATAAAAATAAATCAAACTAAAATAAAAAAAAAAAGAGTAATCCCAAATGAAGTGCAATGATCTAATGATTATAAATAAAATCAATTCAAACCGTAAATATCCTCAAATTATCATTAATTCCAATGAACTAACTTTATTCACATTTTTCCTTAAAAAAAATAATGAGAAAGATAAAGGCATGGATTATATTTGTTCATTGGATAAAGGGCTTACAATTAAAGAACAATAAGTTTGTTAAAATAACAGAATCTAGTTAGAGGGCTTTACATAGATAAAGGAACATTAAAGAATCATTAAAGAGACCACAATGTTACAAATTTGTGCATTATTCCTAAGCCTATATGTGTAGACTCAACATGGGCCCTACTGAGTAATTAGTGTGGATGATTGCTATCAAAGAACACACATGGAAATGACTGATCCTTCCCTAGAAAACGAATTACCACCCTTTTCCCCTCAGTAAAAGGTTTAAATTAATTTCTAAAAATCGGCTATGACTCTGTGAATATTTTAGAGTTATAAAAATGGGTGATCAAATCATTAAAAGGAGTGAACCTTTTAGATATCTTGAGTCTATTGTTCAAAGTGAGAGTAATATAGATGGGAATGTTATTAGTAGAATCCAAGTTGGATGGTTGAAGCAGAGGAATGCATCGTGTCTATTGTGTGATAGAAAAGCACCGCTTATACGTAAAGGACAATTTTATAAGATGGTGGTGAGACTTGTAATGCTTTATAGCGCAGATGGTGGCCCATAAAAGAAAAGCATAAAACTAAGTTAAATGTTGTTGAGATGAGAATGCTTAGGTGGATGAGTGTCTTGACACTTAGAGACAAAATGCGACATGAATATATCCATGAAAGGGTTGGTGTAGCTCCAATGGCAGACAAGTTTAGAGAGTCGCCTTAGATGGTTTGGGCACGTTAAACGACGACCATCTGATGATCTTAGTAGAAGAGTTGATGTTTTAGATTCAACTTATGTTAAGGAAAGTAGAACATACCTAAAAAGACTTGGGCTTGTTGTATAAAAATTGATCTTAATTTACTAGAATATAATGAAAATATGACAATCAATATGATAGAATGGAGAAAAAAGATTCATGAAGCCGGTCCCACTTAGTGGGATAAAGGCTTGTTGTTGTTGTTGCTATCAACCCTAAAACCAACATTCACTTGTTAACTATTTTGTGGATCCATACCACTGCAGGTGCATAATTCACCCTTTATGTTAATTTATAAGGCTAAGGACAAATAATTAAATTAAACACAAAAACATAATAATACCAATAAATCTATAAAAATTGAAATTGCTATTCTCACAAGGTTTTGCAAATTAAAACAATAAGCATGTCCAAAAAATAAATTTCAGAATTATCTTTAAAGAAAGCACCTTTTGTTACACCAAAAGAAGCCAAAGCAATTATTAGAGATAAAGTGACTAAGAAATTCATAACACAACTATCACGACCGGGCTCAAATGTCTTGAAAATTTCATTATTTTCTTTAGTGGTTCTTTGAATTTATTTATATTGTAAATTGTTAATGATAGAAAATAAAAATATAAAGTTTTAATTTCACTGTCTGGCCGTCCATTCCTGCCTTGAAAATCCTAAGCCCCCAGACGAGGTCGTGACGACAACCATTAAAACAATATAGAATACACGAAAAAAAAAAAAATTAGCGAAACCAAAATGACATATAATACAAGAAAATAGCTTAAGGAACAAATTAAGACCAGAGTCAAGTATATGCCGACCTCTTATCCAAAACATAACCATAATACATTACAGCTTGACATTGTGAAACATAGTGAGATAATACAATGAAGTACCCGAAATGACAACAAATAACAATTCTTCTTATGGCAGAATTTTTTAACTTCTTCATCCAAATGATATAGCATAAATCTCCATGCAAGTTTTCGCGGTAATACGTCACAAGTGGCCTCTAAAGTCTAAAATAAAAATCATCAAACACTGATCCTATCTAAGTTTCAAGTTACATCAAGAATATAACTAGCATATTTAGAAGAAAAAGGTATTCAAAGCATTAAATATCATCATTTTCATGAGCCTTGTGCCAACAATTTGAGGCCACTTTTATGAATCCTTTAGTTTGTTCAGAAAGAATGATACAATTTCTATCCAAGTAATGAGTTTACCTCAAAAAAAGTATATAAATAAATAAAAGTAATGAAGTTGCCTCAAACCTACTCCTCTTTTCCTTCCTGATCCTTTTACATTAATTTTATTTACCTATCAAATGGTTGGATTTTCTATATTTTATTGCATAATTCCAGCTAAACAAATTTTACTTTCAAATCAACTTATTCCTAACAATTGCTACTCCAACCATCTCAATAATATAATCACTCCACAATTTATCCTCAATTTTCCTACACCATCTTTAACATTATCATTATCGCCACTTTAGCAAGCCATAAACAACTTTTTTACAGCCCAAAATTCAACTACATAAGATAACCAGACTATTTATTATTTCATAAATTTTACCATTTAAGATTTTATTACATTTTCTTATCATGTAACACTCCTATGTCAATTCTTCATTTTAAAAATTCATCCTTAAACCTATAACATCAAATATCATTTTATCTTCTATGAAAAGTAAGTTAAAAAGGTTATTAATATCACGATCATTAAATTGTATATCATGTACTTGGTTTTTTCTTTTTTTTTTTTTATTTTAAAGCATCTATCTTTGGAGAATATTAATTGATAAACGCAAATATAACACCCACTAAAATTGCATATGATATCTAAATCATTGATCTTCTAAACACTTGCTTTGTTGTTCTAATTTTTTATTTATTTCCACAGACGTCTTACCAATTAAACCAATAATCTATCAGAAATTTACACCAAAGCAACTAACCAGTGTCTGTAAAGGCATTTCCCTAACAAATATGGAAACTAATACTTAATATTGCTCCCTAAATTGTAATTAGAAATTATTGATAACTACACAACTAATGAATATTCCATAATACATAGATTTAACAATTTCAACCAAACTTTGATACACACATTTTCTCTTTAATGAACATCAGATTATATCTTCGATTACCGGATCATATGTCACAGTGATACCAATAAAAGCCCATATAAAGATCCTTCCTCCATTATTTAAAATTCTTATTAGTTTCCTAAGCATAAAAATCATTTACATACTAGACCTTTCTGATATAAAATATGATCTTCAAGTGCACAATTAGCTTATCCTCCATCAATCTCTGATAACTCCATTATATGACTTATATGTTTACAATCTCTGTAATAACTATAAACTTAACATTTACTTAGTTGTTAAATCATCAGTCTCATCACTACCTTATCCCAATTATTAATCTCAAATTTATAAATTCACTTCCCTTCGGTTTATGATGAGTGTTGCATTAGTTGTAAAGCATATTCTTCAGAAATCTTTTGAACATCTTTTATCAATTAACTTTAGGTTTACAAATTTTCCTTTATAATCCTTTATCACTAGCTTATACCCTTCAAATTGGTGCACATTTTTACCTTTCATTATACAAGTCAAATCCATGTAAATTCAACTACCTTAGGTGTTACTCTTAATAGTCATCTCAATATCATCATTTATCAATTTATGAATCATGATTTTAACGCACATTTCTCATAACATCTTTATTTGTCACTCTCACTTTAACTATCAGAAATTTTTTAGCTACTCAACACCCAAATACATACAATATAGCTGACCAAGTCAATTTTTTAAAAATTCACTTTAAAGTCTCAATGATGAACTATTGTGTAATATTCCTGCAGCACTTTTCTATTTTAACAATTTGAACTTTAATTCTGAAAGCGTCATAATTTATAGATGCCTTGTTGATATTAAACATTTTCAATCTATTAGATATTATTTTATATTCTAATAAGTTAATAATATTTCATATAACACCCACTAAAATTGAATCTTATACACTCAATTTTAAGTATAATAATTCTTAAGTCTAATCATCAAAATAACTTTTTCAATTACTCTAACTTTTCACCAATTTCAACATATATCTCACCAATTATAATTGTCATATGTGATATGAAGACACCAAAGAACCAAACTTTGGATATCATTTGCAAGCACCTCCAAAACTATAAAAGGATACAAACTAAATATTGATGCTTCAACTATTTTATTTTATTATATTTACAAATTTTTTTGTCACTCAGAACTGTTCCTAATACTAATTAATGCTCAAGCATACATATGTTTGATAATTTCAACATGTATTAAATGCATCTTTATTCCTTAAAGCACATTATATCAATTATCAACAGTACTCAAACATATGCCTACTCAAAATTAATAGTATCATATGAAATTCATTTACATTCTCTTTCACTAATTGGTTTAACATCAAAATAGCTTCCAAAAGAAATTCTTCCTAACATTAAATCAAAGCAACACCTATATTTCATAGCTCTCTTTACCATAACTTCATAATATAAATCACACTTTAGATATATATTGAATACTCTAAAATTTCCATAATCATAAACATTTAATTACTTTTTAAAGATTGGTACCAAAACACTTCTCCAATTACATAGCAACCTCTTACTCTCTAAAATGCATAGAAAAAGTTTGTTAACTCAATTATTAGATTATCATCCATAATTCTTCAGATGTAAATAGCTATTTATCTGTATGCCACTTCTTCATAGCTAACTCCACATCATTTATTTATAGTCAATACAAGATAGTAATCGTCCGATCAAAACGTTCATTGCACATCAGCATAAAGTTGACCCTATTTTTATATTTTATAAATTGAAGCATTTGAAAATACTTTGATTCCATTTTTTTATTGAGTTTATATGTTTCCAGATAAAGTTTTTAAATTTTATTTAGGGATATTTTGGTTGTAATTGTCATTATGGGTCCTTTTTCGATTAAAAAAAATACCAAGGTTGAATAGAATCAATACCAAATTAAAGTTTTACAAAGCTCCCTCTTTATGGCTTATTAGTAGGGAATAGAATAAAAATCAAATAATAGTTCCCACACACATAACTTTCTCCATCTTACCTATTTTCTCTCCTATCTATCTTCAATCCCCCAAGTCTCTCACAATCTATTGCCCTTGTATTTCTTCTCATCCTCATTCTCTAGCTTTACATTTTGCCTCCTCCAAATCATCCTGATATTCTTCATCCTTTAAACAGCTACAACTTCTTTATTCCCAATGCTTTTTGAAAGACAATGACATCATTAACAGTTCAAACATATTAAATCTCGATAACTCATCCATTAGCCTTTTCTCCTGCCTCTTCTCACAAAAACACAAAAGGACCAGTTGTTATAAAGCATCATTTCACAATTCACCATAGAAATATACAAAATTTAATCCTCCCACTAAATCAATTTTAGTACCAAATGAGCCCTAATCTTACAAAATTAGTTTCTACTAAAAGCTTTCCTCCTTTGCATATACTTCTGCCATGATTCTTGGGTTGTGTTTCTCAAGTGCATTACAGTCTTGGCACCTCCAGGTTGAAAGCCCTGCTGAAAACAGAATAGGAAAACAGCCGTTGAAAAACCCCAAAATAGTCCATAGCCATCCCTTCAGCGAAACTCAAAATCCAACCACCTACTCAGTCTGCTTTCAACCAAGACATTAAGTGATAATTGTTAATATAATACCCCTTTAATTTGAATATGATATATCTAACTCATTGATCTTCTAAACACCTTCTTTATTCTAATTATTCATTTATTTCAACAATTTTCTTACTAATTAAAGGGATTACCGGTGAAAAATTTGCACCGAAGCAATTTATTGATGTCTTCAAAAGCAATTCCACAACTAATACAAAAAATAGGACTTAATGTTGATCCTTGAACCTGTTGTAATTAGAAACGAATTGATAAATACAAAAGTAATGAATATTACGTTATACATATATTCAATAAGTTCAAAAAACCTTTGATACACATATTTTCTTCTTAATGAACACTAAATTAATTCTTCAATTAACCATGTCATTATAATACCAATAAATACCCATATAAAGATCTTTACTCTATTACTCATACTTTCTATTGTCGTCTTAACGTAAAAACTGTTTATATAGGGAATCTTCCTAATATATGATGTAATGATTCTTCAAAGTTGACAAACTTTTTTTTGTTTATCTTCCATTAGTCTCTCATAACTCCATTATATAACTCATAAGTTGATCTTCCATTAATCTCTCATACTTATCCCAATTATTTGAGCTCAACTGACAAAATATTATTTTGCTTTGGTTTATGATTGGGTTGCATTAGAAGTAAAGCATATTCTTCACAAATCCTTTGAAGCATTTTTTATCCATTAACCTTAGATCTACCTTTTTTTCTTCTGATCCTTAAACACTAGCGCATTTCGATCCATAATCTAATTGATGCTTATATGGGAAAGACTGGTTACGAATAGGTGTATCAATTTTTTCTTACTAATTCATTATATAAAGCATATTCAACTATAATAGGTATTATTCTTAAACAATCATTTCAATATAACCATTTATTAATTTATCACTACAAGTTTTGGCACATATTTATCCTAATATTTTTTTTTTATGTCACTCTAAATTTAGCGTCAATTGCTTTTTACTACTCAAATACATACAACATTAACAACCTAATTGTAATTTTATTAAATTTATCTTAAAGTTTCTATGACAATGTTATTGCATAATACTTTTGAGGCATTTATTTATCTTAACAATCTGAATTTTACCTCTAAGAATATCCTATTTAAATATGCATTTTTTATATAATATATTTTAAATCTATCATAAATACATTTTCATCTTATAATAATATTAATTGATAATAGTCTATATCACAACCATAAAAGTTAAATATTATATACTCAATATTTATTTTACAAATTCTAAGCTCTATTTTCTAAATACTTTTCCAAATGTTCTAACGTTTCACCAATTTCATCATATATCCTACTAATTACAAATACGCTATACGTGATAAGCAGACACCAAAAAGCCATAGTTTGGATATCATTTGCAACCATCTCTATAACTACTGAAAAAGATACAAACTAAATCTTGATTCTTAAAATAATTTACTTTAATTGAAAAACTCTTCGATCGTCTCACAACTACTAATACTAGTCAATACACAAATATGCATATCTTGAATAACTACAAAATATCTTATACACATCTTTATTCTTCTAAGCATGCCAAATCAATTATCATGGTAGTCAATCATATGTATACACAAGATCAATGGTACCATGTGAAAATCATTTACATGCTCTATATTTCTATAATGGTATTCATATCAACATTGCTTCCATAATGAATCATCCTAACATTAAATCGAATTGACTCTAAGAATCTAATCTAATTTTTCAATCTATATTTCATAGATCTCTTTCCCATAACTTATTATATAAATCAAAATTTGGATACTTTTATTCATATACCATTTTCATAATCTTGCACACTTCATTAGTTTTTAGATATTTGTACCAAAACAAAACTTCTCCAATTATATGGCATCATCTTTCTCCTTAAAATTCATAGAAAAAATTTTATAACCAAACTATGGCATTATCAACCATAACTCTTCAAATATAAAAAGCCATCTAATTGAACATAAGATTTTATCTTCATGTTTTGTTCAGAGCTAACAATTTTTTTTTTTAATCAACCTATAGTATATAATGGTAATTGTGTGATCGGGATATATGTTCCACATCTAAAAAATATCGACTAATATTTTTCAAATATATAAATTGAAGTTTAAAATATTTGATTCCAATTTTCAAGAATTATTTTGAGTTTATATTTTTCAGGATAATATTATTAAATTCATTTATAGATATTCTGGTTGCAATTGCTCTTATGGTTTTTTTTTTCCTATTAATAAAATCCCAAGGCTTACTAGTACAAAATAGAGTCAATATTAAATAAAAATTTGCAAGGCACACACACACTATATATATATATATATAGGCACACACACACTATATATATATATATATATATATATATATATATATATATATATATATATATATATATATATATATATATATATATATATATATACCACCTCTCCCTCATACTTAACATGCACGTAACTTTCTCCATCCCGCCTATCCATCATCCCCCACACCGCCCACCGACAACGACCTCAACCTCTCTCTCAGTATCTTGCCATTATATATCTTCTAATCCTCATTCTCTAGCATACACTAGCTTCCTCAAATCATCCTAATGTTCTTCATCCTCTTAAGCAACTACAGCTTCTTTATTCGCAAAGCTTTATAAATAACCTTGCCATTATTTATTATTCAAATAGATTACATCACAAGGTCTTGCCCCCATTAGCCTTTTCCTCCTATTTCCTAAAACAATCACAAAAGGATCATATGCTGAATTCCTCTCTCTAGTACACTACCTACAGCCTGGAAAATTTAAAAACAACAATCCACACTTCACCATAAAAATATATATAATTTCATTTTCCTAACGCATCAATTTTGGTACCAAAATTAGCCATAATCATTCAAAATTAGTTTCTCCTGAAAGCTTTTCCCCTTTATATCTATACTATGATTATAGGATTATGTTCCACTATTGCATTGTTGTTTGGCACCTCTGGCTTGATGCCTCAGTTGAAAACAGCATATCGGAAAATATTGTTGATCACACCCCAAAATAGTCCCTAGTCATCACTTCAATGGAGCTCAAAATCCACCTGCTTGCTCCTACATCTTCTTGAATAAGCGCTCATAAGCACAATTATTATTTAACTTATTATTACAAGCTTACCAAGCAACCAACTTGAACATTAATGATTTATCTTCTGCCCAAAACCCCAATACTTATAACATGGCTAGCCTAATTGCAATTTTCTAAAATTTATCTTATTAAGTTTCCAAAAATCTTCGCTTGTTAGATATCACTCTATCACACTTTCATGTGCAAATAGCCTTGTTATACCTTTAGAAGAAGCAATTCTCATTTATAGCACTATTTTTTCTATATAATAAATCTAAGGTGCCTAAAACCTAATGTGATTATGTTTACATTGATCCTCAAATAAGAATTGACTAATCATGTTAGTGTAACGTCCATATATCATATACTTACTCTTTGTTCTACTAAATCCAACTCACTTATCTTCTAAAATTATGTTCAGAGATATATTCAATATCATACTATGACATACAAAAAATGTATACTAAGAAAATCTCAGCTCAACACATCTTGTATAATTTATGCATACACTTTCATAATTAGTACAAAAATATATCTTAGTAGTACTATTTTTTAAAACTCAACTAGTGTCAAAACTCTTAAAATTCAAAAGTAGTGTCTAGTTTAATAATTGTTATAACATCATAAATGAAAAGTTCAACATGTCTTTGGAAAATGCTCTCCATAATGTTAATCAAATCCATTTTATTGATAAAATATAGTGCCTTCTATGAATCATTAAAAATCCATGAAGATCTTTCAACACTACCTCTACTTTTCCGATGATAAATTCAGAGAGAACAACTTTATATTTGTCATTTCAACCACAAAAGTGGCCATCATGATGAGATTTAAAGTCTGTTTGGGATAGCTTTTTGTATGCTTTGTGTTTCAGACCGTCACGACGGTTCTGTTTGAAAAATTGTTCTCTTACTGCATCCTAAAAATTTATTTCATGGGAAGCTAACTTTTTTAACCTGACATGTTAAATTGCAGTAGCTGTAAGAAAATTGATGTTTGATTTTTTAGAAAAAATATATAATAATAATTCTCACCGTAATTTTTCAAGAAATTGTTTTCTCCACCACAGCTTTATAACAACATTTTTGAAAAGCTAACCAAACCCTATCATCTTCTTATACTACCTCTCTTTGTTCCATTTTTGTCGCATAAATTTATTTCCAATCATTATTTTTTTATTCTTCTTAAATATTGGTATCAAATTATATCTCTCCCATCATTTAGCATCCTTAATCTCTAGCATTACATTGAATAATTACTTCACAATAGTATCCTAGCATTTCTGATTTTTCTATAAATCTCAATAGTTTTCTCATCTAAACACAAGGTTTAACATTATGTATTTTCAACATAACTAACCGACTCGAGATTTTAGGATTAGTTTACAGCAAGGCCTTAATTGGTAATATTCAGTGTTGCTATTGTTTAGTGATGTACAAAATAAAGTCATTGCTACTCTCACAGAGATTGAAAAGTGACTCCTAAAAGTGAATCATCGTGCTATCGAACCAATTAAGAGTTTTACACACAAGGCATGGCTTTTTATTCTATGTTTACAGTATCAAACGAAAGCAATCCATCATCTAAAAAAGCAAAGCAACTAAGAAATAATAAAAATGAAGCCTTAATAATTCTAATAATTAGATTTTTTTAAATTATTTTAGCTAAAACTATCATTTAAATTTCGCGAATAACATTGTTGTCTTCCTTATTACCTTCATTTATCAAGAAAAGTGCTTTATTAAATCTTACCGCACCATACCTAAATCAAATCCCCATAAATATTTCCTGCTTCAATGAGTATTTCATACATTTTTGCATTCAGAGGTTGGTAGTCAACTATGTAAACCACTAAATGTTATAATTTGGTCATGCATTTTCACTCATGCAACTCTTCAAACAATTTTATAAGCACTGCATATATTAATAGCAGCTAGCAACATTCTGCAAACTATTGTAAAGGAACACCCAGCGAAAAAAGTTACAGCAAAAGACTCCAGTGAAAAATAAAAACTCAATAGATGTTTCAATATGTTAAGAGCACACTTACGAACCCTACAGAATAAAATGTAGAACAAACTAAAGAGAAGTCACCTCTGCGCCACAAATGAACAAGTTATAGTCCTCTGATTAAAGGCTTAACAGACAACAAAAACATTTACAGATAACTTTAAAAATGCTGGTGACAACTGGGAGGGCCGAAATGACGGATAGGGTTCTTGGAGCGCCGCTAGGGTTTTCTCCTTCTTGAGCCGCTGGGGGCTCTGATCGAGTTTTCTCTGCCGTTTTATTCTTCTTTTCTCCTCTACTTCAGGATTTTGGAAGTTTTCCTTTTCGTTACATGGCTGATTTACTTAATCGGCCATCTTTTCTAGACGCTTTAAAAGGTAATATGGATGTTTCGACTTCTTCTGCTAATGCTTGTTTATTTCTTGTTTCTTTTCGAGATCACTTTGGTGAAGATGGAGCGGATTGTTTATTAAAGAAAGCATCCAAGAAGCATGAAAAACCTGCCTTGATTTTCAATGAAGAAGAAACCAATCTTCTTGCTGAGCCTTTAAAATACACTTTGATAGGTAAGTTTATCTATGCGCATCCAAAAATGGAGGTTATCAGGAGGTAGTTTTCTGATCTAAAAGGTAAGTGGAATGTTAGTTTGATTGATGGTAAGAACTTGATGGTTAAGTTAGAGAATGAATCTGATTATACTCAGTTATTTTCCAAAAAAGTAGTTCAAATTGAAAAGGTTTTTATGAAGATTCTAAAATGGACTGTTGATTTTAATTCTAGGGAAGAACCACCGATTGTTCCTATATGGTTTAAATTCCAGAGTTTAAAATTACAATTTTATAATAAGAAAGTTTTATATTCTCTTGGAAAGATTTTTGACTCGCTTTATGAAAATTGATATGAGCTTACGTGAACTACTGATACGTCAATCTAATGCTCGTATCTTGATTGAAAGAGATGTTACTGCACATTTTTGTGATTCTGTTTGGCATGAAGATTCAAGTTCGGGTTATTGGCAAACTGTGGAAATGGAATATATTCCACCTTATTGTAACAAGTGCCGCATGTTTGGTCATTGCATTAATAACTGTTTTATTGTTCATCCTCATTTAAAAATTAAGAAATTTAAAAATCCTAATGAGGAGAATAAGGGGAATAAAGATGATAAAAGTAATCAGAATTTTATTCCCTTGCAAGATAATGAAAATACTGCAAGATCTTTAAATCTTGTTGAATCTAATGTGTTTGTTATTCCGGAAAATGATGATAATGTGGCACAGATATCTCCTAGATGTCTACCTCTGGTTGTTTCCAATGTTAATCGTGATCAACATGAAGGTGTGCAAAAAGATGCGAATGCTAATGAGATTGATACTACTGATGCTAATAATTTGATCAATATTCAGTCTGATTTCTTTGTTTGATCCTATTATAGATATGGCTATTGAAAATGTTGATTTTCTCTTATAAACGCTAGAAAAGAATTACAGGATGATTTTGCTACTGACAAAATGGGCCTAGAAACTCATACTTTAAACAGGTCTGAAGTTGAAGAAGAATGGATGGTTTAAAAAGCATCCAGAAGAAGGAAATTTAAAGGTAGCCAGTAGTAGAGTTATGTTAATCACGATCGTTGTTAATGATCAGCTATTGGGTAAGAATATTGATTCAATGAAGTTACTTACACTTCAGAATAACTAGAGGTAGGAAGGACGATGAGGATGAATTTTAATACTTTATTTTGGAATATTAGAGGCATTGCCAAAAGAGATGCCTCTAATAGACTTAAGAATTTAATTCGTCTTTATCAACTTTCTTTTTTTAGAATTCTTGAACCTTTAGTTAATGCTTGCAATAATATCAAATATGTTAGGAGAATTGGTAATTTTAATTTTGTGGCTAATAATAATAACAAAATCTGGTTTCTTTCGAAGGATTTTATTAAAGTTGATGTGATTATTAATCACAGCCAATTGTTGCATCTTTTTATTAATTATCAAGATGTTTCTTTTCATCTCTCTCTTATTTATGCTGGGTGCACTAGGCATGAGAGACAAGATTTATGGAATTTACTCAATTCTATTGGTCCTTTAAGTGTTTCCTGGCTTGTAGAAGGTAATTTTAATGTTATTTCTGCTGTTAAGGAAAAGAGAGGTGACCTCTCTCCTAATCTTAACTTAATTTCTAGCTTTAATAATATTATTTTGGATGCTGAACTTTTTAATTTAGGTTATTCTGACTCTATTTTCACCTGACATCGTGGTAATGTTTTTGAAAGATTGGATAGGTTTTTAGCTTACTCCTTCTGGTGTAATAAGTTTGATAATTTTGAGATTCATCATCTTGCTTTTAATGCTTCTGACCATACTTCTGTTTTATTAAGGGTTTTTAATAATTTTACTAAAAGATCTTATCGTTTCTGTTTTCTTAATATGTAGACTCAGCATTCTAGCTGTGATTAGGATGTTTTATTTATGGAGGAATTCATTGAGTTGGGCGGGAGTTCTCCATTGGATGATGGGAGTATAGATTGGTGGTGGAAGCAGGATGGGTCTGAGGAGATTAGCAGTAGAGATTATGTGAGAGAGTTGATTGAGAACCGGATCTCTAGTTCAATTGCTTATAATCGATTTTGGTTAGCTCTACGGATATTTTCCTGCGTCTTGTCGTGATTGAGAATACGGTTCGAGATGTCTTCACACATAGCCAACGTCTTATTCCTCCCTGTCCTCTTCTAATCTGCCCCTCCAATATTTTTTGTTGAATTTCTTCTTTTGGTAGAATGAAAAGCGATTTCAAATCTCTTTTTATTCCTCCAAAATATTCGTTGTTATTTCCTTGGTTTTGCGATCCTGTGCTTTGGGTGGTGTTCGTTGTCGGATCTCGTCATTTTATAATGGAACGAGTCGTTATTCTCTTCAGAATTCAAATTATGAACTCAAGTATTGAACAATCGGTTTCTACTCAATATGTTAGTTGAAATTGGTGATTCACACTATTATCTTAAATTGTTTACTTCGCCCTTGGTTGTTCTATATGAAGCACAATTGATGTTGTTCTAATTGCACTTTAATTGTTGTAATTAGAAATTAGAAAAATAAAATAACTATTAATGATAAGCATTAATAATATGAACAAAAGTTATTTATATATGTATGATTTAAGACTTTTAATAATTTAGATCTACTAAACAGATTTTCCAAAACAGGGGCAAAATGGTCATTTATCCTGGATCAATTTGGTTTCTAAACCTGTACAACTAAACGATCAGACGAACTTATCCGGATCGATTAGCGTATCGGAGATTATCGAGTAAAGCTTCTTATCGATGAGAAGATCTGGATAATTGCAGTACTTGCCTAAAGCAGACCCTAAATCTGTTCTTGATAGTATGGAGGAGGGCAAGGCTGCTGGGCCTAATGTAGAGTTTTATAAAACTTGTTCGGACATTATAAATCTTGATTTTGTTCTTTGCTATTCAAGATTTTTTTCGGGGTAATGACCTGCCTAAGTATTTTAAGAGTTCTAATATTATTTTAATTCAAAGATCGTTAGTGCTTAATACTTAGGATTCTTTCGGACACATCGGCATTAATACGTAGTCTCTAAGATTATTTCTAAAATTATGGTTAATAGGATTCAACTTATTTTAAGCGAGGTCATTTCTTTTAATCAAACTGCTTTCATTCAAGGGAGATTTATTGGGGACAATGCCCTTACTGTTCAGGAGCTTTTATTAGATCTTGATAAAAGTAAAAGAGATAGTAACATTATTTTCAAAATGGATATTAAGAAAGCTTTTGATTCCATTAGGTGGGAGTTTTTAATGGATGTGTTAAAGGCCCATGGTTTTAATGATGACTTTTGTAAACTTATTTACAGAATTCTCAATAACAATTTTTACGCTTTGGTTATTAATGGTAATTCTAGCTGGGTATTTTATGACTACTAAAGGTATTAAACAAGGAGATCCTCTTTCTCCTTATCTCTTTATTCTTGCATTTGATTATTTTTCTAGAAAGCTGAATAAGCTTTATGCTGATAATCCTGCTATCAATTATATTCATAAAGGTGATTTGAGTATTTCTCATTTATGTTATGCTGATGATCTCATTCTTTTTACTAATTATAATAGAAGGTCTATAAAAAAAGTTTGACAGCTCATTAGTCATTTTCAAAAGGCTTATGGTTTATGTTTTAACACTTCAAAGTGTTATTTCTATGGCTCTAAATTTGTGCCCAATACTAAACTTCATTGGATTTCTGCTTATACACAATGTCAGAAGGCTAATTTGCCTATTAAATATCCAGGTTTTATTCTAGATTAAAAAACTAAAAGAATTGTTCTTTTCTTTGGTTTGTTAGACAAGATTAAAAGGAAACTTCACTATTGGGAGAATAAATTCATTTCCTTTGGTGGGCGTATTACACTTCTTAAGAGTATTCTTACTTTTTTACCCCTGTATATTATACAGGTTACGAATATGCCTATCACTATTATTAAAAAGTTGGAGATTTTGTTTAACGGTTTTTTGTGGGATGGTTGTGGCAAAAAGAGCTTCCATTGGAAAAGTTGGGAGAAAGTTTGTAAACCCACCACTTGTGGTGGTTTGAGTTTCCGTAGGCTTTCTGACTATTAAGTTTAATTTTATGAAGTTGTTATGGTTTCATTTTAGATAGAATAATTCTATCTGGGCTTCGCTTCTTAAAACTAAGTACTGTGGTAATTCACATCCTTTGACTATTACTCCTAATAAATCTAATTCCTATGTCTGGGAAGAAATGCTGAAAGTTTATAATTATGTTGAAAAGTTGATTGTTGGGACATTGGCCAGGGGAATGTCTCTTTTTGGTATGATGACTGGACTACAAATGGTCCTCTTGCTAGTTTCAATGGGGGGCCTCATGATATTAACATTATGGTAAAAGATTTATGGGATCAGTCCTCTTGGAATTTATCCCAACTAAGCTGCATGGTTCATTATAAAGATGCTTTATATATTTCTAATATTCCTTTTAATGCGGATAAAGATGATATTCCTAAAATCAAAGGTAAGCTGGGTGATTCTATTACTAAAACTTTTGCTTCTTTACAAACGTATCCCCTGGTTTGGATCTGTCATGGATTTAGAATAAATGACTTAAACCTTCAATTTTCTTCTTTAGTTGGAGACTTCTTCATAATTGCATTCCTATGGATGATATTCTCAAACTTAAAGGTCTGAGAATTATCTCTAGATGTTGTTTATGTAGGAATAGTGAAGAGTCTATTCTTCATATTTTCTGTAACTGCGGGTTCACTTGTGATATTTGGAAAAGTATTTTTGCTTTATGTGGTAGAACTGACTCGTTTTATAGTTATAATTATGTGCTGGATATTTTTAGAGATTAGAACATTAGAGGACATCCTTTTTTAAGTGTTATCTCTTTTATTACTGTTTGGTTTATTTGGTTATCTCGTAATAATGAAAAATTTAATGATATTCAGGCTAATAATAAGCAGGTCATTTGCCAAATCTATTATTATATTTATAAAAGTTTATCTGTTAATGTTATTAAACATATTAATATTAATTACATCTATTCTATTGTTATTAATCTCAATATTAAGCTGCAATTTTCGAACAGAGGCTTAGGTAAGGTTGGTTGGTGTACCGTATACTCCTTTTATTAAAATAAATGCTGATGATTCTTGGAAATCTTCCATTCTTTGGGATTGGCGGTATCTGCAGAGATTGGAATAACATTATCTTTTATTGGTTCTTGTCTCCACTTGTGACTTTCTCCTAGTTAGTTCTTTGGCGGAAGCGAAATATTTGCACTTCTTATTGCAAAAAAGATGGGTTGGATTAACGTTATTATGGAAATTGATTTCCTTATGTCTTTTGAATATTTGTAAATTTAATCTTAGTTATTGCTTGGAGTGTTTTAATGTAGGTTAAAAGGATTAATTCGCTTGCTTGGGACTTAATATCATTTGAAATCATCTTAGAGAAAATGACACGATAGATTGATTGGATCGCTAAGCTTGGGATGCACTTTAAAAATCCTGCTGTGTTGAATTTATTACATGATTTTTTATACTCTTTAGTCTATCTTGATTGTTAGTTGTGTTTTTTGTCTTGTGTTTGTTTGTTGAGTCGTGTTGAGTTGTAATTTTTTTATTTTTGGAAAAAGGACCCTATTTTTTATTTTCTTTTTGGGTTTGTAGGGTGGGTGTGTTAGGGACCTTTTTCTCAGTTGTGTAATTTTTATTTTTTGAGCAATAAAATTAGAGCCATAAGTGCTCTTTACTAAAAAAAAAAAACTTAAAAAATGCTTAGCCGCTTACCTGATCCAGCAGCAGTAATAGCCTGCCGATACTTTTTATCCTGCACATCTCCAGCAGCAAAAACTCCTTTCACGCTCGTTCGAGTGGTTCCAGGCTTTGTGACCACATAACCATCTGAATCTAGCTCCAGCTGCCCCCCAAGAAACTTGGTTGCTGGCTCATGTCCAATTGCAAAGAACAGCCCCGAAACTGCCAAATTTGTTATCTCCCCTGTAACCAAATTCTTTAACTTCACCCCACCAAGCGGCCCTCCTTCCTTCTCACCATAAGCCTCCACAACCTCTGAATTCCACACCACCTCGATTTTATCATTACTCAAGGCCCTCGCTTGCATGATCTTGGATGCCCTAAAAGCATCCCTTCGATGCACAATGAAAACCCTAGACCCAAACTTCGTAAGGAAATTCGCCTCCTCCATGGCAGAGTCCCCACCGCCGACCACCACGATGGGCCGGTTACGGAAAATAGGAGCTGCGCCGTCGCAAACAGCGCAAGCCGAGATCCCGCGATTCCAGAACTGATCGGCACCGGGGAAATGAAGGCGGCGAGCTACGGCACCGGTGGCGACGACGACAGCATCAGCCTCCACCGCTGAGGAGGAAGAGAGGACTCGGAAAGGGTGGGAGGAGAAATCAACGGATTCCACCGTTTCTGTTAAGATCTCCGTGCCGAAACGGATAGATTGTGTGCGGCAACGATTCATGAGCTCGTAGCCGTCAATTCCTTCAGGGAATCCGGGGAAATTTTCGACGTCGGTTGTGGTTGTTAGTTGACCGCCGGCTGCTATGTCGTTGGCCATCCAGCCTTCGAAGAGGATGGGTTTGAGCTCAGCGCGAGCAGCGTAAATGGCGGCCGTGTGGGCGGCGGGGCCGCTACCGATGATACATAGACGGGTGCGGAGGGTTTTTAAGGGCGTATTCATGGCGGGAGAGGAGACAGCCGGAGGCGGAGCAGTGGCGGCGGTGGCTGAAACAGAGCGGCTTTTTCTGAGGAGGGAGATGAGCTTTGTATACAAGCACATGGGACTGCGGGTGGGCAAAAAAACTGAGTTTTGGGCGGGATTTGGGCCCAGAAAGCCCTTGAAAACGAAACGCGAGCGCTTCTGTGGACGTGCAACACAACAACGTTTCAGGACAAGTTTTGTGGATGTGCGATACGAGCAACTCTCATTAAGAAGTTTGTGTTTGACTCATTAAGAAATTTGTGTTTGTCTTGTTCGTTAAGTTGATGAGTTGAACACGAATAAGAATTTGTTCGTTCGTGTTCTGCTCATTTTGACTCGAAATATTACTTCATCAATTATATATATATATATATATATATATATATATATATATATATATATATTCTGATGAATAGTATTTTAAAAAAATTAATTGACTACAAGACTACAATGATTTATAATCATTTAAAATATTAATTAAAAAAATAGCATAAAAATTATTAAATTTGATTCAAATGATGTTTTAATATAAACAATCATTTTTAAATCTTGTCTCAATTCTTAACATCTTATGGGTACGTGATTAGGGTTGTCAAAACAACTCTTTGTTCTTGAACGGCTCGTGTTCGGCTCACTAAGCAAACGAGCCGAACACGAATACACTTTTTGAGCTCTAAATATAAACGAGCCGAACACGAGCTGAGCCTGGTTCGCTCGTGTTCGGCTCGTTTACACTCCTAAACACAACAACGTTTCAGGACATGTTTAACCTTCAATCCCATCAGTCGAATGGACCATTTGTCCTTCGGTCAAACAAAATAGAAGAGTTCATGACATTATTTCACCGTTTTGAATCGGACATCTATTCCGTGTACATAGCATTTAAAAGAGTTTCACTATATGGCCAAGCTCCTACAAACAAAACCTGAGATTCATTTGAGCGCACATTTAACTTCTATTTCATTCACCCAAATGCATCTCACATCGCTCACTCAAACAAAGAGAAGGAGTGTCTCTCGAGCATTCGCTGTATGTCATTCACATAAATGACATTATTTCGTCGTTTTGAATCACACATCCCTTGTTTTATCGCGTTTAAAGCGAAGCTCCTTCCAATGAAGTCTAATATCAACTTCGATGAATATCAATTATAAGAGATGCTATTTTTATTCCTTCAAGAAAAGAGTGCTTATGATGAATTTAAGTAATATTTTAATATTTATACACATGATTTTCAAATTTAGCTAAATTAATATGTTTATTTTTTTAATTATTTTTTGTTTGAGATTTATAAAAAGATATAATATTAACCCAATAAGTGGTCATATATTATAATGAATAGATTAGAATTTAAAAAAGAGAGCGAGATGTTATCATATATTTAAGATAAAAAATACTTATCTAAAAGTGGAGAGAAATATAGAAAAGGAAATTTGATTATCATCAACCCTTCTTTTTATCACTAATACATAATATGTACAAAATGAAGTGGGTTAAGAATGTATGGAAGTGTTTGGTTTGGATTTTAGCAAAGGTTGGAGGAGGGGTTAGGTTATACCATGAGTGTTGGCAAAGAAAGTAATATGGTCATGATTTCAAGAATGGCATATTTTTTTCTTTGTCCCTCTTTGTGGTTTCATTGTAGTGTAACATGCAAGAATGGGTTGATCGAGACATCATAAGGATTTGAGTGAGATTTAGTACATCATTGGCCTTGAAATGATTTTGGTCGCTCATATTTCAATGCTCGTTAAGTTTGAAGTCGCTTGAATTTATTATTCATTTAAAGTTGAAACCAAATTGCCACGAAGGTAAACTCTATTTTTTCATGAATTTAATCAATTGAGCTTATTTTAGAGGACTCTTAAATGGGCATGACATGATCATGTATTATGGGTCAACAATATCTAATTAAGATTTCTCAATATTTATAATATTTCTCTCTAAAGAAAAAAAAATTTTTTTTTTTGGTTAAATGCGTTATTTGTCTCTCAAAGAGTCTAACCAGCTCTTCTATTAATTTAAGTTCTATATAATCCTTGAATCCATTTTTTGTCCTCTCATCCTCAAGCTTGATCCTTGAGCTTCATCAAGAAATTTTGGCATGTAGCAAAAACTTCAATTTTTTTTTTTTTAATAAGAAATGTTCCTATTCAAATTAATGATTATCCAAAACTCCAAATTTTAGTGTATTTATAGTCAAATCAAGCGTCTCGATGACGAGCCTAAGATCGCTCAGTTATAAGGTTATTAAGGCCCCCAAATTAAAAATAAAAAATACATATAGTCAAAGGAGATCAACGTGAGCCCTCCGATCAGGTGTTTACGAGAGTTATTCATCGAATGACTAAAATATCTCTCTGTTAAAGCCTATAAATAAGCCCCCTCTCTTCACTTGAGGGGACGAGGAGTCAAATGCCAGCGTTATTCAAGACTAATGACCCGACAAAAACATCCAGGCCCCCGTAGTCTCCGACAACCTTCAACCACTGCCTGTCATTCATCCTCGCCACCGTCGGCCATCTCATGCTCGCAGTCGTCAGCAAACTCTATTGTGTAACGACATAATCCTAAACACGGTGTAATAAATATCCTAAATATAGAGTTATGAAGTATCATGAAAATAGAGTAACGAGGTACCATGAATATAGTGCAACGATGTATCCTAAATACAAAGTACCTTGAATACGGTGTTACAGAGTATCTAAATTACAGAATAGCAAACAATGATGTATTAAAAAACTGACAATGACTTACAACAACAAATACTTTCAATCGTCGTGCTCAGAACACGACAATTGTCATCATACTCCTGAACTGTTATGTACATTATGCACAAACAAGTGTTGTACTTGGTGTTGTGTTTTAACATTTCTTTCCTAATTGTGGGATAAGGGTGTATTTTTGTAATTGCACATTTTTAGTGAAATATTTTGTTTCGACTATGCTCTGTGATTTTTTCCATTTATATAAGTTTTTCTTATAAAAAGCTGGTATTTTCTCATACTAATTCATTTCATCTGTGTGTGGATTGGATTTTTATGCGTATTAAGATGTTAAATTATCACTCTGCAATCGCAAATATTTTGACACAAAATAGTTTGGCATTATTTGGGGGAAATGAAGTCTCGTTGAAAGATGTCTACATATCTTTGAAGGCTAACAAGTGTAATGCACAGAGTGTTATCTTGAAATCTGAGACACCAAACCTCTATTTCATTTTTTAATAATAGGCTTCACCCTACTGATGAAAATGTCTCATTTTTGCCTCTCAAGGTTCACACGTGGAGATTGGAGGAATCCCAAAATGAGATTTTGCAACATTTTCATAAAGCTCAACAACCAATAGTAGCAAAAGGGGTGAGGTTCATGTACCCCAAGGACAAAGAGGAAACTAGAGATCCCTATTTAGAGGATGCTCCACCGACAATCCCTCCATTTACTGAAGTTATTCCTCAACCTGGTTAGGAAGTTGATTTCTTGAATATTGCTAATTTCACGCATCCATCTCATGCTCCAGACCAAAATACAACCCTTTAACAGTTTTAGAGAACGTAGCTCAACCAAATCATATAATTCATGACGAGCCACAATGTATGGTTCAAAAAGAACTCTTTTTTATAGAAAAAAGTCATTTTTTTACTAGTAATTCTCAAGTGACTTCGTCTTTGGCTGATATTGTCATCCAATACTCCATTTCAGTAGGAATGAAGCTTCCAAGCATTGAATTTTAGAATGGGACATCTAACCACTATGATCATATTAATCATTATAGAACTGACATGCACATAAATGAGTTGTTGATGCACTCGTCTATCATGTTTTTCATATTATACTTAAAATTCATGCGTGTATTTTGTTCTATTCACTCCCACGAGGAATTACTCGAAGTTTTGATGAACATGTCAGAATCTTTATGGAACAGTTTATACCAAATCAAAGATTTGTCAAATACTCTTCATATCTTTCTAGAATTCATTAAAATGAAGAAGAGTTACTTAAATAATATTTCAATGATTATCTATTGAGGCACATCAAACTCTAGGAATATATCCAAAGTTATTGAGGGAGTTATTCATGGGAGGGTTGCATTATCAACCCTTATACTCATCATTACTACGACAGACAATTTGCTCCTACACTAACCTTGTCAATCGCATTGAAGCTCAAATTATCATTGATGAAGCTATTCACCCACGTCAAAGATAATTTGAATAATCTTCTGGGAAATACAATCACACATTTGAATAAATTGCATAAAACTCCCATGGAAGAAACTGAACAGAGTCAACATTTTTAAAATACTATCAACATAAGACATGCAATACTAATCAATTGAACACATCTAGAAGTAATATGTTAATAGAGGTTCAAAATTCTAAATATTTGATGTGATCAAAGCCATTAAAAAATCCAAATGGTGCAAAGAAATTTCAATATTATCATTTTCACCATTAAATGTGGCATTCAATTAAAAAGAGAAGTTGAGCATTTGTCATGTGAAAGTCATTTGGGTCGTTAATTACAAGAGTGGGATAAGGAAGATCAAAAGAAAATTATTGGAATTATTAATTGAAGACTACAACTCTAAACTATCTTATATATACAAAAGACTTGTCAATGTTATCATAATATGAAATTTTCTTGCTTTATTTCTTAAAAGAATTCTTCTGTTATTTTTATTATTAGTGGTGAATAGTTATTATTCATTTAACTTTTTACCAGTGATTTTTTTATTATGAGTGAATTTTTTATAAAATATATTCCATTGAAACACATATAGAGGGCAAGTAGCAGACATAGTCTCCGCTTATACCACTGGAAAACATGTCCATGAGTTAGTCTTGATGAAAAGTTAATAGTGGTAGACATAATTTTCTCTTGTGCCCCTTGAAAATATGCTCATGAGGCAGTCTCAATGAAATCTAGTAGTGGATATATTCATTACTCGAAAGGCCCCTTGAGGGTAAGTGATAGACAGAGTCTCTGTTGATACCCTTGGAAGACACATCTACGAAATAGTCTCGATAGAAAGCTAGTAGTGAATATATTTTTCACTACAAAATTTTTTTGAGGGCAACACCTTCGCTTATACTCCTAGAAGATATGCACTTGAGATAGTTTTGATGAGAAGCTAGTAGTGGATACATTCCTCACTAGAAATACCTCTTGAAGGTAAGTGCATATAAGATCTTTACTATACCATTGAAAAACATGCCCATGAGATAGCCTCGATGTGAAGCTAATAGTGGATATGGTTCTCACTAGAAAAATTTCATGAGAGCAAATGATTGATAGGATTTTTGTTTACAAAATCATAGAAGGTTATAAACCTCAGAAGGTACTGGTACTTAAACAAATCTTAAAAGGCTATAAGTATCTGAAGGTATATGCACATTACAAAATCTTAAAAGGTTATAAGACTCAGAAGATACAAGTACGTTATAAAATCTCAAAATATTATAAGCCTCGGAAGAAACATGTATGCTCAAAAATCTCATAAAACTCTATAACTTAAGAGGTCCATGTACTCGAAAAAAATCTCAAAAGGTTTCATTCACTCAAGAAGCTGGATATTTGCTTAAGAATACTAGATAGTATGAACCTCGAAAGATTTCAATGTTACTATTCTCCTACTAGGGCAATACTTAACCTATAATATATTTGATTCATATGACGACTTTTAATATCTTTTGTCGTCTATACAGAGCAAGCTATACGGAATCAATATTCTTACATCAAGCAACAATAACCAAGAAAAAACCAGACATAAATCACCTCAATGTGTAGAGGCAACATTAGCTTAGATGATGGGGTAATAACAATATTATCCTAGAAGTTGGGGAGCACTTGCCCATAAGATGAGGCAAGACCAACCCAAGAAATGGGGCAACACCTACCGGTATATGGAGCAACACTATCCAAGGAAACGAGGCAACACTAACCCAGAAGTTGGGTGACAACATCCTAGAAGTTGGGCAATAACAGACTAGAGCTCATATGTTTGGCAACAACAGCATAGATGTTAGGTAACAACATCTTAGGCGTGGGGCAATAATAGCCCAGAAGTTGGGCAACAACACCATATGTTGGGTGATAGAAGTCTAAAAGTGGGGTAATAACAACCTAGAGTTGGACAATAATATCCTAAAAGTTGAGCAACAGTAGCATACAATTTAGGCAACGGGCCTAGAAGTTGTGCAATGATAACCTAAAAGGTTGGGCAATAATACCTTAAAAGGCTGGCTAACCACAACCCAAAATTTGGGCAAAACAGCTTATTAGGTTGTGTGACAACGGATCGAAAGAGGCACAATAGTAAGCTAAGGGAAGCCAGGGTTGTGGAGCACTAACATAGAACACAACAACATGTCAAGGGACGTCAAGGTTGTAGAGCACCAATGTGGAACACAACAACAGTCCAAGGGACTCCAAGTGATATTTCACAATGAAAAGGGAAAGTGTGCATTCTCCTCTCCCTTTAGGCCCTATTTATAGGTCAAAAATCTATTTTTTGTGCCAATTATTTTTTTTACAAAATCCAAAAAAACCTGCCAAAAATTTCTCCAAGATCTCCACTAGTGAACACTTGCACACACACACATACATAGGGGTGTGCACGCGTACATGAACACAGATGTGATTTTTTTTTGCGGGTTTGAGCGAACCACTAGGCCGACTAGGCTAAGCTCTTAGACCCTCTATGGCCCATCAAGCCTCGATCCCAGTCCCACTCAACCACTGCCACCCACAATCTCGACCTGACCTGACTCGCTCTTACCCATGCTTATCAGCATGAACTGCATCGCATAGCCCAATCTCTAGATAATGCTAAATGTTATGACCAACAATGGTCTAAAAACTATCGCATAACTACCACATCATTGGCCACCGGTCGCTACTTCACCATTGGCCACCACTGTCACACAACCAGCCCCCACCCACCAACAAAAAAAAAGAAAGAAAATAAAAATAAAAATTTGTTATTTTCAGACGATAAAATTAGCATCACCCAATAATAGGGGACAACTAATACATCTTCAAGAAGTTTTGATATTTTAAACAAATCTTGAGGTATTCTTTGAATATGATTTAAAATTATACAGAACTCCGTATTTGACTTGCCTACAGTCAAATGAAGCAACTTGACAAGCGGAATCCAACGAGGCCAACATTATGAGGTCATTAAGGTCCTCAAATTATCAAAAGAACCTCATACACTTGAGGGGGATCAATGTGAGTCATCCAATCAGGTGGATATGAGAGTTACTTATCAAATGCCCGTCCCTTATAGCCTATAAATATACCCTCTCTTCACTTTAGAAAATGAGTCAAATTTTAATATTATTCTAGATCAAAGACCTAAAAAATAACAGCCATCCCTCGTAGTCACCGAGCATCATCGATCATCATCCGTCAGCCACCATTGACCACCATCGACCACCCTCTTCTCACCATTGTCGATGAACTTGTGTGATGATGTATCTCTAAGCACTTTGTAATGAATTATCTTAAATTTAGTTGGGCTTGGTGTGCAAGCCGCCCCCAAATAGGACACATGGATATCCATAATGAGTGTATGTGGACAGTGAACCAAGAAAACTCAAACATGAACGTCATGATCATGCATGATGTCATGCAAAGAAAACATATGAGGGGATACTAATGTAAGTGCAAACACTATTGACGTGTTGCACCATGAAGCGAAGATGTCACGGAGCAAGTTTGTCAAGTGGTACCCCTATGGGAGACATGAGTGTTTGTTAAGAGCATATAAGGGTATATGTTCATAAATGTACGACACGGTGCAAGTGTAAATGTGCTAATACAGACAATGTGACCCCAACATGTGATGATGCAACATTTGATAGAAACAGTCAGTTGAACAGATCAGGCTGGTGGGGTCGAGCAGTCGAGCCGACAAAAGATGTCGATAGATCTCATCTAACCGATGTGGCTGATAGAACGAGTCGATAAAAGATTGTCATTCACTCCGATGGGGCTGATGGGGCCGATCGGGTGAGCAAACAGAACATATCGATCGATTTGATCGGGTCGTGCAACCGATCAAACTTGTCGACGAAAGATTGGCAGCCATTATGATCAGGATGATGGGGTCAAACATGCGAGCCGACAGAACATGCTAACCGGTCCAATCAGGTCTGTGTGGCCGATGAGAAGAGTTGATGAAAGATTGTTGATTGTGTCGATCAGACTGGTGGGCCCAATCAAGCGAATCAACGGAACATATCGATCTACATGATCGGGCAGGTACGACCGATCAGACAAGTTAACAAAAGATTGTCGGTCACGCCGATCGGGCGAGCTGACGAGATAAAATGCAAAAATCGATAGTTTTATGCATATTTAAAAAAAAACATGCCACACATGCAAGAAGAATATATGCAAGAAATAAGATATGATTGTTCTTGGCTAAAAGCCAGTTCATCCTAACAATCTCACGATTCACCCTAAGGGTAGTTGACGGAGCGAAGCAGACGCGGTACAAAGTGACGGGCGGCCACCTCCATTTGCCCAGCATGAAGAGATTCTATTGGAAAAGCTTTCGCGATGTAGGGAACATCAAATTCGTGAGACTTTTCGTTCTCTGCGCCAAAATGAAGAGTTTCGTTCCCCTCTATCGTGAGAAAAAAATCGTCGGCACAAGCGCGGAGTTTCAACCGACAGTTGGATTTCGTGCTAGAAATGATAAAAAGATAGATTTTGCTCATAGAATTCAGGGGGGGAAACACAACACCTAATGTATAGGGTTTCCTCTAAGAACACCAAAAATCCTAACATGGCTTCTCTAACAAGAAAGGAAAAATGAAATTTTGAGGAGTCTCAACGTTGTGGTGGTTGATCTAAGTACGACATTTGTTCCAGAAGAAGCTCTCATAGTGATAGGAGAGATGATGAAGTTTCGGCAAGGTTCTTTGTGCTCTCTCTATAAAGAACGAAGAGGCTCTCCTTTGGAAGGAGAGTCCGGCGAGATTCCTGACGAAGCTCTGACGATCTTTCTCTAAGTTAAGATGAAGTTCTCCTTTGATGTAGGAGAGAAGAAACTTTGTTTCTTTGTTAGCCAAGCTCCTCCTCAAGAAGATCTCCTCACCCACTCAAATAATGATGAGGAAGAAAAAGAAGATCTTTTAGTGAAGAATGAAAAGGTGAGGAAGAAGAAGAAGAAGGTTGTGAGAAAAAAGTCCTCACCCTCACCTTTCTCTCAAGCTCTTCTCCTCAAGGAAGCTCCCAAGTTTTCTCTAGCAAGAAGAAGAAGAAGAAGGTAGGCGCTCCAAGCTTTCTCTCTAGGAATAAGATGAGCAGACCTCCTCCCAAAAATGTTGAATGTCAGTTCTCTAGGGCAACCCAACAAGAAAAGCTAGCCCCTTCCAAATTTCCCTCCCTTTTTGCCTAAAGTGGCATGTCAACGTTTCTAAGAAGCTTCCAAAAGATGCCAAAAAGGGTTGCATCCGTCAGCTTTTTCTTTCCCCTAGGCATATCTCCACACAACCCAAGAAATATGCATTTTTCGGCTGTCAAGGGAAGTGTGCTTGGTGAGAAAATAAAGAAAATGTGGAGCAGAAAAATTGTCTGGCTCCTAACCCTAAACCCTGAGTTTAGGGTTTAGGATGTTGGGCTTAGCGCCTTGGCGCTAGGTTTCTGGCGCTGGGTGTCGAGGCCTGGTGTCAAGTTTCCACGGGCTCTGTTTTCTAGCTGTTTCAGAGTAGTTTCTGGTGCCTAGGTGCCCTAGAATTGCGTTGGGGTATCAGTGGCGCCCAACCACTGGGCTTCTAGTGCCAAGTTTTTGCCAGCTTCGTTTCAGGACCATTTTTTGGCTGTTGTGGGATCCTAGGCGCGAAGACCTAGTGTCGGGTTTCCTTCTTCTTTGTTCTAAGCATCGTAGCGGTTGTTTTAGGATCCTAGGAGCTCAGCCCAGCGCCTAGGCGCCCGAGGCTTGTCTAGCCCCGAAAATCCTTGTTTTCAGCAGAAGTGTCTGGTGAAGGATTTTTTTGATCCGTAAGCTATAAGAGACTAAATATGACTAAAATATATTCCTATACATCCAAAAATAAGAATCTTTATGGATCTCGATTGAAGGATTTCAGTTTCAGTGGGCACCCCAAAATGTTGTGTTTTTGGCGTTCTGAACGTTAATCTTTCCGGAAACGCTCATAGGAATGCTCAATAGATTCTTTTAACCATGGGAGACTCTAAATAGGTGGAGTGAGGTCCTCAAACATTAGAATGGACCACAAACACTTCCCAAGTCCTGAATAAGCCTCCAACGATGGATTCACCCGGGCAAGGCTTAATTATCAGGAACTCTGGCTTCAAGCCCTGAATACATGCCAGAAAGTCTCAAACGGGTGTCTTAAGTTGCGGGATGCTATGAGTGTGCAGTATATCATCCCATGTCATTCCGGTGGACATCCTACATATGTGCCATCAAAAATTGATGCCAACATATAGACTGAAAATAGCCAAAAAAATCCAAAAAATGCTAAAATCCAATTTATCCCACAACAACCCACGCGGGTCATCCAATTTCATGTGATCAGATGGTCATGCAGCAGTGTCATGTAGATCCTACATTGAGGAAATCTCGACTTCCTCCATTTGATTCCGTGTGTGTCTCAACAACAAGGTATACCATGCAGTATGTGGCCTGGATCACCAACCTGTCGACCCGCTCAGCTACCAACGCATTGGCCTTGTTTGTGTTGTTCGATCACCTTGCCTGGCCGACCCAACACCGCCCAAAGCCAGCTCGTCTGCACTGCCACTGGCTTGCCAACCCAATGAACTATACCATCCTCACTCATTGTAGCTAGCCATAACCGTCGCTAGTAGCTGTTCGTCACCTTCGGGCAACTGTCCTCCACTGCTCTAGTTGTTGTTTGCCGCCATGCCGACCAACACCCGCGACTTTTAGCCACTATCCATTATCCGTCATTATGTTATCCTCTATGCTACCACCCACCACCTCCAGCCGCCATCGTTCATCGCAGTGCTGTCCGTCATCCACTATCGCGCCAGCCACAAAAAAAAATAAAAAAATAAAAATTAGTATTTGTTATGATTTTAAGATGAACGAGCAAAACCACCAAAAATTTGGGGGCAACTAATGTGTCATCAATAAATATTGCTATTTGACATGAATTTTGAGGATTTTGACACTAATCTTAAGGTATTATTTAGGCAAAAAACATTCAAACAAAAATAAAAAATCATTAAGAACTTTGATTTCAGCAAGCTTGCAATTAAATAGATCGACTTGATGAGACAAACCCAATAACACAAAAATTAATTGAAACTAAGTCAAATCAAGCCTGGATTAAGTCGTTAACGATATTTACATGCTTTGGATGGTTAGTTGATGGTCAAATGAATTTCAAATCTACAATATAATAGTGAAATCAAACATCTCATTGAGATGAATCCAAAGAGCTCTAGATCACTCAATTATGACATAATTAGGACACTTAAATTTTCAACAAAATATCATTTGATCGAGGTAATCATGACTCTTGACTTTCTGATAGAGTGATCCAAATTCATGCATCTTTTATGGATAATAACACTCCAAAAAGCTATAAATAGAGCCTTACTCCCTTAATGAAGGTGGACCTAGACTTAGACCGGAGGAGGAGATGAGAAAGTCTCCAATTTGAGAGCCATTCTGGATTCGAAGACCAGGGATTAGTTCCATCCTTCTTAGCCGTTGACGATCGTCGACCACAGGTTGTCAGCCACCGTAGACCTCCAATGGCTGCCTCAACTTGTTATCGTTGGTGGAATGCATGAAGCAATAAGATTTCTTGCAAAGTAATGAAGTTTCCCGCACACGAAGTAACATTTATATTTTAAACACCGTGCAGTGGTGCACCTCGAATATATTGCAATGATGCACCCTAAATACGATGTAATGATGCACCTTGAATGATGTAATGACACACCCTAAGTATGGTGTAAAGATGTGCCCTCAATATGGGAAAACGAGTAACGCCATATCAAAGATCTGACGATAACTCTACGTAATAACTAGTTACAACCATCGTATTTAGAATACAACTTTCTTCAGACTCTTAAGTTTTTCCCTCGTACTTCCCCACCATGGCCAACAACCTACGTGTCTCACTACTATTGTAGCTCTCAACAATGACCTTGGTGGCCACTATTGTAGCTCCTCACAACGACCTAAGTGACTAATTACAACATATGTGGCTCATTGGTGTATGTTCCAATTACGACCTTTGTGGCCCACTAACTCTTCTAAAGCTATCAACCATGGCTTATATGACCAACTACTACTACGAATCTTAATTGTAGTCATATGTGCAATTGATGCTATCACAACCACCATCTACAATAGTTATAGTGTTTTATTGCTCTTGCAACAATGAATTATGACATTTGTGACTCACTCACACTATTATCACTAAGAACTATGTTTGTTGTAACCTGATTATAGCTATTATCACCGGAATACTCTTGTACATCTATGATTATCAACTCTGTAAATCCACTTTCTCTAATTCAGGAGGACCTATGTACTAGTGAACTTGTAATGAATCTTCTTTACTAAACTAAGTACCAAAGTTTTTCCCTTTATGGTTTTTCCCATAGAAAAATTCCAAGTTTTCATCATTTTGTGTTGAATTTTGTACGACGTTGAGATTTTAAATTATCACTCTATGCCATCTTTAAACACAAAAAACTATCTATCTATATATATATATATATAGAAAGAGAGAGAGAGAGAGAGAGATACACACAGACAAATACATACATACATAGATATACACAAATGAGTATCCCTCGGGATTCCTTGCATAAGAGGTGCGCTACGGGCGACAAGAAGAAGGCCTGGAGGATGAAGAGAAAGTACGAGCTGGGTTGGCAGCCAGTCAACACCAAACTTTCTAGCAACAAGACGGTGATGAGGGTTCGAGTTAAAGGAGGCAATGTCAAGTGGAGGGCTCTCCGCTTGGATACAAAAAATTACTCAGGGGGGAGCGAAGTTATCACCCGCAAGACTAGAATCCTCGATGTGGTTTATAATGCCTCGAATAATGAGCTCGTAAGGACACAGTCTCTTGTGAAGAGTGTTATCGTGCAGGTTGATGCTACCCCTTCAAGCAGTGGTACCTCCAGCACTACGGTGTTGAGCGTGGGAGGAAGAAAAAATTCGCTGCTGCATCCAAGAAGGATGCAACTGAGGGAAAAGAGGGTGAAGCTGCGCAGGACGACGTAAAGAAGAGCAGCCACGTCCAAAGGAAGCTGGGGAAAAGGCAGGAGACCCGCAAGCTTGATGCCCACATTGAGGAACAGTTTGGTGGTGGGCGTCTTCTTGCCTCTATCTCGTTGTTGAGTTAATCTAGTTGTCTTTAGCAGTTAATTAATTAAGTAGTTTTGCATGTGTTAAATATGTTAAGTGTTTACTATTAAGAAGTTATTTGTGTGAGTTAGGAAGTTATTTGGTAAGTTAGTGGAGTTAGTTTTTTATTGTGCCTATAAGTAAACCTGAAATTATTGTAAGTTTAAGCCTTCCAAATTGAATAGAAGTTCTCTATTTTTTGTGTGTTTAAATCTTAATTTCAATCAATATTTTCCAACAATTGGTATCAGAGCAAGGTTGACATCTGGTGAGGAGTTCGATTCGACTCCTGTAGTTTGCGCAAGGTCTCCCGGAGAAGTTCTGATCACGGAAAGGATCGACAAGGAGGAATCCAAGGCTCGGTGGACGTGAGGCCGGCAGTTTCGACCGCGAAAATGTTCGCTGCGAGGGGATTTCGGGGGAGACCAAGCGGCGAATCAGGCAGTCCGGATCGACTCAAGGACTTAGCGGCTTCGACAATTTCGCTAATCGTGCAAGCGTCGAGCAGTTCGCGGCGGCGAAGCAAATTGGCAAAGCGTCGGTCACAGGAAGGCTTAGCGCAGAAGGGTTGGAATTTGGTTGCGGAGGAGTTCGCAAATATTCTCCACTCGCAGGGAGGGAGAAATTGCTATTCACTGGCGTTGGCAATTTTCAGGCGCGGAGAGTGTAAATTCCATTTTTTAATTCCTGCGGAGAGCGAAAGGCAGGCGAAGCAGGCATCCCGCCTCCGGCTTCGATGGGCTTTCGCAGAGGAAAAATTCTAGAATCGTGAACAACGCGCCATTCCGTGAAGGGGCGAAGCGGTTCCTGTCGCACAGCAGGTCGTGATACCCAGGCGTACAGTTCGCCTCGATTTCCAGCGCAAACAGGGATTCGGCGGTTCGTGCGAGTTGCGTTGGCGTGAGCAATTTTAACTGCGACACGACCAGGCGAGAGAAGACAGGCGAGGTCCTTCCTTCCTTCCTGTAGTTCACGAACAGAAGACGAGCAGGCTGTGCTCTGGAGGAGCAGCTCTGGAGCAGTTGAGGTGCAGGGCAGAAGCGCGACAGGCAGTTGTTCGGTTCTGGGACGATTTCGCGAGGAGAGAAATCGCAGACGGTTCGCGCACGGTTCGTGCTTAGGAAGTTCGCGCTGCAGTTTTTTGTCCGCGGAAGATCGTGGCCAGACAAAAGCTGAGGAAAAAGGGCATAAAGGGGAGAAATTATTCCCGCGAGTTAATTCGTGTTGGCGGGAATGAAATAGTTTCCTTAATCATGCTTGATCATGCTTAATCCTTCTTAGGCGCAGGGAAGTAAATTAATTGTGCGGAAGGATTTTTGCCTGGAAGAAAGAATTCTTGAAAGAGAATCAAGAGGGTATATTCCTTCACAGAATTCTTAATTGTGGAAGGAATTTAGGCCCTGTTAGGCGGAGGGAATTGTTGATTCTTGTTAGCAGAGAAAATAAATTTTCGTTGGCAACGACGAAAGGAAAGAAAATATTCCTTCACAGTTCCTTTTGTAAAAGTGCAGCAGCGGAGGAAGTATTTCTTCGCAGTTCCTGTTGCAAAAGTGCAGCAGTGGTTGGAGCGGAGTTTGCAGACAGGCACGACAGGCGCTATTTAGGAGTTCACGGTAGTTCAGTTTCGCGCGACGTTTCACGAACAACGGCGGTTTCGTGAACAGGTTCCAAGAGGACGAGGTGCAACGGTTCCGCGAACAGGCACGATAGCGGTTCGGCGGCACGCAGGCTCGGGACAGCCAAGGTAGGCGGTTCCAACATAGTAGAATCTGCAAAGCACAGAAATTGGAGTATCTTGGAATTAAGAGAGCGTGATGGACGAAAATAGGACGCTCGGAGTCATCAAACCAATTACAAGAGGAGTCTCAATCCCGATCCAATTTCTGATGTTAAGCGAGACGAATTACAACATATGGACTGTTAAGATGAAGATAATCTTACGTTCGCTAGGAGTATGGTCGGTAATTGAAGGCGAAGAAAAAGACAATAACAAAGATCAAGACGTCATGGTAGCCATTTCTCAAGTCGTGTCAGATGACGTGATGATGATAATCGCTGAGAAACGGATGTCAAAGGAGGCTTGGGACGCACTCAGGGAGATGCGGATTGGTGAAGATCGTGTTAAGAAGGCACGTGTACAAGTACTGAAACGACAACTTAATAATTTACAAATGGAGAATTCAGAGACGATCAATGAATTTTTCATGAAGCTTACCACGCTGGTAGGTGAGATTCGCTCGTTAGCCACGAAGCTCGACGACAACGAAGTTGTTGAAAAATTTTTCAGTGCAGTTCCAGATAGATTTCTCCAAATTATTGGAATAATTGAGAAGTTTGGCAATATTGAGAAGATGCCGGTTTCAGAGGCGATAGGTCGTCTCATTACATTCAAGGAAGGGCTCAAAGGGAGACTGCACTCAGAGAGCAATGCAGATCAGTTGTTTCTTACCCAGACTGAGTGGGAGGCAAGAATCTCAAAGACAAAGAGAGATGAAGGTTCTTAGAACAAAAAAAGTGGAGGTCGAGGATATGGTGAACGCGGTAAAGAAGATCGAAAGCCACGTAACTTTGACAAATCCAAAGTTAAGTGTTTCGATTGTAATGAATATGGTCGGCTTTGCGAAAGAATATCACGAAACCAAACCGAAGAGAAAGAGCAAATCTCGTTACAACGCAAATCGAAGATGAACCTGCACTGTTAATGGCCGAAACAGGTGTTCTCAGCCACGCAAATAGAGGTAGTGCGACCCACAACATTTAATGAGAGTTCTTCAGAAGGACCACGAGGAGAGGAGGAGCCATCAACTCTCGAAGGAGCTAAGGCAGACCCGATGTGGAGAAAAGCAATGGAGGATGAAATTTTTTCTATTCAGAGAAATTGAAGTTCTCGGAGATGAGAAAGAAAGTGGTGGGCAAATCATCAGTGAAAGACAACAAGCTGAAGGAGGAGAATGTTGAGTTAATCTAGTTATTTTTAGCAGTTAATTAATTAAGTAGTTTTGCATGTGTTAAATATATTAAGTGGTTACTATTAAGAAGTTATTTGTGTGAGTTAGAAAGTTATTTGGGTAAGTTAGTGGAATTAGTTTTTTATTGTGTCTATAAGTAAACATGAAATTATTGTAAGTTTAAGCCTTCCAAATTGAATAGAAGTTCTCTGTTTTTTGTGTGTTTAAATCTTAATTTCAATCAATATTTTCCAACACTCGTCTCGTCCTGGCCAGTGTGGCCGTGCCGACGGTTACATTCTGGAAGGGAAGGAGCTGGAGTTCTATATGAAGAAGATTCAGAGGAAGAAAGGCAAGGGTGCGGGGCCAGCTGTGTGAGAAAACTTTTAGGTTCGTCTTTATCTTTACCAGTGTTTTAGCTTATTCTGCAAATGCTATTTGGATCCACCAGCTCAGAAGTTATAACTGATAGTATGTATTATTTTCCTTTTTAATCCTCATGTTTCTTTTCGACTATCGCTGAATCGGTAAACCCAAAGGATATCTCTCTTTATCTGTGACTGTTGATTTTGTGCATTATATATATATATATATATATATATATATATATATATATATATATATATATATATATATATATCTGTGTGTGTGTGCCGCATCCTTAGCCTGTTGGTTGGTGGTGGGGTTCTCTGTAAGTCCGCTCAGGACAGGGGTTCAATCCCCCCATGACCCGTTGTATAAGGTGATATAACCAAATGATATCTAAACATAAATGATATAACCAAATCATATCAAATGATATAACCTAATGATATCTAAACATGTTTATTATTTGTTGAATCGATAAGCGGAAGCGAGTTAGGATCATACATAACTCCAGCTATAACTTATACGTGCAGAGTCGACACTCTTTGCTTACACGGTAAATTTTGTGTTATAGATCTTCTAAACTTTTCTCACTCACACCCCGATGGTGGGGAAAACAAAATTATGAGGAGCAAGCTTAGGGACCAAAACAACAAGCATCACGTCTATTTATAGTGCTCTGCCCATCACAAAGATCTACGGTCGTGATCTCATCACAGAGATCAACGGATGTGAGCAGGACATACGAAAGGGTTGAACTTAGACTAAATATGGACCACATTATAAAATTTATTTCCCTTGAAAACACAAAAATCTTATTTCTCTTGAAAACACAAAGGGCTTTAATGAGAATTGTAAAGGAAAACGAGCATTAATTTGAAATGAAAAATCCCAAAATAAGGGTGATTGAATTATAGGCACATGACGTCATGCCTCATCATGAGTTGTAGTGCATAAGGAATCGATATTTGGGCCTCTGCTAAAATACAGATAGATAGATAGTATATATATATATATATATATATATATATATATATATATATATATATATATATAGATATATATATAATAATAATAATAATAATAACAATAATAAAACACAATAAATTCCACAATCATACCATAACAACAAAAGTTCAATTGGGTCAGAGCACAGGAATCATGCAGAACTATGCTGCAGCAAAATTTTTCTGCAGCAAAATTTTTGAAGCAAAATTTTGAAATATTGAACCATTAGAAGGAAATATTCATAAATCCAATGCAAAAGCAACAATCAATATAATCAACAAAGAAAAAAGACAATAACTAAGAATGCACATACGCCTCACCTAAAAAGTTTTATTTTTGATTTTTGTTGTTGGAAAATCGAACAATCCTGCACGAAAACCTATCCATTTCAAGGATGAATTGATAGGTTTTTGCTGAGGGCCTTTCTGATTTCTGGTGAACAAACAACGAGAAACCTATTAAGAGAGACTTAGAAGCGAGATAAAAGTAGACGCAACAAGGTGAACATATAAGGAGAGATGAAGTGATATATTTTAGTCCTATCTATTATTTTGGGTGATAAGATCTACAATATAAAGTTTTAGTTGTTAAATAAGCCAATAAGGCTGCTATAGATAGTATGTAGGTTAATCCCCTGTAAATTAATGCATTTAATTTATATCTAATCAAATGACACTTAATTTTCTAAAGCATTTAAATTACTGTATATATATATATATATATAATCAACAAACTCAATAATTCCTTAAATTTACGTCATTATTCTATAAGTCTTGTTAACCGTGAAAAAATAGTGTGCGGAAATACGTACCATCGCCCTCCCTGTGTACGCAATAGTCGATCGTTAACTGCGTTAACTGTGCACACCGGCTGCGCTCCCTTTGTCCTGCCGCCACGCTAAACCAAAAGCACGACAATACCATCAATGGCTGCAACGTTGTCATCGCCGCCCATCACCTTCGCCATCTCTATCGCCATCGAAAACCCTCTATCCGACCGCCGCATCGCCTTCACTACCCCTCCAGTTTATGCCAAGAGACTCGCCGGCCTCCTCCATCTCCGCGCCTCCACACCCGTCCCCGTTCCCACCGTTGCCGTTGAACCCACTCCGCGCACTATCGCGCTCCTACGCCCATTTTTCTCAAACAATGCCCTAGATCGCTACTCTTCCCTCCTCTTCACTTCTCGTACAGGCATCACCGCCGTCTCTCTTACCCTCGCCGATGACTCAACGCCCTTAGCTGATTCGGGCGAACCCTTCATTGTTGCTGCCCTGGGTCGGGACGTTGATCTCCTGCACGAGATTGGACTAATTCACAAACTCTGCCGAAATCCTAATCGGATTCAGGTGCTGACTCCCGAGGTCGCTTCGCCGTCGGGCCTCGTGGAGGCTATTGGGGAGGGGTTTGGCCGTAGGGCTCTTTGCCCGGTGCCTGATGTTATTGATTTGGAGGAGCCATCGGTTGTGCCGGAATTTTTGAGAGGGTTGGAGGCCGGCGGCTGGGCTCCGGTTAGGGTTTCTGCTTACGAGACAAGGTGGTCGGGATTAGGATGCGTGGAGGATTTGATGCGGGGTAAGTATGGGGATTTGGATGCCATTGTGTTTACGAGCACGGCTGAGGTGGAGGGATTGGTGAAATCGTTGGAGGTGTTGGGGTGGAAGTGGAAAGAGTTGAGGAAGAGGTGGCCGGAGATGGTGGTGGCGGCGCATGGGCCGGTTACTGCAAAGGGAGCGGAGAGGTTTGGGGTAGTTGTTGACGTGGTTAGCTCCAGTTTTAGTAGCTTTGATGGAGTTCTTGACGCTCTTGCGCTGAGGTGGGCGGCTTCAAGTTCAGGGGAATGAGATTTGATGATTCGGTGAGTTTCTGTATAAAGTTTACTCCTTTCTTATTTTAATCTCTGCGTAGGGCAATTTACAAGTTCTTAAATAACTAAAATGCTTGCTACTGTTTCTAGTTTTAGTCTTTGGAGTATGTTTTGTTATAAGGAAAAAATTTAGGTCTAGAGAGCGTACGTAGAGATGCGTCCTTAAAAATGTACGTGGGAGTTACACGGAGGTTACACGGGAGTTACGCAGAGGTTATAATCCTCTTGTACCTTCGGTGTAACTCTGGTGTACAAATGGATGAAATAGAAGCACGGGTTAAAGTGAGTTACACGAGAGGTATAAGGAGGTTAGTAACCCCCCTGTAACTCTCGTGTGACTCCCGCATATATTTTTACGTATGTATCTCTGCTTACGCTCTCCGGACCCAAATTTTTTACGTTTACAGGACGGTGAGCTGAATTTGATAGAAATGCATAAGCATTTCACAGGAGGGCTACGGTTTGACTGCAGATCTGCTGTATATTACCTTAAATTGTGTTGTTTCTCATTAGTTCTATAGAAACTCATTTTGAAGTATTTCTGTATTTTATGCGTGTTTCATAAAATTAGTGTGCATCCATGATCATCCTAACTATTTGGCAGTTGCCTAAAAATCTCTCATTCTAGTCTTTTTCTATTAGTGCTGCTTAAGGTGATTTTAGGATGTGTGTTGTTTGGTCAAAATCGAAAAGAAGAACAAAATTGTTTAAGTTTGGTTGGATCTCTTTGGTTCGATCTTTTGTTTTTAAAATTTTAACATTTGGTTTTCAGTTTTCGATCCGGTTTTAATTTTCATTAAAGTAAATAAATTAAAATACTAAAATTTTATTAATCTTTTTTATATTTCAACTTCTTATGGAATAAAGTAAAAAGATAAAAAGTTTTATTATATCTACTATTAGATTGAATTAAATAGTGCATTTATGAAATTAAATCAATATTATGTAGATAAGATATGCAATTTGTAATGTTTCTTCTTAAGTAAACTCAATCAAATGATTAATTTTGAGTTTGTTCATAGCTGAAAACTGAATTAAATTTCGGTTCGATTTTATCAAAATTTAGATTGGTTCAATTTTATGTATTTTAGATTTCAGTTGCAGTGATTTGACTAATTTCAAAGCCGATTTATTCAGGCCGATCGAATGCTCACCTCTAGGTGTTTTACCGCTCAAATCTTTTGCTAATCTTGACTAAACCCTATATAATTTAACAAAAATAATAATATCAGGATGTAAATAAAATGGAGGTATTTTAACTTTAAAAATTTTTCATATCACACAATTCCTATGTATTTACATATCTAACACCTAAACTTTGATTATTACATACTTAACTTTTTATCTATGCATGAAAATGTGTATTTCACTTATAAAACTTAAAATGTTTGAGGTGATATGAATGATTTGGATTGTACACATGTAATGATCAGACTTTTAGTGTTAGATATGTAAATACATAAGAATTGGGTGGTATATATGAAGGAGCACCCAAAATTTAAAGAGAGGAGAGTGGTTTCGTGGCCTACACACATTTGGAATTTTTAAATTACAGTTTCACATCTCAAAACTATACAATGATATTACTATTTAAATTCAAAGAAGGTAGCAGAATTTATGAGCAATTTGCTTTCATAGAAATGGTTCTTTTATATGAATGAATAATTTATGAAAGAAAAATTTAATTTGTAATTTTATTTGCATTATTTGGATTTATTAAGGTTTAAACAAATAGCATTTATATAACTTAATCGACTCAATTAACATAATCTTTGTCTTGATTCATTTGCAACCTTAAAGTGATGGGGCTGTTGGCATCAATTTTTGATGTCACGACTGTAGGATGTCTGCTCGAGCACCAGGGAACCTTAATTGATGCATGTGTTGACTCCTATAATGCAAGACATTCATTTGAGATCTTTTTGGCACATATTAAGGGGCATGTAGCCAGGGTCATTTTGATAGGCTTTGGCTTAGGCGAAGGCCGGTCGACATTACGCTCCTCGGACGACTTTGATCGGATCGACGAATTTTATTTATCGCGCAATACGTAAAAGGGGCTCATTTTAGTCCGATCGTCGAAAAAGTTGCTCGAACGATCCCGAACAACGAAACGGACCACGCGAGTGTGTTCGAGACGACAATATTACTTAGGAAGGACGTCCCTTTCGCCACGGCTTTGCCGTCAGGATAAAAATACGCGAATTATCCTTTTTTTGCCCAATTACTGAAAAGTAGCCCGAACGGCCCCAAACGATTCCGGATGACGAAACAAATCACGCAAGTGATTCTGGAACGTCGATTTTATCTAGGGGAGATGTTCATTTTACTACGACGTGTATCCAACGAAAAAGACAGGGAGAATAATAATAATAATAATATTATTATTGTTATTATATTATAATTAAAAAAAATGGGGAGAATTATATTAGTTCACGCATGGAGAGAAAAAAAAGGGGACTTATCCTCCCTCTCTCTCTTATCTGATATATATATATATATATATATATATATATATATATATATATATATATACATATATATTTCCAAAGCCCAAGGGCCTATTTCATTGAAATAAAATGGTTACAGAATAGTTGAGGATAGGGCCCAATAGATGAAACCCTACACTATCATACACATCAAACAAAGGATACAGAAGACAGAAAAGAAACATGCAAATCACATTGTCTAAGAGAGAAGTCGCTAAGGTAGTTTTCTCGAATTGGTTTGTGACGATCCACAAAATAATCTTCTAAGTGCTAATCCATTTCCGGTGGTAACCGTGATATCATCAATTAATTCTCCAAATGTCCTTCACGGCTTCTTCTTCCGTCGAGAAGTGTAAACTTCCCAACCTTTCTCTTCTTCTTCTTCTTCTTTTGTTTCTTCTTCTTATGAGGGCTGATCCTTCGGATTCATAGAAGGAACAGCAGATGCAGCAATGAGTGTCACTTGGTTTTTAAAGTATCTGTCGGACACCACAAGTTTTGTGGCCACAGGAACAACAAGAGGAGAAAAAGGAGGAGGAGCATCCTTTTCTATCTCTGAGGTTCTATCCATCAGAGTAGTCTCAATTCGCTCCACCTCTCGAGCAGGCGAATCAAAAGATGGTGAAGGGGTAACAATATTAACCCGTTCATTAACCTGTCTAAGGCGAACTTCATTATGTTCCTATTCTTCAAGTGATGTAGATGGGGGGGGGCAGTGTCAGCCAGATCATTGGCCTTCTGACCCATAGAAGTCCTAACATTTCCTCTCTTAGATGGGGGGATAAAGTCTATAGCACCTATCCTTGGTGTGCCCAAACATTCTGCAGTGAGGACAATAATAAGGCTTGTGCTCCATAACCAACTCCTGCGAACAGGCGTCACGATCGAGCGCTTTGAGTTCGATGAACATTTGGGAGAGTAATATCTCTCTCGATGAGAAGCCTGGCATCATCGGGTGTAGTCACTGTTATAAGTGGTAGCATCCATTTGCGATAGCATCACAAGAGGCTCCGCCGATTTGAAACGAACATTTTGATTGAAATATCGATATGGGAGGCGCAGAAACTTGAACCGAATAGGAGCCGCAAGAAGTTCCTTAGAGAGTCAAAATGCGGAGACCACTTTATAACGCTTCATTTCGATCACTGCGATGAAAACGGTACGCATGCGAACAACACTAACATAATCCTCCTCCACAGTTAAATGAATCGATATATGTCTTCATCAACGAGTCTCATCTTGCAAGCTCCGATGAAGTGTAGTGAGTCGAAAATTCCTCACCAACTCCGTTTTAGGATGTCCGAAAAGCTTGCGATAATTGTAAATTTCACATACGTCATTCAAAGCATTTAACTCAGTCTCAGAAAAGATAATGGCAGGAGAGCCATCTTTCTCCACAATAGGGTGGTGGGAAAAGGTAGGGCTACTCGCAAAGGCCCTGAATATTTGGTATTTCCATAGGCTTTTCATGATGCTGTTGCAGGAAGAGGTTCTTATTTGATATATATATATATATATATATATATATATATATATATATATATATATATATATAATAAAACAAAAAAAAGTATCCTATTTTTTATCCTATTCGCTGTCACGCATGCGCCTCTCCCTAAGCTATCATTATAAGTATCATATTTTCTATCCTACTCGCTGTCACGCATGCGCCTCTCCCTAAGCTATCATTATATATAATGATAGCTTAGGGAGAGACGCATGTATGCAGTAGATAGAAAATAGGATACTTTTTGTTTTATTATATATATATATATATATATATATATATATATATATATATATATATAAGAAGTAAACAAACAGAAAAATAAAAAGCTGTCAGATTACATCCCATGCCTATTATAAGGAAATATAAAAAAAAGAAAAAAAGAAAAAAGGGGAGCTGCTTGTATAAGATAGGATAGGATTATCGCATGCTTCACCTGCTTGTACAAGATAGGATAGGATAGGATAGTGCATCAACCCTAGGTACTTATGTGAGGTCGTTAGGACGTGTTCGACGTGTCGTCGACTGTTTGGGTTTCATTGCATGTGAATGGATCGTCTCGTTGCATTTTTTCATGTGGTCATATTGCATTGTACTCGTGTTAAAGTGAGCACTTCGAGTTGATTGGCCGCCCTGGACCAATCCCCGATCCTTAGTTGGGTTCGATCGACTATCCTGAGTCGACACCCTATCCTTTTGTCGTCGGATTGGTTACCCCGAACTAATCCACCTATTTCTTCGGTTCGATCGGACATCACGGCCTGGTTTACCGATCACTTGCATACTTGTATGCCTTTGCATCACATTGCATGTGTGTATGTGCTTTTGCATATTGGTTTGATTGAGTGTTGCACCATATCATGTGTGTTTGCATTTCGTATTTGCACTGGTGCGATTCTCCCCAGTGAGAATTGTCCCACCTCCGGGTCACTGCCTCCTTGGCATACCCATTTGCTTGGGCCACTTCCGTCACAGCATGCCCATCTCCGGGTCACTGCCTTCTGTCGACATAATTTTAGATTATGTATATTGAAAAGGGGGTCGCCTACAAAAATTGTCGGCGAATTTTAGATTTAATTTAAATATATATATAATTTGGAAAGTAGCATTTGATTTTGAAAAGAATTTTAAGTTTGAAAATTTTAAGATATGAAATCAAACCGATTTCACATCCCAAATAGTTTATATAAACGAGCACCACACCATAAACCGTGTATCTATCCCGAAAAATAGACACGCTGCTTGATGATGGGGCTCGATTAAATAAACTAGAAGATTTGTGACATCCGTTTGGTCTGTGAACCAATTTTATAAGCCGGCAAGTTCCCCTGCTTAATATAAAAGAATTAAACATGGTTTATATTACATGGGTTCTTAAAATTCCCTATAAGGACAAGCCCCTATAGTTAATTACATCTTAAATGTCCGAAGACACTTAAGAAAACAATCGATAATGATCAGTGGTTTTGCTCTCAAGAATATCAAAGTTTAAGGTTTTCAAAGTACTGAATTTTGAAGATTTCAATAGGAAATAGCTCGAATTTGGAACAATTTATTTCATGAGTCCAAAGGAAGGGAAGTAGGAGAAGCTGAGGATCCAAGAAGAATCTTGACAACTTCCCAAACTATCCTATTGTTTGGCCTGATTTGAGAGTTTATTTAATGTTTCAATCTTGCCAATTTTAATTAATTAGGACTTATATTTGTATGACACAATCATGTAAATAGCCTCGAAGATGTGAGGGTTTATGTCGTACCAAGCATTACTCCGAGATCTAAGACCGGTTAGGACTTAATTTGCATAACATAATTTTACAAATGCCTAACAAAAAGTTGAGGATTTACATTGCACTAGGCAGACTACCTCGAAATCCTAGGGATTGTTGTTTAATTATAAGAAAGATTTTCTTTGAAGTAGACTCGAAGTTTCTTAATGAAGATGGCCGTCGTTACCCATGCTATGCTCAAGCTCCTTGTTGTTGCAGAGGTTTAGTTTTAGAAGGTGAAAATCAGGAGATGAGAGAAGTGTTTTGGTTTAGAAAAGTCTTAAGGTTTAGATGTCTTAATGTTTTAATTAAAACAAATCTTAAAATTGATTAAGCAGGACCGATTAAGATCCTACGATTCCGTCATCCCGGCACTTCTATTTTCATTGGATTCACTTAGTCTAAATGAGCTTGCTAAACTCAACTGAATGAGTTCCACACTTTCATTTAGACCGTGGGAAATCTCGTTAGCAACACGTGGGTTACATCATCCAAGGGATTCCTGATCATCCAACGAGACGTTTTAATTTAGTTGTAGTTGTAGTTTTGTTATTCTATTTGTGATTAAATTTTGAGTTGTTTTATATTTTGAATGTTGTGGTGGTGAATTTTATCTTGTATTGATTTTAATTTAGTTTTAGATTTCAGTTTTGTGGCTATCCTAAAGTTTCAGTTTCATGCAGGGTGATATTGTTGTTTAGCATGCAAGAGAAATAAAGTACAATGCAGGTAAATAAATCGTAATAAAAATAAAGCGTATCTGAAGGGTCTTCTCGTCATTCCCGGCTGCACTTAAAACACATATGAGAGCATTTATATATTTCAAGGAAAGCACCTAGGTAAAGCTAAGAGAAGGTTCTGGTTGTCTACCAAAATCTTAATCCTATTACTAATCACCTCCTATGACGTCTAGGTTCTTGTGTTTTGTTGAGGATGATTTTCTTCACCAAAGAACAATGAAGTTTCATTGTTCTTTGAAACATCCCATCAAGTTAGAGAAGTGCTCGGAATTGAATTCTGAACATCTTCTTGAACATTTTAGGGATTACTTCAAGTTCAGTTAGTTTCATTGAGGTGGTGAATCAATCACCCTGGTTACTCTTGCTCAGTGAATTAGGATGTTTGATTATCCTATGAGTGAAGTGACATTTCATTTGATGCTTCATTTTAAGAGTTATAATAATGAAAGTCTTTAGGGGCAAATTAGTTTGTTAAAAAATTTAACCGTTTTGATTAAGGTTGAATTGATGATTTAAGATAATTTAGTTTCAAAGTTCATGTTAATTTTCTTTTAAGTATTTTAAATTACTTGAGTTGAAAGAAATGTTTAAATTATTTAATTTCATTAAATTTTGAAGATTTAAATTTGATCTGAATTAATCATATTACTTTAGGCTAATTTTAAATGGTTTGATTTTTTACATTTTTAATTATGAATTATTTTAAGATTATTTAATGTTTCAAATTTGTTTTAAGTTTGTTTTTAAGTGATTTCAAATTATTTTTAATGGTTTAAATTTATCTTAATTTGATTACTAGATCATTTAATGTTTTAAGCTTTAATTTGATTAAGGGTTGTTTTCTTTTTAATTATTAATTTCAATCATCATTTTAGATTTAATTAAGAGTTGAATATTATTGGAGTGATTCATTTAGAGATTTTAAATTAAAGAATTGACATCTTCTTAAGTCATATCCCTAACCTTAATAATCCAAATTTTAATTTATTCTTCCAAAATTTAAATGATTTAATTAATTAAGGTTCCATTTTGATGTATTAAAAGTGATTAATGGGTTTCTACCTTTTAATTACCTAGTTTCAATCATCCAAGAGAAAATTAAGATCAAATATTTTACCCTCCCTTTGATTAGGCTTAAAGTATTAATTAGGGTTAAAATTCTTAATTACTTTTATGCCCTTTTAAGCATATTCACTTCATAACTCACTAAATTGAGCTCAAATGAACTTGAAAATTTTATGCCACTTCACTCACATGTCAATTAAAACATTAGAGGAGAAAATGTGATTTTTCTATTTTTAATTTAATTTATATATTTATTTTTGTGGAAAATAAGGGTTTTCAATGAAAATTCAACAACATGACCAAGGTAAGGATTCTGTCCTTAGGAAACTTATGGGATGTTCCTACTGACCAGAGGATCACTTGGACCAACTTTAGTGCTTTTTTGAATTATATTTAATTTATTATAATTATTTTGAGTTTTGAGGTAAAATTAAAGTTGAAAAATAGATTTTATATTTTTCTTAAGTCCCTCAGGCCTCAAGGAAGTCAGAGAAACAAATTTTATATTTTTCTGATTTTTCTTTGATTTATTAGAATTATTTTAGTAGGAAGGTTTGAAAGTTCATTTTTAAACATTAAAAATTACATTAAACTTTAAAATTCAATATCTTAACCTAGAGACTTAGGAAAAATATTTGGTTGGTTCCTAAGTGATTAGGAAACAAAATATGACATTTTTGTGATTTTTAATATTTTTGTAACTTTTTTAAATTTTTAATTATTAAAATATTAAAAATAGGGTTAAAATGAAAATTTAAAAAAAAATCCAATTTTAATTTTCTTAGACTCCTTTGACACTAGAGAGCCCACAAAACAAGTTTGGTGAATTTTTGAAATGTATTTTGGATTTTATGAATTTTTTAATGTGAAAAATGGCTATGTCACTTAATCAATTCATTTAATAGGTTTAATTAACTCCAATTGACTTGAAATTTTTATGTGAGGTTCTCTGCATCCTAAGTGATAATGGAGAATTTTTTTCAAGTGATTTTGTTGTGTGGTTACTTTAATTAATTAAAGTTCAGTTTTGAGTGTTTAGGCTAATTAGGGTTATTTTTAAGAAATTAAATCAAACCATAATTTTCTTAGGGTCCTCTGGTCCTGAGATACCTCCCCTAATTTTTCTAGAATTTTCTAAAAAATATGCTAATTATTAGAATTAAAATATCAAAATAGACATATAAACTTGGAAAATAGATAACTTGCCATAGAGATGGCCTCGGGCCTTGGAAAATTCAGGAAATGTTCCCAATAACAGAGGCTACAAAAGCCCTATGGTCTCATGCCATGGTGAATTATGTATACAAATGGAGAATTAAAACATCACAGAGAGTATTTAAATCATTAAAAATCATAGACTCGACAAATTAACTTAATTCTTTTTCCATATTATTCTCCTCTGTTCACTGAGCAAGAGGATATTTTTATTTTATTTTTATGATTTTTCTATGCAAATATATGAATTTTTAAAGTTTACTAAATTAATTAAATAGAAAAATCCCCTATTTTTCTACTTATCCACGCAGCGCCAACTCAACCTCGTCCGGGTCGAAGCTCCACGCGGCGCGCTCCTATTTGATGCCGCCATCTGACTCGGCTGCCATGCGGCCCGCGGTTTCGCTCCATCTCCTCGTCCGGCTTGATCTCCGCCGTCCATTGGATACACACGCGAATGGACGGCATTCGTTCATCGTCCCCAGGCGCGCCCTAACCCGAGAACCGTCCACCTTCTAGACTTAATATCTCGCTCGATACTCAATCAAATTACATGATCTTGGGCTCTATGAACTCGTCTCGACAAGACGAACACATCTATATGGCTATGATGCCATGGAATTAACTTAAACAAAATGGAGAATTCATAGAAGCTCGGGAGGAAGAAGAGGTCCATACCTGGGGATGAAGCCTGGAACTGTGGTGAAATGCCTAGGTATGATTTCCACCAAACCCGATTTCAAGCTTTGGTCTCCAACTCAAATGGGTGGCCTGATGAGGGGGCTTCCACTGAGGAACTTCTTCTCTTGGTTTGGTGAAGGTGTAGGGTTGATCAATTTGAGGTTTTGGCTACTGTGGTGAAGTGTCCTGTTTTGGGGTGGATTTTGGATTGAGAAATTGAGCTCTGTTAATGGAGATTATGGCAGGGAAGCAATGGGGATTGAGTTCTCTATGCTAGGAGAAGGGTTTGGAGTGAATTGGGCAGAGTTTCACTAAGGTTGGTTTTAGCACCTTCTATGGCCGTGAGGGAGGTGAGTTTAAATAGCCAGGCTGGAGGGCTTCCCAGGGCAAGCCAGGGGCTGGGATCAGCTGCTTAAGTCAAGGGAAGAAGAGTTCTAATGGCCACTGGCCATGGGACAACTCAACAAGGGAGTTATGAATTTTTTGGCTCACATGGAGCTCTCGGGTGTGGTGTTTTCCGGCGACCCAGGCGGCTGGCCGGCAGGCATGGGTCACCATCTGACTCAGTGAGGTCAGGGATGGGGTTTGGTGAGTTCAATTGGCTTTGAACATGTGTAAAGAAGTTGATTTAAATGGCATGGGGGAAGGGTTTATTTTGTGTAAAAAATGACCGAAGTCATGGATTAGGCTTGGTGCACCTCCCCAAGGCTGGTGTGGGCTGAAGAGAAAGTCATTTGGCTCAGCTTGATTAGTGGGGTCAAGTCACAATCCAAGTACAATTAGGCTTAAGCATGGGTTAGGGAAAACATGGGAATGTTTAATCACTTTAAGGGAATCAAGAAAGAGGCTCCTCCTTTTTCCCAAGATGACATGATGACATGGGGCACAACTCACATGGCTTACATGTGGCTTAAGAATGGCTTCATGGCTTCATTTGGCTTGGGAATGGCTTGGCCAAGTTTCATGAAAATGGGTTTTATGGATTTTTGGCATTTAGAGGTAATTTGGCACGAGGCTTGATTTGGAATCATTTGATCATGGATTTAAAACTTAGGGGTTGATTTTGATTAAAGGGATGACAAATGAAAATGTCATGTGGGCTTTAGGATAGATTTTGGGCTTTTGAAATTGTTTTGGATGGGCTTTTAAAATGTCTTAAAGAGGTGGGCTTTTAGGTTTTAAAATAGACTTTTAGACAAAAAGTTGGTAAAAGGTTGAGCCAAATAAATATTGCAATTGGTTTAGGAATGTGCCATGAGTGATTTGGAACAAGTTTGGGGTAATTTGGAGTTGAATTGGGTTTAATTTGGGTCTTTTAGTAATAGGACCAAAGTAGGTCAAATTGGGCTAACTTGGGTTAAAGTTGGGCTAATGTTGGGTTTGATGTAAAATTAATGTTGCAAAATGTTTATGGAGGTATGAAAAAGAGTTTTTCAATTTTGGTTTGGTCTTGATCTTGAGATTTGGGCTTGCTTGGGTTCATGATTGGTTTAGGCCAATTTGGGAAATTTTGGTTTGAGTTAAGCTTGGGTGGAGTTTGGGTTCAAATTTTGGGCAAATTAATGTAGATTTTTTTTTGTGAGGATATTAGGAAGGTTTCAAAACAAATTTGGGAAAATTGGGTGACATTTGGGTTGAATTTGGGATGGATTGGGTTGTTGGTCATTTTGGGCCTTAAGGGCTAATTTGGGATTTTTGATTAAATTGGGTTAAATTGACAAAATTGGGGTATGTGGCAGTTGAACAAAATGAAAATGGGAATATTTGAGATTTTATGGAATTTTTTGGAATTTTTGGATTTTTTAGCCAAAAAGGGTAGTTTGGGTATTTGGAGGTTATTTGGAGGGTATTGGGGTTTTTGTTTTTGAAAAGTTTGGTATATTTGGTTATGGATAATCAATTTGACTGGTGGGGAATGTTTAGGATTGGTTTTGAAATATTTTGGGTAATTTAGGCAATTTTGGATTTTTTTTTTGCAATTTCAAGGGCATTTGATAGGTTTGGTGGATTTAGGGCCCCGGGGGTCAAAAAATTGAAATTTGGGAAAAATGAAGATTGATTAGGTGTGAGTAAAATGAAACCATTTTGGTTGAGCCATGGAGCCATAGAGCCATGTTAAGCTCACAAGAGCCATTAGAGGACTCATTTTAGGCACTCAATATGTTGTTCCTAATCCTCTTAGCAGGGGTTTAGGGGTTGAGGTCCATCCATATGAGTTTCCTACATTAGTCAGAAAGCCAAGTTGGGTAAGAGTGGTTTTAGGGTTTGGAATGTGTGTGGAAGTGTGGTGTGTGCAAGTTGAACCTCACAAGACCGAGCCACCGCGGGGTTGTCCTAAGGCTTGACCATCCTATAGGAACTCATCCTTGAACCTCCACATTTGACTTTTAACCTTCCAAGTGGCTTGGAGGTTTATGGTCATCTGTGTGGTTCAAGAAGAGTTAAGAAGTGTTCGAATTTTTAAGTGGTGGGTTCCATTTCTAGTCCTCTAAGATAGTCAAAGGGAAAACCTATGGCTAGATCCTAAGCACTAAGAAGAGAAAATACCTCACCAAAAATGAGGTCAACACCTCCTCGGCATACCTATCTTTGGGTCGCTACTGATATGGCATGCCCGCTCCGTTCGAGTCACCGCCTTCACGGCGTACTCCACCTTCACCACTTTGGTATATCTATCATATGATTGTTGCATATTTTGTTTGCTTGCATGTGTGCTAGGTGAGTACCTCTCGGGTAAGGTGTAAATCCTCTTTATATGTATCATTTTACTCGATATAAACTCACTTGTAGCCGGTGTTTGTTAGTAGCATGACGCCCAGGTCCCCGGGCAGGTATAATTCCTCTTCATAGGTAGCCTGTTTTCACCGGTACATCCTGTTTGTGTGTCATGTCACATGTGACATCCTTGCATTCATTTGCATGATGTGTGTTCGTCCTTTTGGGCGCCCGTTGTGATTGCTTCGTACTTCGGTCAAGCAGTTACAATGTGGGCTTCTTGCATGACTGTTTGCTTACCATTCCTCGATGGCTTGTACTACTCGTTAGGAGAGTGACCATGTGTCGTTCGTGATGCTTTAACGAGCATTGCTTACTTGGTTAATCCTGATGAGCAATGCAAGTTAAGTCATCGGGATCGGCACAAGTATGACTGTACTAAGGATCCAATGGATCTAACTTGTGTCATCCCTCTTCGTGACACCCTTTAGATCTATCAGATCTTTAGGTTAAGGCCGGTATGGCGACCCCGTCAAAGTCATATTATACCCAGACTTACCCCGCACTTAGGTACTAGGTTTGTGCATTTTTCGTTAGATGGTTTGCTAGGCTAGGACTTAGGTTGTTAGGTAGTCTTTTTGATGCTTGACTATTGTTCTTTGATGGATTGGTTGCCCAAGTATCGTTCTTTTGAACTGTGCTTGTGATGTGACTGCATGATGCATATGTATGGTAGTGTGTTAGGGTGCTTTTCTGCTGGGAGTCATGCCTATTTATATGCACACACAGGTACCGTTATGGGGGGAGCAAGTGATAATTTCTATCAATTTGCTTGAGATGCTATTTAACTCCCCCACTTATAAGGCATGACTTATTATACGCCATATGCATGTGAGCTTTCCCGCTAATACTTATTTTCATGCAGGATTGAGTCTTTTCTTTTCATATGTACTTTTAGAGTCTAGGAGAGTCCTGTAGCATAAATAAGATACGGGCACGAGTTCTGAGGCGCTTTGATGCGAGAACCTCGTAGAGGGGACCAGGAGCAGATGCTCATGCCCTGTACCTTAATTCTGCATTTTATATTGATGTATAGAATTAGGACCGGACATGTATATGCGGAGTCCGACCGCTTTTACTATTTTTCTGGGATATGTTGCCGGTCCAGTGGCATTTTGGCCTATTTTAATTTATTATGGAGTGCTTTCTTTCCTGCTTTATTGCATACTTGCATGCCTGCATGTCTGAATGTTTTTTCCTTGTTTCTTTCTGTGATCTGGGATTTCACGATACCATTTAGGCTCTTTAAGGACCCTAAAATTATAAACTTTATATGTTAAAAGTCTTAATAAAATATTCAAGATAAATGAATTTCAGGATTAAAATATTCAAGATTTTAAAATCTGCACTTTTACTTTATTGCATGGCCTTTGGGCCAGATGGGTTGCATTGCATGACTATCACCCGTCATATTAATAGGGCCTCCACGATATTTAAGGACCGTTCTAGATAATTGCATTCATATTTTCATGTCCCGAGGAAGAGTCCCTGTGCTTTCTCCAACCTGACTGGCCCAGCATATCTTTATAGGTGGTTGTCTAATGCGGAGTGTTTGCACCTTTGTAGCTGAACCTTCATTTCTCTTCTTTCTTGAGGCATCCTTGTCACTTTGGCAGGTGTAAGACCCACCTTCTAGAGCTCCAGCTTATAGTCATATGATAGAGTTTCTTTCTTTTGAACTTAGGGCTACCGAGGTCCTCTTGAATAATGCAATTCTTGGATTGCTGACCGGGGATCTCAGGACGTGTTTGGTCGACTACCTTCATGACCGGGTAGACTTAGGGTCCTACTGGCTTGGGATGACGGGTCCGTGGTACCCCGACTTGGCTACCTCTACCCCTTTAGGATTACTCATCCCTTCCTTTGACTACCCCTTTTGAGTTACTTTGCTCCTTGACCTCATTGATATCATTTTGACGGCCCAATGTTGATGAGTTACCGCCCATTTAGGATACCCCCGTTAAGATGATTTAGGTTATTTCGTGGGCTCCGTATGCCGATGAGCCACTACCCCATTAAACACCATGAGAGACTCTCTCTTTGTCCAGTGGCTTAGCGGGACCTTTGAAAGCATCAGGACTTTTCCACACGGAATGACCTTCTTTTGATAGCCTATACCCCAGGTTCATGATAATATAAGTGAAACTCCTTTTATCGAGAGTATTTTTGGGTACCCCCTAAGATGTAATTAACCAAGTGGGATACATCACATTGGGAGTGCTCTTGACGCCAAAACAAGCACCTACACCTGACTCTCTGGTTATAGATAGTCTACGTAGGCATTCTTTCACGGATATCAGTTCAAGGCGCCTCCACTCGATCTTGTTTGGGCAGACATGCTTGGCCTATCCTTGCGAGGTTTGCTGCACGTAGGCTCTCCACATTTTGTGTTTTCTCTTGTTTATCGTTTTTTTGTATACCCCTTCTTATTTTGTTCCTCTCCTCTTCGAATCACTTATTTGATTCGAGAGGGAGATTTGTTCGAATGGGGGAAGTATACGATGATCGACAGGCTGGCGATTCCTAAAATAAAATAGAGAAAAACGAACGAAAACAGGGGCAAAAATCAAATTACCTCATTGTTATTACTACAATTTCAGAATTCCCCTGCTTACTGAACAATATTTAGGCCCGCCCATGACTACAATAATAGGTCTTGCCATTATAGAAGTCATCTCCCTGACACCTAATAGTTGTCTTTGAGTTGCTCAATTTAAGGAATCTTTTGATGTCACAACCTCTTGGAACAGCTCTAAGACCGGTGCTAATGGCTCCTTGAATCATTATTTTCCTCCATTTCTGCAAGTTGTTTGTTGGTTACAACTTCCTAGATTTTCATACTTATAGATCTAATTTCTTCGTTTTGATTCTTGGCATAAATCTACACTCAAGTGACTCATCACATCATCTGGTATGTTACATGTGATAAAATTAGAACACTAATTACTTGACTTACAAGATTTTTACAGAACAAAAAAAAAGATATCAGAGAAAGAGGAAAAGAAATAGAGAGGAAGAGAGAGGTTGTAAGAATTGTATCATCAGACACCAACACAAATTACTTAGGAAGTTTAAATTGTTCGTTGGCCCTCTATTTTAAAATTGTGTTATAGGAACTGCTGCATGTTGACTTCATAAAGTAAACACAAGGAAATACTTGATAATGTTACTTATAGACATGTGGATTGTGGGACACTATGGTTAGAATATTAATGAAAATAAATGATCAAATTTCAAGCTGAGTGATTAAAATGAGATGCCTATTTGAAAGATGATAGAAGCTTATTGGTGGGTGATACAAGAGAATACCCATGTCACAACTCGGGGAGGGGGAAGTGTCCATCAAACTGAGCAAGTAATCATTCGGTTTGGGCAAGTGATCTAGCCTTCGAATCTTTCTGATATACGCTGCCTTCTTTTCTCTCGTTAGGAGTGGTCGTCATATATGCATTGCTTGGGAAATAGGCAAAATTTATACAAAAATATTTAAAACAAGTAAAAAAGAAAATCACTCAAAAGACACAAATTTTATATGAGTACACTAAGTTGATAGCTATATCCTATTGTTGCTACAATAGATTTTATTTATATATGAAAAAAAAATATTAGCATGAATCTCAAGAAAACGAATGGCTTGGAAGGAAGATAAGACTGATTGTACGTAGTAGTTGATGACCGTTTGGGATGAAGATTGGCGAAGAAGGCATATAGTTAGAGCAACCAGAAGAACGTATCAAAGGATATTTCACAAGGCAACGATCAGGCCTCCGTCGTCGACAAGAAATACCCATTCAAATCAAAGGCCAATGGAGTTAAGGTTTAGCAGAAGGTTAGTGAACTTCCTATCGGTCAAATCAGTCCTCCGGTTGTATTTAACTCTGTAATTACCAAGAGGCCCTTCTAGAAAGTCAATGATGAGGGGACTAATATGTAATTTTGTAAAATTGGGACCTATTGCTATAAATAGAGGGTCTATTTTTCATGAATAAATACTACTTTCTTTTACTATTTTCTATTGTGCTCTCTTTCTATCCTTTTCTCATCTTTCCCTGTAGAACATTCTTTACCTTGAATGTGTTTCCCGGATACTTTTGGATTCAACATTATTGAAAGTGCAGTGAGCGTGAAAACATGTCGTCAGCAAGAAGATGAGTCAAGCAACAACAGAGAGAATTCAGTCAGAGAAATGTGATAGAAGCAACATACACTAGAGAGTTAATGAAATAATTCATTCAACAAGATTTGCAAGATTTGAGAACTCAGACCACCAACCAAATGTCGCGACAATTTGCAGAGGTGCTAAGAGTCGTGGCTTCCTTGAGAGAAATCCCGATTTCAGGAGGAGAACTGGCCCAACAAGGATCACCTAACCCTCCTTAAGGGGAGCCACTGACAAACAATAGGAGGAGAGTGATTTACTTGCAAGAGAAGCCCAACGACGAGTTGTATCAAGACAACGCTGGATCCTTCCCCGAGGAGAGAAATCAACAGGTGCAGGCCAAAATGTAGTGGCAGTTGGAAAACACCTTCTTCCTATAGGTCTCAGGAGCTGAAACCTCTGAGAATATCAAGATGCTAGGCTTTGAGCCGTATGAAGAGCGATAGGACCCCAACGACCACCTCGTGTCATTTGAATCATCCATACGCCCACTGAAAATCTTTGATGCCCTTAATTGGAAGCTATTCTTCACAAAATTGAGGTCATGTGTGCTAAGATGGTTCAGCAGGTTACCTATGGAAGTGATCACCTGTTTTGTGGAAGGTAAGAAGCTCTTTTTATCCTAGTTTGCTAGTGCTCTGATACCCAAGAAGAGCACTCGATCATTGTGGCAACTAAAATTAGGAGTCGATGAGAGCTTGTCATTGTTTATTACATGTTTTCAGAGTGAGATGTTGGATGTGAAAGACTTGAAACCTGACATAACCCAAACCACACTGACACACAGAGTAAGGCTGGAGAGATTCCGCTTCGACCTTGACCTCGCTGAGCCATAGAGCCTGACATAGCTGTTGCAAATGACCAATAAGTACATAACAGCTTATGAAAACGCCCTGAGCCTGTCACCCTCATTTTTGGCGAACGTTAGTCAGTATTTTGCTCGTTGAATAATCTGATTGGACTGACAGATCTCATTCAGCGTGTCTCACGTGAATCGAACTTGAATTGGTCCATCCATCAATGAAGTTTTCCAAATGACTCCGGATGACAAAACGGACTATGCGAACACCTCTGAAACATCAATTTCACCCGAGAAGAATACACATTTTGCTATGGTTATGTGTACGGGTTAAAATGCACAAATTGAGGCTTTTAAATATAAAATAATAATATTATTAATAAAATAAAAAAAGGAAAACACCTTTATTAAAAACTCACACACCCTCTACTTCGTGAAAAATTATTCCGTCCGAAGTCCAGACGCAGAGCTGTGTTCGGACGATGGCTGTGATACAACCGATGTTAGAGATCACAGCCGTCGGCTGTATCACAGCCGTCGTCTGGACACAGTTCGCGTCCGGACTTCGGACGTAATAATTTTTCCTGCTTTGCAGGATCCCGTTCAGGACCATGCCCTAGCCCTTCGCAACCGAAGTAGCGCCGTGTCTGCCTCGCCACCCTCTCGACCGGCGATGCCTCCGTCCTCGCTCGCCGGAGCTCCTCCTGGCCGAAGCTCTTTCTCACAAAGGCATGCAAGCCGACCCTCCTCCCTTTCTAGGCTCGAAACCTGTGTCGACCTTTGCTCCAGCCGTGATTCCCTAGCCTCCGCCGACTCTAATGCCCCTCGGCAACTCGAAACCCTCATCGGGGTCTCCTCTGTATCTAGCGAGGGAAGCACGCCGAGGCCTTTGCCTCAATCTCAGTTCCATGCCGAAAGGGCACGATGCCTAGCTTCCCCTATGGCCTTGATGCACTGCCAACCATGCTCCCTACTTGCATTGATGTTCTTTCTCACAGGCGGCCAAAGAATGATGGTTTTACTCATGTTGTTCTGCTACCGGCCTCTCCCATTTTTTGAGGTCCCTTCCTGGTGAAATTTGTCGGCATTCCCTCCCCTCTTAGGATTTCATGCGGATAGCACCTCTCTCTCACGACCGGCTCTTGTTTCCTTTCGGCTGGAAGACTTGACGGAGCTCCTTGTTGTCGTTGGGACGGCGTCCGCATTGCGGCGGCGTTTGCGTTGTTGCGCAAAGGCCGACGTCCAATTCCTTGCGCAGGTACGTTTCGGTCCCATTTTTTTTTTGCTACAATTGTTTATTTTGGGTACTTGCATAACTCGCTTCCTTGTTTGCATGTTCCGTCATAAGGTACGTCAACGCGTGGACCGGGCACCGACAATTCGGGAAAGCAAAGAGTAGGGTTCCTTCTCTCCAGCGAGCAGAGATTCCTTCTACATGAAGAAACACGTTCGCAACCGTCACGATGGTGAGATTTCCTAACTCTTTATTCGACCATATGGTTAGTCTGGTCTAGGCATGTGAGTTTAATTGCACACACAGGGTGCATGCGACGACCGCATTAGTGATGCAGCCACGTGCCTATGAGATGGATTATTGCTTCTTAGAGCGAGCTTTATTATAAGAATTCTTGGTGGCCAAATACCCCGTAGAGCCTAGTGTTTGCTCTTGTTGCGAAGCCTAGCACAAATCTCTATGGGTTGGAGTCCCTCTCTCTCCTTGCTTTGATTTCCTCAACTTTTCTTGGAGAAGTGGGGATGTTTGGTTTTGCAAAGTAAGAATAGCTTTACAATTAGCTCACTTTGCGAATTCCCGAGGAGTTGCGAAATAGGAAAAGTTTTGTAACTAGCTCATTTCGTAACATAGTGGAGAGCATCCCCTTAGAATCCCCAGGGAGAAACTCCTCACAAGCCTCGCCAAAGCAGGAGATGCTATGACGCACCAAAGTGTCCAAATCTTTAGGTTCCTAAGAGAGGGCGTTAGTGCGTGCATGGTTTGCTATCAAGCAAGTTGGCTTGCCTTGGATTGCATCATATACCTTGCTTGAAGCATCTTGCATGTCACTTGTGCCACGATCGACAGCCCTGACCCGATAGACAACACTTTGATCGATCGTATGCACTACTTTGGTCGACTTATCTCTTCTGCCTCGATCGGCAGCCCCGGCCCGGTCGGCACCACTTTCACCTTGACCAGGTGCCTTGGCCTGATCGACATCACTTCCACCTCGACCTCCGCCCCGGTCCGATCGACATCACTTTCACCTTGACCGGCCGCCTCGTCCCGTTAACATCACTTTCACGTCGGTCATCCACCACAACCCGGTCAACATCACTTCTGTCTTGATCGGCCACCCCAGCCCGGTCGACCGATCATCTGCATAGTGCATGTGTATGAGTTCGGCTGCTTGCTTGTGTGGTGCATTATACCTTGTATGTGCTTGCCATCTACATGTGTGTGGTCATTATCGAGGCAAGGTGTAATTCTCCCCAATGGTGTCATATATCCTAGGAGGACGATCACAACATCCCTTGTGTTGTATGCTTTGCATGACATGTTGTATGGTCTTCATCATATGCGGGGGTTGCACTTAGACTGTCTCACCCGTCTTTTGGGTCACTAACTTCACGACACACCCATTCTTCAGGCCTCTGCCTCTACAGTAGACCCATTTGTTAGGCCATCGCCTCAACGACATACCCACCACTTTTGTCACATGACTTTCTGCCTTTGTATTTATATACTTACATGGATAGCGAGTCAGGCTCGATAGGAGAGTGACTCCTATGTCGGTCACAATTCTTTAAAAAGCATTGCTTGCCGGGTCGATTTTGGTGAGCAATGTGGGTTAAGTCATCAGGATTGACACGAGTATGACCGTGCTAAGAATCCAATGGACCTAACTCGTGCTATCTTGCATATTACGGGCCCACATTTAATGATCCTTATTTTAAATTTAAAAATATATGAAACTCTCAAAGGGGAAGAAGGGAGAAGGAGTTTCCTCTGTCTCATGGCTTATTTTATAGCGACTTGTGCACGAAGATCTAAGAGTTCATTATTACGCAACAATGTTATTTAATTATTCTTATATATTGAAAAGATCTTCTTGTCCTCATGTGTTACGCCGCTTCCAAGGAGCAAGAGAATCTAGAAACTAGATATGTATATAAAAAATATGTCAACACAAATCTCAAGACAGCGAACAACTCGAAAGGAAGATATGACCGATGGAACTTAGTTGTTAACGATTATTTGAGATGAAGGTTGGTGAAGAAGGTGTCTACTTCGAGTGATCGGAAGAATGTGCCAAAGGATTTCTCACAGCGCGGTGATCAACCCTTAGGCCGATTGGCAAGAAGCGCTCTTTCGGATCAAAGTCCGACCGTGTCAAGGCTTAGCAGACAGCCGGTGAACTACAAACCAATCAAATCAGTCCTCTAGTCTTATTTACCTCTAAATTACTAAAAATATCATATGGAAAGTCAATCATAAGGGGACTGATATGTAATTTTGTATAAATTGGACCTATTCTTATAAATTGAGGCTATATATCATGAATAAATGTTAAACTCTATTTACTATTCTCTATTGTGCCCTCTCCATCTTTCTCACCGTTTCCTTTGGCAGTTCATCAAGCAACTCTCCCTCTTTCTCATCGTTCCCTTTGGCGGTTCGTCAGACACCTCTCACTCTTTCTCATCGTTCCCTTTGGTGGTTCGTCAGACACCTCTCCCTCTTTCTCATCATTCCCTTTGGCGTGTTTCTTAAACATTTTTGAATTCAACATTAACATAATTCAATTGTAAATAAATTATAATAATTTTTTTCTTATATAATATAAGATGATGCTCTCTATTAAAATAAAATTTGGATAATAAAAAATATAAGGAATTTTTTAAATGCTATTAATGAAGTAAATATAAATACAAATATTTACATACACAACACTACATTCTTATGTATTTATATATTTAACACTTAAAATTTAAATTTTCACGTACCTATCATTTGCCTATCCATTAAAATATATATTTGACCTTTAAAAATTAAAATAATGATTTTTTTTATGTGATATGAATATTTAAATGATATAAATATAAAAATAATGTTTAGGTGTTAAGACATTCAAATGAGTACAAAATAAGAGGATTGGCAACTTCCCAGTTTTAAAATGCACAACTCTGAGAAAGGCGGACGTCAGACAGTATAATAAAAAGCTAGCCTCCTCCAAAACGGCGATATATTCCATGGTTCCACTGAATATTTCTCCTCTATTCCGAGCCTATCTCGCCAAAACAGAGCAACAGAATAAATCGTTCATGTTGGCGACTACGATACCGGTGCCGGTGATCGACCTCACCGACTTCCCGTCTGAGCGGAACAAACTGGCGGCGGCTTGCACCACGCTGGGCTGCTTCCGGGTCGTCAACCATGGCATCCCGGCGGCGATTCAAGCAGAAATGAAGGCCGTCGTTCGATCCCTCTTCGACATATCCGCCGATGCTAAGCTTCGTAACGCCGATATAATCCCCGGCAGCGGATACATGTCTCCCTCTCCGAAGAACCCTTTCTACGAGTCCTTCGGTCTCTACGATGCAGCTTCTGCTTCTGATGTCCATGCTTTCTGCTCCCTCTTGGAGGCTTCGCCTTTTCATCGGTGAGCTTCGCTTTTCCCTTTTCAACTTCGCTTCTAAAAATCACGTTTTTCACTAATCTGTTTTTTCCTCTGTTTGAAAACTGTCTCTTTTTTTTCTTATTTTGGTTCGTGATTTGTATTTCTGTTGCGTAAAATTATTTGAAGAAATGTTTGTTTCATGAATTGGTAAGGTTTTGGATTTATGGTTTTGTGACGTTATCGTACAACTGTGAGTAATTGATGATGTTGATATCCATATGGGAGTTTAGAATTCTCCCACGCTGTATTATAAAGCAAACGTTATGAAGCCTTTTTTGGTTGGTGTGTCGCCATCTACTATAAGACATTTAGCTGCACTTGTAGGTGTGAAGCTGATGGTTTTAGGGGTGGTCGGGGCTAATTCCTAAAAAAGAAAAATTGTAGAAGTGGAACTTGTTGGGATATACATGAGTGCGAGTATGTTGAAAATATATTTTTATTGAAGGTAAAATAGAAGTTGAGTTCTTAATATATTAATAGTGTTCGGTACACATTGGTTAAGAATTTTAGTTTTTTAGTTAATGTATTTGACTTTGCGGCTTCTTTGTTCAAGGCTTCTTCTGCCATGGTCAAGTTACAAGGTTGCGTAATTGCATGTACTCTTGATAAAATTGAAGAACTTTTGTTTGAGAGATGGTGAGAGCTCTTGCTGATATTCCCATGAGATTGAAAATAGCCCCATATTCTGTTAGGTATGGCTCATGTACCGAAAGTTGGAGTCTCTTGAATGGAGAGGTGTGTCCCTTTGATTAGTGGGTTGGGGGGAGCGAGGGCGTGTTTGTAATTTATTCGTGGGTTTTTTCTATAAATATATGTGTAAACTTATGGGTATGTAACTCCTCTGAAATAGTGAAACTGCCGCTCGCTCCCGAGGACGTAGGCAATTCTTTGCTGAACCTCGTTAAATCTCTGTGTTCTTCTGGTTTGTGTCGATTCCGTTTTTTCTCCGCTCCGAATTTTCACAACTATTGATATCAGAGCCTCGTTCGAGGGTACAGGAGGAGATCGGCGTGGGAAAATCTAAGAACAGAAGAAGATTTCGGTTGGAGGTTCGAGAAATTGTGGTGTTCTCAAGAAGTTCGTTCGTCGGTTTGATTTGCGAGAAGGCTGCGAGCAATCCGGGCGAATCAAGTATTCGGGAGGGCTTCAGGAGGATCTCTTCCGGTATATGGAGATTCGCGAGTCAAAATTTTGAGCGGCTTCGGGAGTTCGCAGTTGCTGCAGTTCGAGCAGGTTTCGCGGTTCGCAAGAGTGAGGAAGTTCGCAGGCGCGGGGCTGGTTCGTGGAAGGTGGTTTCTCGCTCCGGCAGGGCTTGCGGAAGCAGCAAGGAAGGAAGTCGGGCAAGTCGGCGTCGGGCGACGCGGGCCAGGAAAAGTTCGCCGGAAGCAGGTCTGCGTCAGGCAAGGCGAAGCAATTCGCGGCTCTGATTTCGTGGAGGCAGCGGTCTTCGGTAGTCTGTGCAGTTCGCGCAAGTGCGACGATTCTCCGTCGGAAGTGATCGGCCGGCTCGCCGGAAGGTGTCCGTCGAACTGTCGTTCGGGTGCGGACAACCGACCACGACAGTTGAGGCGCGAACAGGGTCATGAGTGGCAGTTCCAGCGAACGACGGCTTGTCACTGGAGAGAGAAAGGGAATAAAAGAATATTCTATTTGCACTAGAACAATATTCCCCGGTCACATTTCGTAGACCGGCTGAGGAAAAAGATGAAAAGGCAAGGGAGAAAATAAATTCCTGGTAAAGGAATTCTTAATTTCTGGAAATAATTATTGCTGCTGACGGAGAAAATTTTTATCGCTGTGCAAAGGGAATTTTTTAATTCCTGCAGAGGAGTTCGGCCGGTTCAACAAACCGCGGGAAACAGAGGCTGTCCACCGCGAACAGGAGCCTCATTTTGTGGGAAATTGAGGTGTTCAACCAGTTAAATTCGTCGGTTCGTCGCAGGAAATTTTGCGACAAGTGGAGTTTGGCAGGGTGCAGGTGGCGAGCAGACACGATTATTTTGTGAACAGGAGTTTCATGGAGGTATTCCTCGAACAGGTGCGAAGGGATTCGTGGCTCGCGGAAACAGCAATTGGCCGAGGTACTGGTACGAACAGGAAAGGTGCTTCGTGGGGAAATTTGATTCACGAATCACAAGAGAATCACGGGATAGTTGTTGCATTTAACAGAGAAAATTTCAGGTTTCTTTGAATTTATTTGTGGAGTATTTTCTTTTGTTTTTTCGAAGCAAGACAGGAAAATACGGTGTAGGATTAAATTCAGATGGCAATGTCTGGTACAAAATTCGAGATAGTGATGTTCGATGGAACCAGAAACTTCGGATTGTGGCAAACAAGGGTAAAAATTTGTTGACACAACATGAAATTTTGAAGGTTTTGCGGTCTACGAAATCTGATAATATGGAAGATGAAGATTGAGAAAAGTTACAACTTCGAGCGGCAGGTACCATACGTTTATATCTGGCAGATGAGATTATGCATCATGTTATGAATCTGAAATCTCCAGGAGAAGTATGGAAGAAATTGGAATCTCAGTTTATGTCCAAATCTCTGACGAATAAATTGTATACGAAGCAAAGGTTGTATGGAGTCGAAGATGCGAGCGGACTATCGATTTAGCTCGGCACTTGAATGCGCTTCGATCGAATAATCGCGGATCCGACACGGCTTGATGTGAGTATTGAGGATGAAGACCGAGCAATGATTTTTTTGTGTTCATTGCCTACTTATGAACATCTAGTGACTACTCTTACATATGGGAAAGAAACACTTAAAATTGATGAGATTACTGCAGCATTGTTGGCTCACAACCAGCGAAAGCAGAATGCAAAGGAAAGCTTTAATGGTAATTGTTTATATGATAAGGGTAATCAGGATCATGAATGTAAGGAGGAGAAAGAGAATTCTGGAAGGCAAAATTCCAGGTCAAAGCCTAAAGGCAAGAAGATTCGTTGCTTTAAGTGCAAGGAACAGGGACATATGAGGAGAGATTGTCCAATGCTCAAGAAGAAGACTCGTGATGTATCTTTCAGGGCTGCGAATATGGTGCAGAGTGATACAGATTACAGTGATAGTGATGCGCTTTCAGTTACGACAACTTAGTTAAATGTTGGATGGATTCTTGATTCAGGATGTTCTCATCACATAACACCGAACAAGGAGTGATTTTCTTCATACAGGTTATCTGATTCTGGTTCAGTCTATCTCAGTGATAATAGACGTTCTAATATTGCGGGTATTGATAATGTCAGAATTAAGATGTATGATGACACTGTTAGAATATTATGTGATGTCAGGCATGTTCCTGAGTTGAAGAAGAATTTGATTTTCTTGGGCACTCTACACAAAATGGTTTCATTCATAAGGCAGATGAGGATAGAGAAACCATCAGAATTGTTAAGGGTGCACTGACTGTGATGAAAGGGAAGATCACAGCATGTAACATATATAAACTGTTGGGGAGTACAGTTGTAGGTGGAGCTCACTCTGTTGGAACATATGATGGAAATGCAGCATGAACTTTGTCCAAGCCAGGTTAGATGGCTTGGTTGCCCAACCCACTTTGGTGTAAGAAACTCCATGTATTATTTCTCCTAAGGAGCTGGATATTCGCAAGGTGGAGATTTTCTCCTAAGGGCTGAATATTTGCAAAGGTGGAGATTTGACAGATATATTTCTTCCAAGGGGCGGTATATTCGCCAAGGTGGAGAATTGTTAGGTATGGCTCATATACCGGAAGTTGGAGTCTCTTGAATGGAGAGGTGTGTCTTCTGGATTAGTGGGTTGGGGGAGCGAGGGCATGTTTGTAATTTTTTCGTGTGTTTTTTCTATAAATAGATGTGTAAACCTATGGGTATGTAACTCCTCTGAAATAGTGCATTGCCGCTCGCTCCCGAGGACGTAGGCAATTATTTGCCGAACCTCGTTAAATCTCTGTGTTCTTCTGATTTGTATCGATTCCGTTTTTTCTCCGCTCCGAATTTTCGCAACATATTCAACATGAAAAAATGAGTGGATTTTTTAAATACTAGTCGTGAACTATCATTAGCTTGAGCTTATGAATTGTTGGGTGTCAATTTTTAAGTAAACTGGGTGCCATAAGTTCCCTAGCGTTCACCCCTCCGACAATTAATTCATTTAGCAACTTTTTATGGTCAGCATAAGTCATTTTATTGCCTCTCCATGTTCAATTAGGAATTTAGCTGTACATTACTTGGGTTTACGAGACTCGGATTATAGTTCTTCAGAAAATGCATGAGTAGTTCTCTTCTAGTTATTGTGAATTTGATTAGTTCATAGTTCAGACTTTCTACTAGTACAGTTTGTTCTTATTAATTCGAGTTTAGTTTTCTAGCTATAACATCTCATTATTTTTGAAGTACATTTTCTTTGATCACTTTCACTTTTTTATTGTGGAATGTCTCTTTTTTTGACGGACATTGCAGAGAAACAATAAGTTCATATACTTCAAAACTCCATGCCTTGATTGTGGAAATAGCATCTAAAGTGGCTGAGAGTTTGGGTTTGGTGGGCTACTCATTTCAGGACTGGCCTTGCCAGTTAAGGCTAAACAAGTATAACTTCACCAATGAAGCAGTTGGCTTTCCTGGTGTTCAGATCCACACAGACTCTGGCTTCCTTACTGTCCTCCAAGAAGATGAGTCTGTTGGTGGGCTTGAGATCATGGATCGTGCCGGAAATTTTGTGGCTGTTGATCCTGTACCTGGTACTTTTCTTGTTAATCTCGGTGATGTTGGGAAGGTAAACTAGTCATTTATTCTTTTGTTTTCATAAATTATTAGGAAAGCTATATTGGCAATAAACAGTCAAACGGAACGAGATCCTACGGGGTGGAGTTGATCTCAAGGTAGGGAAGGAGTAGCAGAAAACTGGAAATATTGTGTTTCTTCTTACTATTGTTCGTAGTAGCATATGCCATTGGCTTTTCAAGTAGATAATCCGTGTAAATTTCAGTAGTTTTGCAGAGATAACGCTTACAAATCAGTGCTTATTTTATGATGATTCTCTTAGTCACCAACGATAAATAGTTTAGCCGAGCATCGCTTATGTTATTTTATTGTAAGATTTAACAAACATAAACATTAGCATTTCCTGGAAAAAGATTGAAGATTATCTTGTTATGTTTTCATCTTAGTGAGTGAACCAGATGGGAGATGGTTAAAATTTATTTTTTAACACAATAATTTAAGCCAATGGGTTGTGAAATTATTACATGGCTCAATGTGCAAACTATATGAGTACTTAGAGAGTTGGTATATATTTGTTACCCAAGCCATAGATTGTGGGATTGAGAAAGAAGAATGTTGGAGGAGGACGACTTCCCCTGACGGGGAAAAATGTGTTGTTCTCGAGCTCTCCAACCTATTTTATTCCATTGAAAACCGATGTTACAAGCGATGGGAGCCCAAAGATCTCTTTTACATCATGAAACCATCCTATTTTCTCGGTTTCCAAAGGAAAAGTTAGTCATCGGAGGAAAGTCGGTCATCGGAGGAAGAAGTCCTAGAGTTGCTCGCCCCAAAGGGGTATTTTGGAGATATTTGCCCTGAAGGGGAGTCTTAGAGTTGCCCTCCCCAGAGCGGAGTCTTAGAAATGCTCGCCCCAGAGGTGAGTCTTGGAGATATTCGTCCCAGAGGGCAGTCTTAGAGATGTTCGTCCCAGAGGCGAGCCTTGGAGGTGCTCTTCCCGAAGGGAAGTTTTGGAGATACTCGTCCCAAATGAGAGTCTTCAGAGTTCTGCAATTCTCATGGAGCTTGTCGCTGCCGGGTGTTTCTTATGCCTCTAACCAAGCAGACGCTTTTTGTGTCGTCGTCGGTTGTTTCTCGTGCTTATGACCGATTAGATGCTCTTGGCATTGTTGTCAGTTTTACTACTCGGGTTTGAGTTCCCCACGTGTCAAGTGGTCACTGGCATGAATGAATTCTTTGATTTCGCCAAGTCTCGATCCTGAACTTTTCGCATAAAGATGCAAAATATCATTAATTGTATGTATCATGAACTAAGCTTTGAGGAAAATAACATATATGCACCAGAAAAACAACAGTTTATGTGGGGCTAAAAACATATATGAATATAGTTTAATTTACATGCATAGAAAATGATTACTGTATATGTTAAGTTTTTTAGAGAAAAATTTCATTTGGCAATTTCATACAAATTTAGTTGCAAAACCAAAGCGTGGTATCTATAGTGCTCGACGAAGACGGTGAGAAATCGAGATTTCTTTCTCTTGTCGCGTTCTTCCAGCAATTTATTTGTGAACCACTCAAGCTTTTTTGCATAGGTTACTCGTGAAAATCTCTTACCCCGAAAGAGAACATATTGTACATTTCTCTGGCTTAATATTGCTTCTGCTATTTCCATGATCTTCTTTGCATCTCGATTTGTGCCTTTTGTGGTGTTTAAGCCCGGGCCATGTAGCTGAAGACGAAGATAGTTTGAGTTGTTTTTACTGTTTGAGAGAAGGTCATGGCCATCGCTTGATCGATCGTATCAGCCATCCCATTCCCAAAAATCCATAAAAATCCCAACGGTTGAGTTCGATGATCAGACGGTGAGTTCGAATTCTACGCCGGCTATCGATAGCTCATGGAGATCCTCTACACAGGGGGCGAAGGGGAATACCGGCTTGTTGTGAAACTTGTGTGTGATGCCTGTCGCTGTGGAGTTCGCCATTGCAGCCCCGCCGTCGATAGCGGTGATTCTCGTCCAGTTGTCGATGGACTCCACCTCCATAGCCTTCATGATGCCGCAAGTAGTAGCACAAATCTCTCTGGTTCGGAAATCGTACCCATCCGTTTTCGTGGCGTCCATTCTCGAGAAGAGGAATGGGTGTTGGTGGGCAGGGGACGAGTAATGGCTTCACTGTTTCCCGCAGTGCCTCTAATCCCTTGCCGGACAAGATTGAGGGAGAAACAAGAGTCTTCATTGGGATTTCAATAGAGGATTCGTTGAGGAAGAGGTTGGAATCATCATAGCCAAAGACAAATTTAGACTCCAATGTTCTAAAGATCTCGTAGCTGAGCTTGTCCACGTCAAAGCATAGACACTCATAGCCGGCGTCGAAGCCATTTCTTTTGGTCAAGAATGAATAAGAACGAGGAGAGAGTACGAAAAGAGTGAGTGCGACAGAGGTAGACCGGTGAAATGTCGTTAGTGGATTGGTCGGACGACAGGCGGCGCCTAGTGCGTTGAATCTTGCTTCTGACAATGGGAAAAACAAGCTGGAGACCTTGTGAGAGGCGGCTAGCTGGCACGGCAAGCTGGTGAGACAGCTAGTCGGTAATTGAATGAAAATACAATCATCCGGTAGAGATGACTGTCGTGAAGAAATGATCGGCTAGCAGAGATTAGGTTTTGGGGAAAAAAATAATTATTTGTGGAGAGATTAATTTCAGGGGAGCGTTAAAGGTTTTTAGATATGGAAATGGAGAGTATGCACAACTCTATGAAAGGGAGGATAATTCGTTGCCATGCAAGTTCCCACCACTTGTAACCTTAGTATTCAATGGAATAAAATAGGTCGGGAGCCCGAGGACACCCCATTTTCCCCTGTAGGGGGAAGTCTTCCACATCCTCCTCTCTCTCTCTCTCTCCTTCCGTCAGTTACGTTCGGTGGGTAGGTTGGACGGCAGGCGGGACCTAGTGCGTTGAATCTTGCGCCCGACAGTTGGAAAAACAAGCTGGCGACCAGCCGGCCGGCACGACAAGCCGATGAGACAGCCAGCTGGTAATTGGTTGAAAAAACAATCGTCCGGTAGAGACGACCATCACAAAAAAATGATCGACTGACAGAGACTAGGTTTTGGGATAGAAATAATTATTTGCGGATATTAATTTCGGGGGAGCGTTAGAGGTTTTTAGATGTGGAAATGGAGGGTATGCACGGTTCTATGGGAGGGAAGATAATTTGTTGCCATGCAAATTCACCTTGTGTTTTCTTGCTGTGAGCATCCCTCTGAATAGTCTTTGCTTGGCATTGCTCGTCTTCTTGTTGATGGCACGCTCTATGCTCACCGCACATTTTAGGATTTTAAATCTAGATTTATCTGGTAGATCGTAACTAAGGAATAGAGCTGAACTGAGAGAAGAACATGGGAGGGGGGGAGAGAGAGAGAGAGAGAGAGAGAGAGAGAGAGAGAGACTTCCCCTAGCGGGGGAAAATGAGGTGTTCTCGGGCTTCCGACCTAAAAACGGTGGGAGCCCAAAGGTCCTTTTACATCATGAAGCATTCCTATTTATAGAAGATATGAGGGGTATATATATATATATATATATATATATATATATATATATATATATATAATTACATATTCAGTATTGTCTTAAAGAAAAGAGTAAAGGGTATTCTAATCCCTTTATCCTGGATCATCATATTGCCTTGAGATTCGTGCAGATCATTTTTGAGTATATACTATTCTATATGTAATACTTTTCTTATGAGTGAGTGCCAACCATTTGTATTTCGATGCCAACTTTTTTTTCTTTTCAACCATTCTATATGAGATTAGATCTAAATTTCATAATGTGCTATATGTAGGTGTGGAGCAATGGAAGACTTCATAATGTAAAGCATAAGGTGGAATGCAAGGAAGCACGACCACGAATCTCTATTGCACTGTTCATGCTCGCCCCAAAAGATGACATAGTCGAGCCTCAACAAGAACTCGTCGATTCCGAGCACCCACGACTCTATCAGACTTTCTCATTCATGGAGTATCGAAAACTAAGGCTCAACAATGAGGCAAGAGCTGGTGAAGCCCTCTCCCTTCTTGTTGTAGATCAAAGTACTTGAAGGGGTTGATAGAGTAGGGTTGCTTTTATATTCACTATATATATATATTATCTTGAATGATGTAGTGTAAAGAGAACTCATCTACTCTCAGGTATTATACCTAAATTGTTGTTGTCTACTTATGTATTTGTAATCAAATATCATGTTTGTTTATAACTATCGTATTTCTTTGTGATTTCTACCTTTCTTTGCCAATATCTTTTCTCCTAATATTTCTAATTTTAATCCTCCAACAAACCAAATATAGTAAATGCTCGTTTAGCCCGTTCAGGCACTAGGCACTTTAAGGGGCATTCAAAGAGTGAACTGTTTGGGTGAGATTTTGTAGAGTATTGAATTAGAAAATCTGAATCTCAAGATTATCTAAATAATTTTGTATGCAATTTATTCTCCTTGTAGGTTCTATATTATTATTAACCAATATGGAAGTTCATTCTATAGCTCCTTCAGTTATCTATCTTGATTGCCCATATATGTTAATTAAAATTGTCTTTCCTATAATTTGTAGAATGCCTGGTAGCTTCTATAATAATTAATTTATGTCTGTCTTCCTATTTAGTACTTCACAAAATATAGCTTATTAATATTGAATTTCCTTATCCTGCTGTATCATATTTAGATTGACCTCATACCGAAAATATTCTAGGAGAGCATATAGTTGAAATATCAGAAAATCATTTTATTGATCAATCTATGAGAATAAAAATTAGACAGGAAAGTTTGCTTAAAGTTTAAAGGGCCATTTAAAACCTCATAGCAACTCTTGATGGTTTTAGAGCTAAGTTCTTTTACTGGAGATTTTTTATGAAAGAGTTTAATAATTTGAATCTTGAACTTAGTCATTGTAGTAAAAGGATATTTTCTTATAAAAATAATTTAACTTGCTTCTTTGCATTTGAAATATACCCTCATACTGTTTGAAGAATTATTGCGTACGTACAGCGTATGCAAAGTTGTGTCCGAACTCTAATTACATAACGACATGTGTTTATGTCGGCCCCATCCCTCAAAACACAAAAATATAACCGCGGTTGTATTGGAATATTCTGGAATGCTACCATAATACAACCGGGGAATATTTCAATAAAGCCGCGAAATATTCGAATACAATGACGAGAATATTTGAATACAATCGCGGTTGTATTCAAATATTCCGCGGTTGTATTGTGTTACCGAAATACTATCACAATAAAACCAGGGAATATTCCAATAAAACCGCAAAATATTTAAATACAACAACGACTTTACTTCTGTCGAAAAAATAGGGTAGTGTCGGGCCGCGTGATTAAATTTGTCAGTTGTATTATGATAGTATTTTGGAATATTCAAATACAACCGCTATTATATTTTTGTGTTTTAAGAGATGAGACCGACACAAACATGTGTCGTCATGTAATTGGAGTCCGGACACAACTTTACGTTCGCTGTACGTACGTAATAATTTTTCCATACTGTTTATAGTGATAAAACGCAACTTAATACAAATTACAATTATAAATTTGTTGACAAATATTTTAGAGTCTTTATCTACATTAGCATTATAAAAATTTATTCGATATCTGAAAAGTTGAGTCAAAAGAATAATCTTTTAAAATCCCTTGTTGACCACATAGGTACATAAAATATCTCAAGAAGAATTTTTTGGTAAATTTATTGAAGCAAAAAACTCAGAAAGGAGTATCAAGTCCTCCTAAAACCAAGAGAAATTGTTGGAAATTAAAGGATTGATTAATAGCTTTAAGATTAGAAAATGCAAAATAAAAAAGAATTCCAACAAATAAAAGGATTATTAGAAGAAGTAAAGGAGCTTCAACACAATTAATGACCAATGAATTGAAGTATAAATGCCTTGAATATTTATTTATTGTATCTTATACTACTGAATACTCCTATGATAAGGGTAAGGATAGTTCGAATATGAGAATTTTAACTCAAAATCTAATAGAATTATTGTTCAACAAAAGACTATAATATTAACATTGTTAAGTCATCACCATTACATAATTTCTTTGATAGAAAGACATATCTTAAACATGGCACAAAATACACCCACCACTATGAAAGTAGAAAATGGGTTAGATTGGAATAACTAGAAATATCAAGTTTTTATCTATGGAAAGACTGAAGAAAATCTTAAAAATAAAAAAAGATATAAATTGATTCTAGTCATCCAAGTTCTTTAACTTCTTCCTTGCTTGATAGGGTATAGTAATTCTAGGAGTGAATTCAAAACAGAAGAATTAATTGATATAGAACAATATGTAGTGGTTTTCTCTAATGATCAATTAAATGGTCTTAATCCTGCTAGACTATATTCTAATTGATTATTTAGTAGTTCCACAATATGTTAAGGTTATGGTTCATGCTAAGGGTTATGAAAATTTTAAAGGGTAAAATCTTTGTTTAATTACTATTTTTTTAAGAAAAACCGTGTCCAACATAAAAATAAGGTTCAAAATCAAGATAGAAAAAGTAATTTATTCCTTAGCCTGAAAAGGGATAAAATTTATACTTCCTAAAGAAGTAAATTCTGAAACTTTAATAGCATTAGAATGAAATATATCGCCTTTAAGAGAATAATCTCATATCATTACTCCTGATGAATATATGATATTTCAGAATCCTGATATCTATAAGATTTAAGAATTTTAAATCTGCAAATGAAGATAAAGAAGAAACTGATATGGAATTGATGAATATTGAAGAAATTTGTGAACAGATTGAAGAAAATTATATTATGCTTCCTTCTGAATTAGATTTACCCGTTGACTGAAAATCTGTATATGAATTATAATATCATTATAAAAGGATAGGCTATTTAAAAGAAAAATATTCATGAGAGCACGATAGATAATAGAAGAATCAGATCACACGAAATGATCCAGCATTCTCAACTAATCATACTATTTTGACACTAGATTAGATGCAGTTCAAGTTAAGATATATCAGGCCTCATAGTCAACTGACTAAATTATGGGTGCTTTTCTCGACGTAAACCTTAAATAGAGCTTGGTCGGTTCTTTGCGAGAAAGCAAAACAAACAACTTAGATTATACGAGATAACACAACATTCTTACCTTGCGCACCCCTTGGGGTTAGATGAAAGTCCCTCGGCATTTCTCCTCATTGTAGTAGATATTGGAGGTTCCACGCCTAATCAAAATTCAGGAATGAGATGTAAATTATAGTGTTTTCCTTCCTGATATGATCATCTTCCGCAGCATTCTCCTTATTGTAGCAGGTGTTTGAGGCTCTGTGCCTCGATTAATTTGCATGATGGATAAAAGTTCCTCGACGTTCCTTCCTAAACTGATCACTTTGGCTAGTGCTCGAGTTCGACGTAAGTCCTTGGCAGTCCCTCTCGGCCTAGTCAACCCTTCTTTTTTTTTTACTTTCTAGGTGGGATGTGATTCTCAGAGTTTTCTAGTCTGCTGTGTTTGGGTTCTTTCCCCTATCTGTCGAGTTGATATCCTTTAGAAGCGGAGCACCCCATTTGTCTATCCCGCCTTGGTTCTTTAGCCAATCCTCCATATTGATTTGGTCGACTAGGCTACACTGGCAATACAGATACTCTTGGCTAAATAAAAAATGGCTACTGTCGACAAATGCATTGAGCCTTAGCACACAAAACGCTTTTTGGAGCTCCTTTATTGGCATCCATTTTTTATGCAACACCCTAGGACATTCTTTCTGAGCGATAAGGGACCGGGATCATACCTGGCCTACTGTGGCTCAAGGAGGCCCATAGGACCTTCAAGATACACTACAGGCACAGTAAGTTGGAGTCTGCACCACCATAGTTGTGTTCTGAGGCTTTCATCGCTAACTTGACATCATTTTTCGGTGTCCTCCACGTTGATGTTCGTTCCTACGTCTACAAATTCTCTCGTGACATAGAACGTCAATGAAATTATCCCGCGTGTGTTCGTACCTTAAGCTTAAGGTCTGAGTAGATGAATTTCACGACATTACCGTTTTTACCCGGTGACACGTATTTGGAAATTCTTCTCGGGCTTCGGGAATGCATTTATGACCTTTATGGATGTTTGAGGATCATATCCTACTTATATTCGGTCCTCCAGAGTTTCCACGAGGCTCAAAACACATTTGACAGACTTTTTTGGAAGCCCGGCCCTTGCAGGGTCCAATGTGACCATGCATAAATTAGGCATTGCCATGCCAGGAGTGTGACCACGTCCAAGATTGGGCATAGCCATGCCAAAGCTACCTTAAGCGCCCAAAAGCCTTATAGTTGGCATGACCAAGCGTACTTTGAGTGTAGTCACACCGACCTAACAAAGCCCTGGCGTAATTACATTGGGGTGTGGGCGTGACCACCCTTAAATCCTAGAGAGGAACCCAGGTCCCTCAATTGGTGTGCCACGTCTGAATTTTGCGTGACCACGCCGACTAGACATAGAGTTGGTGTAATTACGCCAGCTCTCTAGCATGGTCATGCCGACCCCTCATCTGTGACACTTTCAATAGTGGCGTGACCAAGCCCAAATCGGCGTGGCTATGCTTGTTCGACATATTTCGCAATTTTTGCACTTCGGTCGCGAGATTTCCACCGACAGGACCACCAGACAATGTTTTTTTTTCAGATCCTTCACCAAAAAAAAAACATGAGTAACCTAAGCCCATGCCAAATGAAGCAAGGTTGCTTGGAACTAGGGGATATATTCCCTAAGGCAGAAGAAACTAAGGCATTAACAACCATTTTGGTAGATAGCTAAGGAGAGGAGTTGGGGAGCTTGGAGAGCATTTCGTCATCTTCCCTAAGGAGAAGAAAGCTACAAAGCTTGGTTCTTTCATCTTCTCCTCCTTCCTATTTTTCATCATCTTCATTGGCTACTTCCTCTCTAGCGAGTCATTGCCAGTTGAGCCTTGTAGAGCTTCTTACTATCATTGGAGAAGGAAAACTCCAGAGATTTCGACATTATCTCCGACGAAGAGAGCTTCTTCACTATCTTAGAGAAGGAATCCAGGTTCGTAATCTTCTCCGACAAGGAGAGCTTCTTCCCTACCTCGAAAAACGAATGAATTTACCATCCTCACCTTAAAAGAGCTTGGGCAAGCCCAAAGAACACGTCATCAACCATTGCGTCGGTGAGATTTTTCAAGCCCTTACATTTTCATTCCTAGACTTGGGCAAGCCCAGAGAACGCATCATCAACCACCGCGTCGATGAGATTTTTCAAGCTCTTGCACCTTCATTCCTAGAGCCCCTAGGTCTAGATGTTATAGGAGTTTTGTGTATGCTAAAGAAAGCCCATAGGTTAAGTGCTTTGCAATCCCCCTACGATTCCAAAGAGAAAAACCTACCATTTTCTTTTCTAACCCTAAATCCGAAAGTTGGACTTGTACTAATCCCCAGTTTGTCTCGAAGGTTTCATCTGAATGGATGTATGAAACCAACCGACCAAGAAGACAGACATTCCTTCAGTCTTCATCTTTCCGGTAGTGGAGAATTCTCTTCACCAAAGATTCCCAATCTTGTTCCGTGTAAATGGAGGTGGGTGCATTGTTGCCTTGTGCAATTAGGCATTGGTATACCTCTCCATCACTTACTTCTAAGGTCCCGTAAGAATGCTAGGATGAGTACAATTTTTTTTTCGAAATCGACTAACCCTCATTTAATGCATGTATTTAAATTCATGGCATGTTTTGCATGAACTTTAAAATTGCATTAAAACATCCATTTTTTACGTGCATCATCAATCGACCGCACATTTTGCTTGGTTTGATCGATTCACTTCCATCGGTTCATCTGATCGACTGTAACTAGTACGATTGGCTCGAACGATCATTCTTCATCGGTTAGCCACCCCTACCAATCAATCATTCTTTATCGACAGACCGACCCAGCCAGATCGACCATCCTTCACTGATTGACCGCCTACGTCGGCTCGATCGACCACCTCCGCCAGCTCAACTGATCGACCGCCACTGGCCGATTGACTTGACCGACAATACTCCATCAACCGACACCCTGGCTCAATTGACCGTTTTTTGCTGATCGGTCGTACACGCTGGTCTGATCGACCACCTCCATGTTTTCGACCGATCAGCTGCCATTAGCCTAATTTGCTCGATTGACCATTCTCGTTGATTCGATTGATTGGCCTCCTCTCAGCTCGATGGACTCGATCGACCTTCTTCGTTGGTTCGACCGATCAATCGCCACCGGTCTGATCGATTCACACGACCTCCTCTGTTAACTTGATCGATTGTCCTCCACCGGCCCAATCGAATTAGTTGACTTCTTAATTGTTGTGTGATTGCATGCTTTTCATACTGCCTGCATTAGCACATCCACACTCTAACCCTGTTGTGCACTCGTGAGCATGTGTCCTTACATGCTCATGGTGAGTAATGTTGCTCCTCATAGCAAATTACTCTATGGACTTGCTTTGTGACATTCCTATGTCACTTCATACCACATCACAGATGGTTTATATTTGCACTATCCACTCTTGCATGTTTACCTTTCATAGCATCACGAATGTTCATGAGTTGCATGCTTGTGGTCTCCCCGAGTCACTATTCACACACTCACTTCGAACACTTGTGTGTTTTCTTTGGGCAAAACTTGCACATCAAGTCTATCTGGTAGATAACATTCCCTAAACGAGACGCTATTTCACCTCCTACGATGCAACTCTGGACTGTCATGGCATCCTCTCAATTAACTCTTTCTCACATACTCACTTTCGACATTCACATGTTCTTTTAGAGGATGGCGTGCACATCAAGCCTACCTGATGCATAATTCTCCCTAACGAGAATTACGTCCTCACTTCCCATGGAATCACTTATACATAACATAGGTTTTCCACACTGTTTCTCACTTGGCGGGGATCATGCTCCAAAGGCCTTTGAATCCTCGAAGTATACGATGTGTTTCTACTTGGGCACATAGCTACCACCTAGTATTGATCACACTCTAAAGGCCTCTGAATCCATTCGGTGTGCAAGTAATGTCTCCCACGGTACCACCTCGATATATCATGTGTGTTTCATATGTCTTGAGCTTTGCATTTGCATTTCTGCATTGTCAGTGCATTTGTCACATGTATATGCCACCATATACTCATGATGAAAGTTTCGTATCTGGTGATCACTTTTACCCTACTAGAGCAATCACGATGCATCAGATCACTTCGTATCTGTTTGTGCATTTCTGGCTGTCTCAATGACGAATTTGGCTTTTTAGCTGAGTGACCCTCTGATGTTCACGATGCAGCAATGAGTATTTTCCACAAGGATGTCCTGGCAGGCAATACTAGCCATTAAACCATGACTATCACTTCTATGTTGTGCTAAGGTTCCAAGGGGTCTAATAGGTGTCACTTAAGCTTTGCATTCCTTAAGACCCATTTTAAAAATATAAACTTATATGCATCATATTTTTGAAAAATCTATTTTGAAACTATTGCATATAGTATAGACCCTACTAATTATTGCATATAATACTAACTATTGCATATAGCATATTGGAGAAACACTAAGACTTCTCCTTAGGACATGCAACTGATGTAGTTACCTAGTCCTAATCATATAAGCCCTATTAATATGACTTGGGGGAGAGCTATGATATGCAACCTATTTAAAAGCTGGACACTCCTAGTTTTTAAATAGTACGGTTTAGTCTTCAAAAAATAGGCATCAGGACACTCCTATGAGATAACCATCCTTTATGACACCCTTTCACTAGTCATCACTTGCATGTAAATAGGACTTTTCCAATTGAGAGTGTTCTTCGACATCCCCCAATATGTAATTAACCAAACGAGATACATTTCATTAAGAGTTTGTCTTGACCCCAGAACAAAAATATTTTTTCTTGTGTTCTCTAGTTACTCGAATAGCTTATATAAGTATTCTTTCATGGGTATTCAATTCAAGGTCTCCCAGTTCGATCATGTTTGGATGTACACCCTTGACCTATCACACGATGTTTACCTCACATAAGCTCCCCATGTTCTTTTCAAATTTTTTTGCCTAGGCTCCATCTTAATTCCTTCTTTCTCAATCCACTCTCTAATTTGAATCGTTCATAAGATTCAGGTAAGAAGGCTCATCAGAAAAAAGAATCCTAAGATTACGATTAGACAGGCTGACGACTCCGAGTTACCAAAAGAACTGAAAACAAAAATTCCTCGAGTCGACGTGAGTTCCTTATCAAATCACCTCGAGCTAGCCACCTTCCTTTCTAGGATTGGATGTAATCCTCCATGCTTTCCTTCCTAACATTGGTGAGCTCCATGCCTTGTTCGGATCTCGGGCTGAATGTAAATCCCAGTGTATTCCTTTCTGATACGATCACTCCGACTAGCTTTCGAGCAAATGTGAGTCCTTGTTCTTGTTTGATCCAGTAGCCTTCTAGGACTGGATGTAAGTCTCCATACTTTCTTTCTTAGTATATTCGGGCTCTCTGCCTCAGATTTCGTGTCTCGATCAGATCTCTGGTTGGACATAAATCCCAGTGTATTCCTTCTTGATACAATCACTCTAACTAGCTTTCAAGCGGATGTGAGTTCCTCGGCGTTCCTGTTTGATCTAGTCACCTTCTAGGATTGGATGTAAGTCTCCATGCTTTCTTTCCTATTATTTTCAGGCTCTGTGCCTTGATAAGATCTTAGGCTGGACGTAAATCCTAGTGTATTCATCCTGATATGATCACTCTGACTAGATTTCAAGCTGATGTGAGTCCATCGAAATTATTTTTCGATACAATCACCTTCTAAAGTTGGATGTAAGTCTCGTGCACATTTCCTTCTACCTTAGGCTAGATGTAAGTCCCGCATGCATCCCTTCCTACCTCCTAGGTTGGATGTAAGTCTCTACGCTTTCCCTCCTAGTATTTTAGGGTTTGTGCCTTGATCAATTCGTAGGTTAGGTCTGAATCCCCCCGGGTTTCCCTCCTAAGGTGACCCTTTGACTAGTTCTCGAGCAGACATGAGTCCCTTGGCGGTCTGTCAACCTACATCTAGGACTAGATATAAGTCTCAAAGCTTTCCTTCCTGCTTTACTCAGGCTCCACACCTTAAGCCACATGCCTTGATCACTCGCATGTTGGATGTAAGCCTCTACGCTTTCCTTCCTAAACTGATCACTTTGATTTGCTCTCAAGTAGACATAAGTCCCTTGGCATTCTTACTCGATCTACTCGAGTTGCTCGCTACTTAGGGTGGATGTATGTGTCCTAACATTTCTCCTTGATATAGCAGTTATAATCAATTATGGGCTTAATCAATTAACCTGCGTCAAGCCAACCCACATTAGCTACTTAGCTAGTTCCTCTGATTATTTGTAGTCGACCAGGCTAAGCTGGCAACCCAGCTAAATCTTGGTTTAATCAAAAATGGTCTGCTGCCAACAAGTGTATTACGTCTCAGCAACATGTGCTTGTTAGGGGTTCTTTAGTGGCATTCATTTTTTACGCAACACACTAAGCGTCCTTTCAAGTGACACGGGATCACATTGCATTCTTACGGATTGCCCCGTTGCTCAAGGAGTCAGTAGAGCCTTTAGTTGGCACATCTTGCACCAGATTAAGGGTTCATACTATTTCGCTCGTACTCGGAAAGAGGCTATTGTCGATTGAAATCGCCTCCTCGATTTAGGGCAACGACCCCATTCTCATTTTTGGAGGTCATACTTCAGTCACTCGGGATTCCCCATGGCTTGAATGAACCATAATCCTCCTTCAAGAGGACCCCGAACATCGAAAAGTCCCAAGGGACCAGCTTTACCATGTACAGAATGGGCGTGGCCACGCCTAGCCCTCGGCATAACCAAGCATGAGCCCCTACAAGGGTGCGTCACTTGTCACTTGGCGTGACCACGCCCGAGGTCGGCGTAATTGCGCTGGCCTGACAAACAGTTTGGCATAATTACGTCAGCTCTCGGACATGGCGAAGCCCAAATCGCATTCATGACGCTTTTTAACTAGCGCGACCACGCCCAAAAACCAGCGTAACTATGTCAGTCCACCTCGTTAGCACTGTTTCGCACAGGCGGCCCCTGGTGTTTTGCTTGTAGCGATCTTTAATAGTTATATAAGACTTATTGCCTGTTTCTTCACCCAAAAGAGGAATGGGGAGCAGACCTAGCCATTTCTTTTGTGGCAACCACTTCTTTCCTAGGAGAAGAAATATATCTCCTTAGGTAGAACGGTCGAGAGGGGAGGTGCCGACATTCGGGATCAATTATCAAGGGAGCATCCAAAGAGCATCAGGGAGCATCAGGGAGCATCCAGGGAGAGTTTGTGAGGAGATTCTTCATCTTCCTCAAGGAGAAGCCAGGGAAGCCAACTCTTCCATTTCTGCTCCTTTTACCTATTTCTCCACAACTTCATCGTATTCTTCTTCCTCTCCGACAACTCCCCATGAGTTGCATTCAGGAGAGCTTGCTCCTAACTTTGGAGAAGGAGAACTTCTATGGTTTCTTTGTCCTCGCCGGTAATGAAAGCTTCTTCACCGCTTCAGAGAAAGAGATTGGTGTAGGCTTCTTCATCCTCACCGCAAAGGAACTTGGACAAGCTCAAAGAGTGCGTAATCAACCATTACATCAGTGAGAAACTCTGAGAACCTTCATCTTTTCTTCTTAGCAAGCCTCTTAGAGAACATAAGATATATTTTGTGCTAGAGGAAGCCCCATAGGTTAGGATCTTTTTGTCTCCCTTATGAACCCTATAGAGCTCCTCCAAAGATCTAGGTCCTTACCTATGTGTTCGGGGTAATGACAATCATGTGGTTGTTTGGCGGCCTCAACTCTCGATGAATGGGCTAATGCCACCTTGGCCTAGAAAACAAGAAAATCCCCTTTGATTCACATTTCCTAAGCCGTGAAAGTGAGTTCCACTAAAAAATCTTCATTTTTGTAAAGATTTTTGCATGTAGAAATTTTTTCTTAACCTCATGTCGGACAACTAGAGGTAGGCTGATTCGTTATGTTGCACAACGAACTGGTAGCTACGACTTCATCTCCACCATAGATCCCAGTGAGATCGCCAAGACGAGCTCGATTCATTGTCGAACATGATCGGGCCCAACATCACACATATGTTTGCATTCATGTTCTTTACTCAACATGATTTTAAAATATGCATCAAAATGTCCATTTTTCCATGTATCGTCAATCGGCCGCCCACACCAGCTCAATCAACCATCTACCATTGACTTGATCGATCAGGCGCCACCGGCCAATCATATCAATTGACCATTCTTCGTCGATTAGCCGCCCACACTGGCTCGATCAACCATCTTCTGTCAACTAATCAATTGGCCGCCACCAGCCCAATCGTATCAATCAACCATCCTTAGTTGATTGGTCGCCCACGCCAACTCAATTTGCCATCTCGTGTCGACTTGATCGATCGACTGACACTGGCCCAACCGTATCGATCGACCATCCTTCATTAATCGACTACCACCGGTCTAATTTCATCGATAGACCACCTTCTATCGAATGGATTGATCGATCGTTGTTGACCCGATCACACCAATTGACCACCTTTACGTCGATCCGACTGATCAATCACCACTGAGCCGATCGATCAATCGACCCCTTTTGTTGATGAACTTGATTGATTGGCCGCCTTTGGTTCAATTGGTCAACCTCATTTGGTATTTTGCATTTGTGCATGCTTTCTTCACATTGCCAGCATTAGCACATTCACACTTGCACCCAGCGTGCACTTGTGAGCATGTGTCTCCACATGCTCATAACGATTATTTGCACCTTCTATGGGTACATTACTGTATACTTCTGCATTGTGGCATCCTTATGCCACTTTGCATCACGTAGCAAGTGTTCGCACCTACACTTTTCACTCTTGCATGTTTGTTTGCATAACATTTTGTATGTTCATGTGTTGCATGTTGAGGTTTGCACCATATTGTGCTATTGTGAGCATATGTCGTCTTATACTCATGACGAGTATTTGTACCTCCCATGGGCATATGACTCTGTGCATCTGCTTTATGGCATCCTCATGTCACTTTTTGCACCACGTTGTGCGTGTTTGTATTTGCATTTTTGCACTATTGTGTGTTTTCTTACATAACATCATGTATATTCATGTCTTTCATGCTTGAGGTCTGCACTGAAGCATGTGCTCTCACACACTCACTACACTCACGTGTCTTCTTCGGAGATGGCTTGAACATCAAGCCTACCCAATGTGAAACTCTCCCTAACGAGAATTACGCCACCTCACTTCCTAAGACACCACCTTGGGATACCATGGATGTGATGCACTGTGTCACTTGATATGAGTCATGCTCCTTAGGCCCCGAACCCATCCAGTGCACAGTGCCTATTCACCTACACATTTCAGCAGTGTCATCTAGCATAGATCACAATTCATAGCCCCTGAACATATCTAGTGCACTTTACTTCATTCCTCATGCCACCTGGTATAAGCCACGCATCATAAGCCCTTGAACGTATTTACTGCATGTTGTCAGAATACTTCTGCATTTTACATTATGTCACTTGGCACGACTCACGCTTCCTATCCTCTGAACCCATCTAGTGCACAGTGTGCATCCACTTGAGTATATCCTTACCCTTTGAGCCCATTTGGTGCACAATTGATATTTCCCTTCCTCCACGGTAGCGCCTCGCACTGCCATAAACACACTCTTTTGCATGGAGCATGTGTTTGCTTGTGTTAATGATGAAGCATTTGTATTTTTGCACTATCGGCTTATTCCTCACTAGTTTATGCTACCATATAACTATGATGAATATTTGTTATTTGCTTATCTCTTCTACTCTGATAGAATGGTCACAATACACCAGATCATTTGCATTTGCATGTGCATTCTTCGATGGACTTGATGACAAATTGTACTCTTTAGTTGAGTGACCTATCATTTGTCACGATGTGTTAACAAGCATTGCTCGCGAGGACATCTCGACAAGAAATGTGAATTAATGCATCGTGATCAACATGCATGTTTTACCTTCAATTGCACACACACTTAGATGTTGTGACTAGGAAACTTTATACTTAGATGATGTGTGTAGCTAGGGCTAGGATGTTAAGTAGACTTTTTGATGTCCTGGCTATTGTTCTATGCTAGTTTATGCCCTAGACAAGCTTCCTTTGCTTGTTGCTTTTTGTGTTTATTGGATGTTGCGACTTGTGCACTTGGATATATAGGGGCAATCTTCTTGCAAGGAGTTGATAAGTTAAACTAACACATTTTCTGCAGGTGTTTGCTTTGCTCTCCTCCCACCAGGCATGGTTCACTGCGTAACCTGTACTAGTCCCGTTGTTTTTTAGCTCAATTCTTTTTTAATTTAAATTTTACCGTGTACCTTTTAGAGTCTCGAAGCTCGAGTCTATATCAAAAATAAAATACGTGCACTGGTTTCGGATGTCTGCCTGATGGAACCACGTGATGGGGACCAGGAACTGTTGGCTTGTGTCTCATACTTTAATTCTAATTTTTCTTTGACATATACCATTAGGATTAGATATGTATATGCGATACTTAGCCGTCTTTTTGCTTTTCTAGGATATGTTGCCGACCCAGGGGTACTCGACATTTCTATTCATTGATTTAACTTGTTTTACATTGTGCAAAATGTTTGTCAGTTACTCTTTCTTTGCTTTTGGTTTGTCTGGGCTCAACGAGAATGAAATTTAGGCTCCCTAAAAACCTAAAATTAAAACTTTTTCCTATAAAAGTTTAATAAAATATTGAGATTAACTAAAATTTAGGATTAAAATATCTCAACATTTTCAAAACCAACTTTTACTTTCCTGCATGGCCTCCAGGCCGGATTAAAAACGGTTTTGCATTACATGGCTATCACCTAAGTCATATTAATATGGCCTCCATATTAGAACTTGTAGATCACTGCATCATACTTGCATCACACTTCTTCAACCTGCCTGTCCAAGCATAATATTTCTACTTAGGTGGGTGTCTAAAATGCTTAGGGTGTTAGAGGCTTCCCACACCCAGACGGGGAATAAGTACTATGTGAGAGCATCTCGGCTTCATGGTCGTACCTCCCTTCACTCCAGCAACTTTCTCGCCACTTTGGCAGGTATAAATCCCACATCTGCTTTGTACATATAGAGTGTTATGGGATTTAAAGTTTTCTTCTCTGACCTTAAGGCTATCGAGGTTCCCTTGGACGATGCATTTCATAGATTGCTTACAAGGGGCTTCTGGTTGGGTTGGGTCGACTACCTTCACGGCTAATCATACTTAGGGTCCTAATAGCTTTGGATGACAGATTCGTAGTATCCTGCCCCAGTTGTCTCTACCCAATTATGATTACTCTACCATTCTTTTGTTATGCCCACTGAGGTCTGTTTTGGCAGATTGCGAACTTATTCAGCTTATCCGGATAAGCTGAGCTTATCCCGATAATTTCTTGATAATGCAGTCGATCCTGAATAAGTTCGTCTGGCTGTTTGGTTTCGGTGTTTGGAAAACAGCTGATTCCTTATAAATGACTATTCTGCCCCTGCTTTGAATAAATGACTATACAGAACTGTAATGACAACACATTTGACCGTTGAGAACAAAAAATAGTAGTGTTTAACAGTAATGACTATTGGAAGATTTATGTACATGTCACTGATTTTTTTTGTATTTATAAATCTAGCCATATAACTTTATTTTAGATGGATTAAGAATAATTCTTTAACATAACACTAAATATTGTAAATTCTTTGCTATCTTTTAATTTATAAGACTGCTCAACAGATTTTTCAGTTCCATCAAGGAAAGCAAAGAAATATCATTAGTAAAAGGATAAGAGTCAGCCGCATCGATTCACCCAATCTCCCTTATCGACTCCCACTCTGCTCTTCACAGCCTGCTTCGTGGCCAGAGTCAGCCGCATCACCTCGCCCTTCCCTTCTTCGCCCTCCCCGGCTTCCTCGCTTCCTCTATTCACCGAATCGGATACACTTGATCGCCTAGGGCAAAGCATTTGATCGCGAAGTGAAGGAAAAGCCGAAGAAGAAAGGCGCTATGGCAGAGCTTTGGGATCGCGATCGGGAGGGCAGAGCTTTGGAATCGCGATCGGGAGGGCAGAGCTGGAATAATACGCTGATACGCGACCTATAAGCCGAACCGCGGGGTACTTGCTACGATCGGCTTCTTTCACAAACCAAAAACTCTGTTCTTCCCGCCGCACCGAAAACCTGCAATCCAAACGAAGAGGCGGCGTTTTTCAAAAAGCCGCCGTTGTTAAACGCTGCCCCAAACGGGGCCTGAGTCTTTTCGCTCTTTTGACGCTTCGTCGATGTTGCCTCGTAGACCCTAATTGCGGACAGGCCACCGCCAGTTTGAAATACGGTGATGCACCCTCTACCCTTATGGCCCAATTATGTCTGAAAGCATATTGTGGACCCTACAGAATGACCTTGTTATTTCATAGGCCCCGTTCGCCGAGCCATTACCCATTTGAGACCATAAGAAACTCACTCTCTACCCTATGCCTTAGCAAGAGCTTTGAAGGTATAAGCACGCTCCTATGAGATAACCATCATTTGTGACACCCTCTCACTAGTTATTACTTAAATATAAGAAAGACTTTTTTAATCGAGAGTATTCATTAGCATCCACGAAATTATAATTAACCAAACTGGATACACCCATTTGGGAGTGCTCCTGAACCCAGACCATAAATATTAAAAATGCATAAATAAAAAAAATCCAATCATATCAGTGTGAGCCAACCTAAAATTCAATTTTAATCCATCTAATGAGTGAATTTATCTTTCTTCTACTAAAAGCACAAATTTTATTATAATTATTATTTTATTTTTAAGACATACAAATCAAGTTGACTATCATGTCCGCTTTATGTTGGGGATACTACCCTTGAGGGCTTTTGACGATTTGTCGCGCTGAGTGTTCGAAATTCTCAACACATTTACTTAATTGGTGGGGTTTTCAAGTTGTCGACATTTAATTCGATCATTTTCATTGCTTCAAAACACTAGAACTTGTCGTAACCTTTCAGCAAGTTACGCAAAAAGGGTTATGTAATTTTTCTCCCATACTTTCTTTGGTCTGCCTTTGATTTGCTTGCTTCTCAACCCACCAAATCAAAATGATAATTAAAAAAAGTTGATAAAAAATGTAAACAAACATTTCACATACACAAGATTTTGTTTTATTTCAGAGGATAATTATTGCATACAAACTGACCTTGAAGCTCTAGGAGTGACTGGAGACCGATTGTTTTTTTACATCATCATCAGCCAATCATGCGTCTCTTTATTTTCACTAGGATATTTGAAATGAATTACAATGATCAAGCTTGGCGGCCATAACATTGCCACAAATACTGAGATTTCATAGGACTGTCAGGTGGAGGTCAGGATATCCTGCTCTTTCTTTGTTTCTTTCAAAAAGATCTTTCATCGCTGAAATGAACTGCTCATGAACCTCATTTATCTGCAATAAATTCAAACAAAATACACGTTCATTTAAGTGAAATAGTCTAGTATAGATACATATGACTTACTACTGGATGAATACATTTTATAAAACTGCCTATTTTATATGAGCTGATAGTTGGACTATAAGTAATCGATAGGCAAGTTGACACAGTAAAAATGCTAATGACAGTTTGGAAAAACTATTTAAGTATAAACTGAAGAATAATTATTCTAGAGAAGCATTAAAAATGATTAGGATAAGGTACATACAACGAAAAGGCGCATATTGGATGAAAAGATGAAATTGGTGTTGAGAGACTAGAAATTGAATGATTCTAAAATAACATTGATAGAAGTTTTTAAAAACTTCCTTTAAAATAAGCTCAATATCTAAACAACACTCAATAGTCTCAAAATAAAATGAGAATTCACAAGGCTAATGATGATGATTAGAAGAGGAACAAACTTGTTATGACTAAGTTGTTCATTTACATACAATCCATCCAATTCTTATATGCCCGCATATCTAATACCTAAGCTTTACCTTTTAGATTTTTATCACTCAAATCTTTCAAACACAAAAAAGATAACACTATTTTAACTTTTAACACGAAGAATGCATATTTTCATGCATGAATAAATGGTATTTATGTAAAAACTGAAGACTAGGTGTTGGATATGCAAATACATAGGGGAATTGACTGGTATGCATGTAAATCTTCCAAAAAACGTATAGCATGCATTAAAAAAATTGAATGGGACTTTACCTCATCCTTGGAGGGCTGTGGAATTTTCTTGACCTCAATGGGCTTACCTACTACAACATGCATAGGCTGTCTAAAAGGTATTGGAGATCTACAATATGAACCAAAGCAAATGGTAAAACTAATTAGTGCATTAAACAATAAGCCTAGCTAAATATAGAAACAGGGAGAATGCAGAACCAGCTGCTTAAAAAGGTTTACAAAAAATGATGAAAAGACATGTTTGAGTACCCAAATCTTCCCCAGAAGATAATAGGAGTAAACTTGATTGCCCGAGCAATCTGGATAAAGATTTTGCCACTTGGTTTCCACCATTTGTAGACATGAGACTGCACCGAATCAAACAAATGAATACAAATAAATCCTCACGAATCAAAATTACAAGAGAATAGAACAACTAAGGACCAATTTGTTGTTTATATTACACACTTCAAGGATAATATCTTCCACTAAACAATATAGGTTTTACCTGACCAAAGCAGAAAACAGGGACCAGCGGTCGCCCATTCTCCATTGCTATCCTTACAAATCCTTTCCTTGATTTAAGGAAAGCAACCTAATCATAAAGACCAAAACAGAACTCTGAGCATAATCTGATAATTTAAAAACGGTTTCCCTTTAATATTGATAATGAATCCTAATCTTGGCTTTTAGAAGACGTATTCCTAAGTAAAAGGAAATGAACAAAACTGTCAAACACAAAATAATTTGATAGAAAAATCAAACAGATTATATGCATGTACCACAATAATTATTCATGTACCTGCATATGTTAAAGTTCAGCATTTCACTTAGCTGATATGCATCAACACTTGGGCTAAAGGCATTATAAAGCTCACGAATTTTATTGACAGGATGGCTTCGATATCATCAAAAAGATCAAATGATGTGGTTCTATTGAAATCTAAGTGAGAATGTAGAATCAATTACTCTCAATAGACATCGGAACATGATGTTTCTAGTTTAATGGTAGACTACAAAAATCTTAAATTTTCTATTTGTTACCCGATCAAATAGCACCGGCAACGGACACATGTTAGATTCTATGAGAATCCTCATATTATATTCTTCTTTTGTTTTACAAATGCTTCTTCCCGTTTTACTATACTTTTATTGGCATTAAAAACATTTATTTTTCCTTTTTTATTTCAATTCTAATGATCTAAAGTATTAATTGAAAATGCTAAATACTTTATGATGTCTCAAACATTTAGAAGTTATGTTAAACACTAATCAGGATTAAAAAAAAAAAAAGAAATCTTCGGTCCTTAAGCATGCCACGGTTTTGACAGAATTAAAAGTAGCAAAATTCACTCAATCGTATGAAAGCAAGTGTTGGTTCAAGATCCTCCGCAGTAGACTAGGGTTTTCATCGAGTAAAGAGGACCCTCTCTAGAACAAACAGAAAGTTTCTACTAAATATTCACCTATCAAATCTTTCTTTCAGCCATCACAAAAAGTAAATTCCATTTATACCAACACAAAACCCCAGTTGCGTGTTTCCCACAAAGCCGAAAGGTTTAATCCTTACACGAAAAAATGGAAAGAATTAACATGCTTAAGCAAAATAATGTAAACGCCAACACCGAACAAGAATTCAAACCTCTGAATCATAATTCATGTGAATCATCTCCTGTACACCACCAGGCACAATGATGCAGCTGTAACCAGCTTCCAAGTACTGGTAAAAATGCCTTCTTGAGGCTGGAACTAGCCCCAGCCATGTCCATATCTGCCTAAGAAATGGTGTAAGGAAGACCTGCACACCGAGTATGTCGCTCAAACAACATAAAGGTAGAATCTTGAACTCCAAATAAGTAAAAATGTTGCGGGAAAGCTTACAGCACTGCTTGCAAGGACCTTAATCTTTGTTAGTGGCATGAAACCAGTAAGGTCAGCAAGAGCGCAGACACCAATGGGCAAGACTGAATGTGGCTCATAACCAAATACTGCAATCAATAATTCCTCCACATAATTCAAAAATAAATAGTTCGGCTCTATTGGAAACGTAGCAAACTTTAATCATAATTTATTAAGGAGATTAGCAGGGTATTCTTTTGGAGTTTTCAAATTTTAAATTACTGCTTCAGAAGTAAAGTTGGTTTTAAAAATTAATGCATTCTTTTATAATCCTAGTCCTATACAAGGGGCTGCCTTTGTATCATATGTAAGTAAAAAACGAAGAAAAATAAAAGAAAATGACCTCTCCTTATTCGTATGTGTGTGCATGTGCAAAAAGAAAAAGAGAGTAGAAGCTTGGGATACCCCAAGCGCCATCTTTAAGGGTGCTGGCTTGGTGACGCAAGTTTACCTCAAAAAGTTTGAGCCAACTTTGCAGGAGCTCACATGAAAGATGGTGAAATTGACTTGAATTGATTTTCCTAGTTGCAATAAATAATTAGAAAATAAATGCTGAAACTTATTGAAGATGTGCAAGCAATGGGAAAAATGTTTTGGTCAATTAATACTGCAGTACAAGAATGTCATGGCTGCAATCATATAGACTATAGAGCCATAGAATGTGAATGCCCTACCATCAACTTGGTGTAATAAACCGAACCTATTCAGCCTATAACTGAACAGGCACAATCTCACGACCAATCGACCCCTAATCACAGGAAATAACCCAAATTGTTCCCATCACCTTCTCCCCTTGCAATTACATGATCCTTCCCAAGAATTGCCCGAGCCGCCTGTTCTATTTCCTACTAATCTTTTCACCTGTTCACTCCTTTTAAGGACGAGCAAGGTTAGGGCATCATAGTTCATCACCAAGTTTGGTCGTGACCCCTTGTCAACAGAGAACCACCTTCGCCTCTTTTCTCATTTGACAACAGCTGTTGAATGCCTTAGCTGTCATGTCCTTCCCCCAAACCCTAAGAGACAATGATACTATACTCATTTCTCTTCCTCCGCTCTCTTCTTTTTCTCCTTGTCATTGCAGCTTCATCAATTAATCATCTCCATGCTTTTTAGATGAATTTAACTTTTTCTTTATATTTTGATTTGGACATGCATTCTCCGGATAGTTTAATCTTTATGTTAGACTAATTATTTCATTTTATTTAATTGTTGGTTAGGATAGGTTAAGTTCGTATACTTTTAGTTTCGTTTTATGTTTGTTTTAGTTAGTTGTTGGTATTTTATATGTTTAGTTATAATTATCTATATATATATATATATATATATATATATATATATATATATATATATATATATATATATATATATATATATATATATATATGAGAGAGAGAGAGAGAGAGAGAGAGAGAGAGAGAGAGAGAGAGAGAGAGAGGGAGGGAGGGAGAGAGAGAGAAGGAGATCCACAACCCATAGAATTACATTTTGTTTAGTTATTCTAATGTTAAAATTATAGAGCTACATTCGAGATTTGAAGAACACATATTATCATTAAATAATTATTAATCTCAATCAATTTATGTCATAACTTAGTTCAAAGAAGATGACACCTATTTCAACAACTATTAATTTTGTTAAGCCTTTATTAAATGTTGTGATTAATAGAGAGTTTGTGTTAGGTAGGATCTTCAACTGATGTTGGAGTTCCATAAAACAGACTCAAAGTAAATAATTATTAATTATTAAGGGATAAAGGGCATTATATTTTTTATTTGTATTATGTTACTAGCTATTTTGTAGGCGATTTGGATGAGAAGACATTTTTTTTATTTTTTGTGATTTGGATGAAAAGATTCATATATAATAAACATAAAAGTTTAAGGTTCAAGGAAAAGAAGACCAAGTGTGTCCACTTAAAAAATCTTTATATGACCTGAAGCAATCTCCAAACTTCTAGTTCATAAACTTCGATAATTGTATGTTTATTCATGAACCACAAAAAAGCCATTTAATAGTTGTGTTTGACAAGCAACTAACAGATAAATTTTTTGTATATATGCTCCTGTATGTTGATGATACATCAACTTCGAATGCAGTAAGTGAAATATCATAAATCCAAAAACCGAAAGGTAATTTGAGTGCAACAGCTAAAATGAAAGAATTTAGTCTTGTTAAGAAGATGTTGGGAATGAAGACTATAAAAAAACAAAGTTGCTTTATTTCTAACACAATAAGGATGTATTGAGAAAGTGTTCAAAGGATTTGGCTTGCAGATTGCAAAGCCTACACATTTTAGACTTGCTGGTCTTCTTTTTTTTATATATATTTTTTATTTTTTAATTTTGGTGAACAACTTCAACTTAAGTAGCCGAAGAGGAGAAAGAATAGTTTACAATGTCTATTGCTAGCGTAGTTGGAAGTACTATGTAAGTGATGGTATGCAGACATTTCAATATTTCACATACCCATGGTCTTTTTATAATTATTATTTTTATTTATTTATTTATTTATTTATTTATTTAGACTTTTTGTCAACAGTTTCTCCTAAGAACAGAGTATATCATCAAACACAGGGATAGGCCTAATCAAGCTCAATAGCTAAAATAAATTTTCACATGTCTCAGATACCCTACATGTTATGGTCTGATGCATATAAAGGCAATATGATGGTAATGATGTGGAATTCCCAATTCAGATTAAGTTGATAATCTTGATAGCAGGTGGCCTCAGATTTATTGATCCTTTAATCCATCTAGGGTAGTCTTTAGTTGAAATATTTGTATTTAGTCTATATTCATGTTGCAACAATATAGGTAAAGCATATAGTAATTCTTAAAGGTATCCAATAAGTTATTTAATTGAAAGAATTGGTTCACGATTTGGATTTGCATCAAAATAACTCACAATTAAGTGTGTATCTTATCTTTTCTACTGTTATGAAGTGATTTTTTATCAAAAATATTATTATGACAGTTCTGTTGCGAACAACATTGTTGCACAGAGGCAGAATGGTCATTTATCCAGAAACCAAACAGTTAGCTAGCCAGCTTATCCGGATGATCAGCAGCTTATCAGGATTAGCTCTTATCAACAGATTATTCAATAAGCTGCAGCTGCCCCGAACCGACCCTTTGTTGTTAGCATCCCTAGAGGTCTTCAGCTTCATCATTTGTATCACTCGACGGCATCATCTCCATCTTTGGTTTCGTTTCAAAGGTTCATCAACTTTGAACAAATTATACAAACCTTCAAAAGGCGTTGTAACCTTCTTCCTACGTCGTTTGTGTCAATTGAACAAATCAGCATCTTCAGTTTCGTCGTTAGCATCCCTAGACATCTTTGGCGACGTCATCGCCATCTTCAATTTCATCTTTGATTTTATTCGAAGGCTTCATCGGCTTCGTTGGTTTCATCAGCTTAGGTGATCGATTTTGACGACTTCTTCGGCTTTAGTTGGTGTATTTGTCTTCGCGTTCGTCAAGGCAGTTGTCTCCTACAGCTTGGTCTCGCTCTTCTCGAGAGTTGAGTTCATCTCACCTTGAGCTCATCCCTACTGATGCATTCTGGAAACCACCGGTGGGAATAGGTGATTCAATCTCCTAGAATATTCAATGATAATTATGGTTGTGGATCATAAATATATTATGACAAATTTGGTTTTATTGGTGGCCAAACTTACATATGAAAAATTAAATGATGTCAATAATTGTTATCGGAAAAAACTGTGAGAATCTATTTAAGGAGTATTTTTCAACAAAGTCGTCTCATTGATAATCCTCCAGTTGATACTAATTCAAATTATTCTAAGTGGATGAGAATTGATGGCTACCTTATAATACAAATATGGAACTCTATAGAAACCCAATCAATCTGATCATTTTATTCATTTTAGTCGTGTTAGAGATGCGACAAAGGAATTGACATTTGTATTTTCTGAGAGAAAATACTTCTCGAATCTTTGATGTATGCAAGGAGTTCTATCAAGCTAAACAATAGGATCAATCATTTAACATGTATCACATACACTTTAAACGTGTTTATGAAGAATAAAATGCACTATTGCCCTTCAGCATTGATGTCCAAATTCGGCAAGCTCAAAGATAACAAATAATTATCATGAGTTTTCTAGTTAGCCTCAACTCTCAATATGAAAATGTCAAATCACAGATCTTGTGTGACCCTGGATGTACTACGATGAGGGAATCCTATGATAGAACATTGCATATGATTCTGAATTCTCAGGCCTCATCCGTACAATAACCTAATGCTATTGCGAGTCAGATAAAATATAGAAATCAGCAAACCCCAGTCTCAGGACAATTACAGAAGTGAAATTCCAAAATCTAGAAATCAAAGGTCTAAGGTAATGTGCTGATAGTATTACTGTCATGAATCTAATCATACGAAGATGTGTTAGAAGTTGCTCAAAAAGAACTAGAAGTGAGGTCTCATATAATCAAACTCTCTTGATATATGCATATGAATATGCTAAATTTATCAAATTTCAAGCAGCATCTAAGAAATACTCATCTATTAGAGCCCTTGTTGAGTTAAATAACAATGATACTTGTCTTTTTTCCTCTTCCTTAGAATGGGTCATTGATGTTGGTGTTGCACATCACATGACAACTAATACAAAACTCTTTTCTACCTTTCATAAGCATCTTTCATTCGTCACTTTAGCATATGAATCAAACTCTAATGTTATTGGTTCTAACACTATCAATGCTACACCCACAGTCTCTAACTTTAATTCTCAGTTTACCTCAATTCATTTTTAATCTTATTTCAAGTAGCAAAATTACATTTGTTCTTAATTGTTGTATCTTATTTTTCCTAACAATTGTCTAGTTATGGATCTTATGAAGGAGATCATTGGTTAAGTATGAGAAGCAAGGGTATACATTTTGAATAATGAGGTATCTCGACTCGTAGTTTGTTCTGACACATTATCTCCTTGTGAGATTTATTGTCGATTAGTAACCATCACTATCAATGCAAAAAAAAAACTGATAGTCTCAATTTCAACGACTACATTTTTAATTGTGAGTAATGTCAATTTGCTACACACCATCATTTGTATTCTACTCTCGGAGTTAATAAAAGAGTATGTCATAGTTTTTTGTTGACTCATTCTGATGTCTGCCGACCTTATCCTATTTTATTTAATGGATTATTTTTTTCATATGACTTGGATTATCTTTATGGAATCTCATACTGAGTTACAGTCATATTTTAATCTTTTTGTTCTGAAATTAGAATTTAATATAATGTTTTGGTTAAGATTCAGAGAAATGACAATGTCAAAGAATATTTTATGCACAATTTCAGACTTACATGACCCAAACAGGATGATTCATCAGTCATTCTATGTCCAGAATCCATCTTAAAATAGAGTAGCTGAAAGGAAAACTAAACATTTTCTTGAGAGAGCTAGAGCTCTTTTATTTCAAATGAATGTGCCTAAACAACTCTAAGTTGATGTAGTTTCGACTGCATGTTTTTTGATTAATTGGATGCCTTCTACTATTCTACAGAACTAGACAACAACAACAACAAAGCCTTAATCTCACTAAGTGGGGTCGGCTACATGAATCCTTTTTCTCCATTGCGTCCTATTTAGAATCAAGTTTTAGTTTAATTCTAATAAACTAAGATCATTTTTTATGCAATAAGCCCAAGTTTTCCTAGGTCTACCTCTGCCTTTCTTAACATAATTGTATCTAAAACATCTACTCTCCTAATCGGATCATCAGGTGGTCGACGTTTAATGTGACCAAACCATCTAAGGCGAATCTCTCTAATTTTATCCGTCACTGGTGCAACACCAACCCTATTACGGATATATTCATTTCGCATTTTGTCTCTAAGTGTAAAGCCACTCATCCACCTAATCATTCTCATCTCGGCAACACTTAACTTAGCATTATGCTTCTCTTTTAAAGGCCAACATTCAGCACCATAGAGCATTCTCACCACCATCTTATAAAATTTTCCTTTCAATCTAAGCGGTACTTTCCTATCACACAATAGGCTGGACGCATTCCTCCACTTCAACCAACCAACCTGAATTCTACTATTAACATCCCCATCTATATCACCATCGTGTTGAACAATGGACACGAGATATCTAAATCATTCATACCTTTTAACAATTTGATTACCCAAAATTACACTTCTGTCACTAGAGCTACTATTACTAAAATTACATTCCATGTATTCAGTTTTAGTTCTACTCAAACGAAGACCTTTAGACTTCAATGTAGACCTCCATAATTCAAGTTTTTCTTGGGCTTTTTCTCTCGTCTTATCCACGAGGAGGATATCATCAGCAAAAAGCATACACCAAGGTACATCCTCTTGTAAATGCCCCGTAAGACCATCCATAGATAAAGCAAAAAGATATGGGCTTAAAGCCGATCCCTGATGTAAACCAACAAAAATAGTAAAAAATTTGGTCAATCCTCCTTCAGTTCGAACACATGTAACGTACTACAGTATACATATCTTTAATGACTTGAATATAAGTCATATCAACACCTTCTTCTCAAGGACTCTCCAAAGAACGTCTCTAGGAACCTTATCGTAAGCTTTTTCTAAATCAATAAAAATCAAATGTAGATCCCCCTTATTATCTATGTACTTCTCCATCAAACATCTCAATAAATGTATAGCTTCCATAGTAGAAATGCCCGGCATAAATCCAAATTGATTATGAGAAACCTTGGTAATACGTCTTAACATATGTTCAATTACCCTCTCCCATAATTTTAAAGTATGACACATCAATTTAATTCCTCTATAATTTGCACACTCTTGTGCATCTCCTTTATTCTTAAAAATGGGGACCAAAATACTCTTCCTCCACTCCTCCGACATCTTTTTAGTTTTTAAAATAATATTAAAAAGTTTAGTAAGCCAAGAAACCCCCAAATCACCTAAACATTTCCACACTTCAATTGGGATATCATCAGTTCATACAAACTTTCCACCCTTGGTTTTTAAATTTACTAGACACCCTAACAACTTTTATTTCCAATTTACTCTCTTTCCTATTGAATCACACATATTCAGGTGTACTGATTTTGTTCGCGATACTCGTCCATAAGTTTCTAAATTGGACCCTAGCTCACTAAGGTGTCTTTCTAGGATATTTTTGTTTGCAAAAAATGTATCAATGTATTTCCCCTCTTAAACAGGTACATGATTTCTGCTATAATGTCACATTTCATGAACAAACGTAATTCTTTGGTGCTCATTGAAGCATAAATTATCACAAGATTCTGAAATTAATGTATCACATCATAAATTCAGATCTTGCTCCAGGTCCACCTCTAGTGCCTCAGCATAGACTACCTATCACTAATGTTTACTCAAATGACCCTGTCCCGCAAATCATAATTTAGTATCATCTTCCTTAATGGATCATCCTTCCAGTGACCTTGATTTACCTATTGTTCTTAAGAGGTAAACATCAATGCGTCTATCCCATTTTCTCATGTTAAATATAATCAGTTTCTTTCACATCTTGCTCGTTTGTTGCTTCTCTTGACAGTATTAAGATTCCAAGATTTATTGAAGAGGCCTTATCCCATTCTGAGTGGCAGGCAACTATGTTTGATGATATGAATGCCTTAACTAAAAATGAAAATTAGGAATTAGTTGCACTACCTTATGACAAGAAGGTTTTTAGTTGTAAGTCTGTCTTTGCAATTAAGTTTCATTTTGATGGATTTGTAACTCGTCTTAAAGCTTAGTTGGTTATTAAGGTTTATGCTTGAACTTATGGGATCGACTACTAGTAAAATTCTATTTTGTAGCTAAGTTGACTTCAATTCAACTATTTATATCCTTGGCTGCAAAGAATAATTGGCCTTTGCACCAAGTAGATGTGAAGAATACTTTTTTGCATGGTGACCTTCTAAGAGAAGTATACATGGAGTAACATCTTAGGATTGTTGTTTAGGGGTAGTCTGAAATATATATCACCTTCAGAATTTCAAGATTAAAACAAAGCCCTTAAGCATGATTTAGAAAGTTTAGTCAAATCATAAAAGAGTTTGGGATGCAGAAAAGTAGAAGTGATCCCACAGTATTCTATAAGCAATTTGCTTCAAGAATCATTCTATCGGTGGTTTATGTTGATAACATTATTATTACTAAAAGCAACGTACAAGAAATCTTAGAACGAAAAACATTTTTTTAAAATCAATTCAAAGCTAAAGATCTGGGTTCATTGAAATACTTCTTGGGGATTATCAAGGAGCAAGAAGGGTATTTTTTTATCTCAACGAAAGTATGTGTTAGATTTGTTAGTAGAAACTAAAAAATTAGGAGTCAAACGACGTGGTATTCTGATGCTTCAAATCAGTAACTTATCAAGAATGAAGAGTCTTTTAATATAGAACGTTAGTTAAAAAAAATAAACTATCTCATAGTAAGTTGTCTTGACATTGTGTATTCAATTAGCACTATGAGTCAGTTTATGTCTCCACCACAGCCTATCATTCGTCAGCTTTAGAACAAACAGTATACTACGTCAAGGAAGCTCCTAGACAAGGTATTCTATAACAGTATCATGGCCATAGAAATATTGAATACTACTCATATACAGATTGGGAAAGTTCTAAGATGGATCAAAAATCTATTACTAGATATTGCATCTTTGTTTGTGATAATTTAGTCTCATGGAAGAGTACAAAACATAATGCAGTGTCACAGTTCAGCATTGAATCTGAGTATCGAGCAATGGCACAAACTTCGAATGAAATGATGTGGGTCTCATAACTCTTGACTGAAATTAGTTTTAAAAAGATTGTTTAAGCAAAGTTGTGGTGTGATAACCAAGCTGTAATTCATACTATCTCAATTCTGTCTTTCATGAGCAAACTAAGCAAGAAAAGATAGATTGTCATTTTGTTCGTGAAAAGATTCAGCAAAATTTAATTTCTACAGCTCATTTTAAGACTAGAGAGTAACTAGGAGATATCTTCACAAAGGCCCTTAATGGAACTAGGGTCACTTGTATTTGTAACAAGCTAGGCAATGATAAATATCTCTGCTTTAGCTTAAGGAGGAGTGTTATGGAAAGTAATAAATAGGAAACTTGTATTCTAGGAAGCTTATATATTTAAAATATTTGATATTAGGCAATCAAATTTGAGAAGATCTAATTACATAATATTTTCTTATGTTATTCCTAATCTAGATAGTTGGGAGTATGTATAAATATGTAATATATGTTTACAAAAGTGAACAAGAAAAGAAGTAGCTTTTATGTTATACATAAAATAATATTTAGGATTATCTACTTCTCTTCTTATTATGTGCCCCTCCATATATTTAATAGTGGATTTATATGTGCCTCCTCACCCCATGGATATAGGTCATTCTTAGCCAAATAAAATAAATTCTAGTTTTATTATCTATGTGTGGTTGTGTTTTTAAATCCAATATTGCATGTGTGTGTAATGCCTTCTTCTGTTTTTCTAGATTAATCATATTAATTTGTTTGACAATGACCAAGGGAATTAATTAGGGCATTTTAATTGCAACAAAAAAAGTTCATTGCATTTCAGACACATAAAACATGAAAAGTCGCATAGATATGCAAACTAAGTGCAAGATTATAGCACTCATTTCAGATATACATTTACAGTATGTACGCCTCAAAAATATTTCAAGAATTTTGATAAGCATTATGACACTCAATAATAACTTATAGTTTAATTTACACTACTAAATATGTATTACAAAAAAGAAGAACTATGCCATCTTTGGCATGCTAAATATGCTAAGATAAAAGGATTATTAAAATCCTTGGGTTAACTCATTGCATGCTCAACTTGTTCTCTTGATGCAACACTTTCAAATAGTGTGAAGGACATGAATCTAAGAGAAGCATGGAGTGGCTAGAAATCTAAAATAGCAAATTAGCGAACTTTTGGGTGTGTTGCCTATATATGGTTACCATACACAAGAAAAAGAAAGTTTGATGATTTTGCGTTAAGTGTGCTTTATAAGGTACAATGAACAATTAAAGGCAAACAAATTTTATAAAACTAACAAAAAGGAAGTTGAGTAATGGAGATGTGTACGAAGATACTAAAGGAATAAGAACTTTAATAGGAGAACCAAAGTAAAGCTACCTATTATAGAATGAAGCAAGACAACTAGTAAGGGAAATTACTAAACAGAAATAGCATACACCGACAACATTGCCGAGAAAAATCGATAAAAGTGGCACAATCTAAAATCCAAAACAAATTTAACACATCATTGCCCTAAAACCCAATAAGAATGACGTGCTTAGAAGAAATATATGGACATACAAGAAGAACAAAGCATACTTCTTTTAATTGCTGGCTGTGAGTCTCTTAAATGTGACGATGCAATGAATGTTCAAAATTGGCGAACAAGAATGGAAGAGGAGATAAGGTTAAATACAAGAAAGTGAGGCATGAAAGTTAAGTAAACTTCCACTCAATCAAAGTGATATTAGGGTCCATGCAATTGGTGTGTAAGATCAAGAGAGGTGTTCATAAGATAATCAGTCTCTACAAGGTGAGACTAATAAGTAGCTAACGCGATGAAATAGTTAAATTCACTAGCAACACAATGAACGTGAAACATAATGACAACTTGATAAATTGATATAAAATCAAGATTTCTAAATGAAGCTCATGAGAAGGATTCAAAAGGCTTCATTGCCAAAGGCCATGAAGACGTGGCATACAGGCTGAAGAAAACCCTATAGAACTTAAAAAAAAAAAAAAAAGCATAAAGGCTTCACAATGCTCATATTGATACCTAACTGGATAAGAATGTGTTAATAAAATGCCCATACAATCACAACTAGTACATTAAGGCCAACCAATAAAGTTCTGATTGTTATCCTATATATTAATGGCACACTCTTCATAAGAGGTTTGAAGATGTTTAAAGAATTATTTAAATGATATAATATTTTTAATAATGATTGAAAGTTATAAGTAGGATCAATAACAGCCATTCCAATGTTTGTGTACTAATAGGTTAATTGGGTTCAGATTAGGCTAGATAGGATTTTAGCTTGATCTAGGCTATTCCAATGGTCGATTGGACTAAATTTATCAATGGTTGACTAATACAAACCTATTGGAAGTCGCCAACTTAAAATAAGTTTAAAAGAAAATTATATGCTAATATCACTCTTTATTGCATTTTTATTCAGACTGGTTCAACCACTTAAGGTTTATGTGTTCTGTTTACCAGCCAATTTTTATAGGTTGATCTCTAATTCTTGTAAATCTAGTTTTCTAATCAAACCTAACCAACTTAAATAATTATTCACAATTCAACTGCCCGACCCATCTGATTTTCACAACACAGGTCATAAAATCTCCTCTCCCTCTTCTCTTCTATTTCTAATTGAGTGTGGTGTATGTGGCCAAAAAAAAAAAAAAGAGAGAGAGAACAAGAAGTTAAAAGATATACTTTAGAGTGACTATCCTTACCCTTTTTGAATCAACAAATGAGCAATCATTGCCCTATCTCGATGCAAAAATAAATTTCATCAAGCATCCGAGCAACTCACCATAAGCCTGATTTGGATCAAAAGCCTGCATGTCCTCTACATGCAGAGTCAAAGGGAAATAGCCAACCGCATATTTGCAGATAAATCTGTAACCATCCCCAACCAAAATCATCCAAAAACTCAACTTCTAAACAAAATCTCGCATCAATTCGAAAGCAAATAACATAAATAGAACCTTGCTAGCTTCCGCCCTAACTTGTTCTTGTCATTTAGGGGAATCACCATGAAGAACAGCTGCACCGCGAAGACTCTAGAAAGGCAGAAGTAGATAAAGCAAAAAAAATAACGTCACAAACATAACTAGAGCAAATCAAGAAGAAACAAAAAAGGACGAGGGGACAAACAAGGCGGCGATTCGTGCGGGGAGGAGAAGTAGAGAGACAAAGACGAGGACGACATTTAAGTGGATGGCACCAAGCCAGAGAGTGAGGGCTATTGTTGTGCGGAAGAAAGAGTAGTCGGTTCCCTGAAAGGTCGCCGGAGAGGCGACGGACTGAAGCTGATCGTCGCCGGTCCTTGCGCCCATTTCTGAGAACGATTGCACAGAGGACTGCCAAGAGAGGAGCGGCATGTCACGCTCCCAAAAGAGCTCTTCAGGAGGTGGGCAGCCCAGGATCTTTATGCATCGCTTGGCCCTGCACCTGCCGATGCGGGACTAAACGTCCGCGACATTCTCCTCCACCCAATCACGTGGCGCTCTCGTCACGGATCGGCCCACCGGAGGCCCTACACCGCGTGGAGTCCCCACAACCGGCAGGCAGCACTCCGCTCCGATACCACTTATCACGCTCCCAAAGCAGCTCAGAGGCGGGCGGCCCGGGATCTTTATGTCACTGCGGCCCTCACACTAGCTGATGTGGACTAAATGTCCGTGACATTCTCCCACCCGATCACGTGACGCCTCGTCGCGGATCGGCTCACCGAGGCCCTACACGTGGAGAGCCTCACGCCGGCAGCAGACTCGCCCGAGCACACTCGTCACGCTCCCGAAAGAGCTCTTTCGGGAGCGCTGACAGCTCTGTCACGCTCCCAAAAGAGCTCTTCCGGGAGCGCGGCCATGGCGTACGGAGCGGCATCGCTCGCCGGTGCGGGGACTCTCCACGGTGTAGGGCCCTGCGAGTCGATCCGCGTGACAAGGCGTCACGTGATCGGGGAGAGAATGTCACGCGACATTTAGTCCCACATCGGCTAGTGCAGGCCGAGCAGCGTACATAAAGATCCCGGCCGCCCACCTCCCGAAGAGCTCTTTGGGAGCGTGACAATGTCACGGACATTTAGTCCCACATCGGCTAGGTGTAGGCGCCGAAAAGCAGACATAAAGATCCCTGGCCGCCCACCTCCCGAAGAGCTCTTCGGGAGCGCGATGCAGTGGTATCGGAGCGGGATCGCCTGCCGGCTGTGGGGACTCTCCACGGTGTAGGGCCCTCGGTGGAGCCGATCCGTGACGAGGCGGCCACGTGATCGGGTGGAGGAGAACGTCACTGGACATTTAGTCCCACATCGGCTAGTGCAGTGGCCGAAAGCAGTACATAAAGATCCCGGGCCGCCCACCTCCCGAAGAGCTCTTCTGGGAGCGCGACAAGTGAGTATCGGAGCGAGTATCGCCTCGTCGGCTGTGGACTCTCCACGCGTGTAGGGCCCTCGGTGGAGCCGATCCGTGACGAGGCGTCACGTGATCGGGTGGAGGAGAATGTCACGGACATTTAGTCCCACATCGGCTAGTGCAGGAGGCCGAAAAGCGAGCATCAAAGATCCCTGGCCGCCCACCTCCTGAAGAGCTCTTTTGGGAGCGTGACAGGCAGCTTCTAGACTGAGCAGGATTGGGGAGTCGAGTATTTAAATATAAAAAAGTCTTCCACGTGCAAATTTTGAATGTTGTAAATTTTAGATTTAGATATTATGAATAAGCGGCATTTACATGCATACCACCTAATCCTTATTCTTATTGCATTTATATATTAACATCTAAATTTAATTATTACATTTATACCAAGTAAATCTTTCATAAATACGAAAAGTGGCATGCATGTAAAAAATTAAATTTAAATTTTAAATACATGAATACAAAAGAATTGAGTGGTATGTTTGTAAATCTTCCTAAATTATAATATTTATTTACAAAAATTAAAACTAGCTAATTTTTAGGGTGGTGCAAGATATGATTAGCTGAGAAGAATTTTATGAGCAAATATATACCTAATGTTACATATTTTTCAACGTTGTGATATCAACATTTAATAAGGCATAAAACCCATCAATTCAGCCAGACAGGATAGCAAATATATAGAGACATGATATCTTAAATATGCCTAACTGCGAGTTCTCCCATTAATTCCAATACACTTGGCTGGTTCACCTAATAATATCACAATAATATATCTCAAGTGTTGTACACAGAAGTAAGAAGTACAGCCGCACACCTAGTTCTATTTTTATGTACTAAGACTCCGTTAGGGGCAGCTTATCCACAGCGATGGTGTTTTTTGAAAACTTCGTTTGAGCAGCTTATTTGAAAACGTTGTTGATTTTTTACACTAAACGCGGAAGATGGGTTGAACCCTCCGATCCGCGTTTCTAGATAAACGATTTATTTGAATAAGCACAAGCTGTCTCAAACATACTCTAAGTTAAATTATGCATTATATACTTACAAGGGCGGACGAAGGGAGAAGGCGAATATAAATTTTTTCTCTTAAAAATCAATAAAAGAGAGTACGATTATTGAAATAATGATAAGTCAAAGACGTATTAAGTAACAGATCTACGTGTATATATTAATGGAATCCCTTAGATAAAAGGCTAAAGGGACTGTTAAGATCCCTAAACAAATAATGAATAGATTATTGGCGACACGTGACCCAGCGACTAAAAAACAATATTTTTCTCCATGAAACGAGGAACATGTGTTCCTGTTAAAAAAAACAAACAAAATAAAAATTTAATTAACCTCAAATTGTTCATTGTGGGACACACGATACGTGTGATTGAGTAGTTCTTATGGGACTTCTATCAGATTATCTGATCATGCAAACTCAATTTTACTGATCTGAATCCGGTTTTAATCTTAAGTCTATTAGATTTTGAATTGAACTGATTGAAAATCATATATTTCTTTTTTAAAATAAAATATAACAAAACAATACACACTTATTTTTACTTGATATAAACTTCATTTTATTTTGATTTTCAAGCTGAACTCTTAGCAGCTTCATTGTTCAGCAACTAAGATGATGCTAATGGTATGATTTCAATGAGTGAATGTTCGTACTTGACAAGATGAACACAATGCCAAACTAACTTAGATTGTAGCAAACTTGAATTTCAGCAAACTTACAGTTAAACTAACAGCTTGACGAGACGAACACAATGACACCAATGTTATTCTAATATGGTCAAACCAAGCCTAGATTGAAGTGTTAAGTCACTTTTAGAAGCTTCTACTTCTCAATTTGAAGGTTTAATAGATTTCAAATTTGATAAGCTTCTAGTTGAATTAAGCATCACAATGAGACAAATCCAACGAGCCTAAAATCACTCAATTCCAACATCATTAAAACAATTAAATATCCATCAAACACCATTTTGGGTCTATCTAATGGAGTTTCTTGATTCCTTCGTTATTTTCAGGGAGGCCTCTCCCAAAGGCCTTGAACCAGAGGAAGCCCAAGACTTGAAGGAGAAGAAGTTGAGGATCAGTGTTCTACACCAAAGGTCCAACGAACACACCGCTTTTGCAACTGCCAACCACCGTCGACCATCGCTCGTCGGCCATTGTTAGGTGCCCCTTGCTCATTACAATAAAGCTCCTTGTAGAATCACGGCGTGTGCTACAAAGTCCCGACTTGCACTATAGAGTAACGACCAATATTGTTGAATAACAAAGCATCTTATGAGCAACATTTCTTGAAGAAGTAACAATGTGCACCAAAGATAGTATAACAATACCTCAAAGATAAAGTAACACGCACCCCTCAGACAGTGTAACAATGCATCTTAAAGACAGTGTAACGACGCACCTCAAAGTGGGTGTAACTACCCACCCCAAATACTGTGCAATGGTGCACCCTACATATGGTGTAATGACACATCCCGAAGGCAGTTTAACAACACACTTCGCAAAAGCTGTTTACAATCATTTTATTGGGAAATAGTGACTTTCTCCTAACTCCTAAAGCTCTCTCCTTGTCACCCACCACTATGACTTACATGACCAACTATGACTTAAGTGGTTTATAACTTTTGCAACTTCTAACTTCAGCCTCTATAACATTCAAATACTATCACTACTCATACAGCTCTCAACTTTAGCCTATTTGATCTGCGAACATTATCATAGCTTTTGCAGCTACCAACTCTTGCCTTTGTGGCATAAAAAAGTTATCGCAACTCATGCAACTTCTATCTTTAACATATGTGGCTTACATACATTATCAAAACTAATGTAGCTTCTAACTCTGGCCTCAGTGGCCTACAAATGTTATCACTACTCATGTAACTTACAACTCAGGCCACTGTAGCTTACAAACGTTATCACGGGTTGTGAATCTCCCAACTCTAGCCTTTGTGGTTTATGAATGTTAGCCTACAACTGCTAACTTTGGCCTCAGCAGGCTATGAATGTTGTAACAACTTCCGCAACTATCTACTAAGGCCTTTATGGCCAACGACGTTCTTGAAGAAAAAATCTATAACTTACATGGCCAACTACTACAATGACTATCAACTATAGCTTTTATAATAAGTTAGTGTTACATCCACCATCTACAACATTCATGGTGGACTATTACCTTCCTAACAAATGATTCTAGCCTTTGCGGCCCATTATGACTATTGTGTTTGAACTATTATTGCATATAAACTTTGTAATTTCATTTTCTCTAACTCAAAAGAAATGTAAGCTTGTGTACTCACTATTATATAATAAATTATTTTAACATATCACCATGTAAAAAATTTTGTTGTCTCTACATGTGACTTTTATTATCTGAGTGTGTGTTGGATTTTCGTGCAACACTAAAATGCAAAGTAATCACTATACCACCATGAATTTTCTGACACGCACCGTTCATGATAATTATTGTTAATGGACGTTAATGTTGTTTATTAGAATGGGGCAGGGTTCTTCAAGTCTTTAAGTTCTATCATAATTGTGCTCAACGTATCCTTCATGTAGAGAATGAGAGTATATTTATAATTTTTTAGAAGATTGATAATTTTAACTGATACATGCAAATTTTTTATCATAAATCTTTTTGGCATTTAAGCAACTTAATTGTATATTATTGAGTGATATTAGTCCATTGGATTCCTCTCACCAAGACAATTATTTAGTATAAGCACACAATATCCAGAGACCATTCTATTTTTTAATTAATATCTCAAAATTTTCAATTACTTTTAAAATGATTCATTTAAGTTTATTTGGACTTGGATGAAAGAACTTTTAATGTTGTTGAGTTTGTCTCATCAAAAAATATATTTTTTTACTATAAAGTTTAAAATGCTATAATTTGAATGTTTCTAAAATAATTTCTTAAAATTACAATTAAAATATTATAGAAAAATTCATTACTAGTTTGGTGAATTTTTCAATAATTATTAGTTTGTTGAATCTGAAATTGTTTTTGGGTCACTCAAAGTGCGTGCGAGAGGAGTAAAAAGACAGATATCAAGAGGGAGAGAAAGATAAAGCAAGAGAAATAATTTCAATATTGGGTTTATAACGCCCAATGAATAGTAAAAATTAGTCCAGTTCTTTTATAATAAATGATTCCCCTATTTATAGAGAATCTATATTAATAAATAAAATTACATTTCTACCCCTCATAAAGATATCGCTTGCAACGATATGCGAGTAATTAATCATCCTATTGTTGTCTTATGCTTCAGTCAGCTTTGCTAAGTTAGACATCCTCAGAAGATTTGTTTCTATTGAGATACTTGACATTTATGTTAAGTTGATTCCATCAAATGAGACTTGTGAGCTAAGTCTTGCTTCGAGTTGACTCACGTGTCGAGTAAATTTTTGTATCAGACCAGTATCTCCTGCTGAAGGTCAAACATTTACGATTTGAGCATCCTTCTATAAATCCTTGGATGGGTCAGTCGATAGTGATCACTCAACCTTCGGTCACCTTTTGTTCAGTCGGCTTGGCGGGTCTCGTGGCTTCCTTGTAGTGTGTTTCCCTTCATTATACTTCTTTTTTCTAGGCTGTTAGATTTTTGAGAGATTAGTACTAATTATTTTTTATGTATATATTATAGCTCTCTAGTTCTCGTGCTCATTGAAAGTGATATTGTGATGAAGACAAGTGAATTAAATGCAAAACGTGAATATATTAATTTCAAAATGACTCAATGGTTAGACTCACTTGATTATGGAGCTTCTAATTTATATAAATAGGGCAATGAGAGGTCTTTCTATGCCTATTTTGTTTCACGACTTTCTTAGTTTAGACAATTCACCTCTTATGCCAATGCTCGGTTCTTTAATAGACAATATCACGAATTTTCAAGCTAGTGTTCCAACAAAAAATCTGATTTTCTCTGTGTTTGCCAAAGCAAAGGATGAGATTGACTAGAGGGCATGAGGAGAAATATAATTGTTGCGAAGAGGAAGAGGCTTTCACTGTCGAATCAGGTGGGTTCATCTGATTACCTCTTAGGTACCATGCCAAAAGATGTTCAGCGACCAACATGATCACTGATCTAATTGCTCAACTACCTACTACACTCGCTACAGTGCATCACCGTCCCACTAGTTGGACCACTCAAATGGGGTCTCGGAAGCTTCCATAGCTTCTATCAGTTCTCTCTGGTGAGCTTACAATATCTGAGTCAATTTAGTTCCTGAGTATGAAAGACTTTTTTTTCTGTTTATAATGTTCATTCCTTGAATTTCAACTTATGTTTGTATGATGCAGATACTTCAGTTCATCTAATTCCAAATGAGGCTCTGGTCGGTTGGTTGAAGAAAGTAGAGCATACAGTAGGTGGGAGCGGTCGTCTCTCTAGTGAGGATGGTGAGGTTGATCGTCATAAAGATCCCCCTCCTCCCTCCTGAGACATATAGCAAAGCTGTAGAGGAGGTTGAGACATCTCATGGGGTTAGTGTTTTTTTGTCTAGATGAGATTGAAATCTCCCTCATTTGAATGACCAAGATTCAATGAAATGGGGGAGATACGCTGCTGACTCACATGGTGAAGGTGGGGGGACAGTGACAACTCTCCATCATATGCTTTCAGACGTGCATGAGAAGTCTTAGCTTTCTAAGGCGCGGGCTGAGTTAGGTAGGTTGAATCAGTTTAGGTTCGGCTGGGGTATGTCTCAACTGATGCGGCATCTCGGACTCCCTTGAAGAGTATTTTTTCTTAGAGAAATTATGAGGTGCTTTATTATAATTTTAAAGTGTTATCATGCAATAAAGTTGTTTATTTTTTTCTTTTTTTATGTTGTTTCTATCTTCTTGGTGATCCTCTATAGATATGACCGATAATTTCCAATTCTACCCCTACAAAGTGGTTAAACTTTCTTCGTTCCTATATAAATGGGTTTAGATACAATAGACAAACTTTGCACTTTTTCTTCTCTAGCTCCTTCAAAATTTTCCTTGTGTTCTATTTTGAAAATCATTTGATGGCTCCTTGGTACTCTCCAAAGGATTTTGGGTTGACAGTCCAAGATGATCAATCAAGAACGACTCAAGAAGAATTTCAGTTGTTACAACTAAGTTGTCCCTTTAAGGTGTTTGTCAAGCTTCGAGCTGCTCGTGGGGCAGATCAGACAAACTAAAATTATGGGGAAAACTTATTATTTTACAAGAATTAGTTTCAACTTGGCCTTCACCTTCCATTATGCACCGAGCTACTCTCTATCTTTGCTAACTTGGTCATCCCGATACAAGTGAAGCCAAACTCCATCGCACCATCATGAACTTTGTTATATTCTATTGATGTCAAGGGATCCTTTGTTTGATTGAGTTATTCAATTATATATTGATTTTCTAGGTCGACCAGAATGAGTTTGTTCAATTTTCGTCGGCTAGCAAATTGTAGTTGGAAGCAGCGGTTCAACCTGACTTCTTCTTCGAATGGCTGGTCCATTCAAATAATTCCATTTGGTGGATTAGATTTGGGATGGCCCAATCATACAAGGAAACAATCTAACCACAAAGTGCTTATTCCCTTTAAGCCAAACTCAAATGTATCCTTGAAAGGATATATATACCACTTTCATGAGTAGGCTAGCATATCTTCCACATTCACCTGTGATGAGTGGGATACTAAAGATTTGGGCTCGCTCGAAGTGTGTAACCAAAAATAATGCTGAGAAAAATTACATGGATTTTACTTATATATAGCAGGCATCAATCGAAGTTGACTTTAGTTAATCAAGATACAAAAATATAGGATATAGGAAAATGCACTAACCAAAGTATACTCAGCCCTAAAGCTAAGCTCAAAGCCCCTTGAAGCGCATCTTCCAAACTCACCTATAATGAACAGGACAAGCGCATATACCACACACATCTATGATGAGTGGGACGAGCTAATTAGGATCCGCGTAAGGCGTGTAACCAAAAAAGGTAGTTCAAGCAAACTGCCCTAACTTCGTCTTTTATGGGATTTTGGTGCTATTGCTTCAAGGAAAAAAAAAAACGCTTGGATTCGTATAGGAAAACAAGCAAAGTGACTTGGCGCCTAGGCGCCCCAATTGTGACGCCTACTTTCCCGCATCTCAGAAAAACATGCTATTTTGAGCGCTTTTGGGCGCCTTGGCTCTAGAAACTGGTGCTAGACTTCCATGGGCTTAGTTTTAAACCTCTGGGAATTAATTTTGGACACCTAGACGCCGGTCTAGCCCTGAAAACTATAATTTAAATTAGCACGGAGAAAATATTATAATAAATGAAATGCTTTTCATAAGATAATTTATCAGGGAGAGATAGTAGTGAGGAGAAGAGAAGATAGAAAACAAGAATTTGAATAGGAGTAAAGAAGATGAATAAAGAATTCAAGTAAAACAAAGTGTTGCAGAAGTGAAGTAAACTGAAGTAGAGTGTAAAAGAAGTGAAGTGAAATGAAGTTTATTAGAAGTGAAGTGATGTGAAGTGAAGTGAAGTGTAGAAGAAGTGAAGTGAAGCGAAGAAGATAGAAGTTAGAAGGAGAAGAATATAGGAAGTAGGAGAAGAAGAAGAGGAAGAAGATAGAAGATGTTTACAATAGGGTTGTCTAAGAACTCTGGAAGAGAGGAGGAAGCCGACCGAACGGAGCACCGAACTAAGAGAGAAAGGAGAAGTGAGGGTGTGGAGTGTAATATATGAGAGTGTCTCTAGTGGTGAAGAGGGGCCTCAAATAGAGTGGAGAGGCTGTGTGGTCTAAAGGACGCATCACTTGGCACTCGAAATTGAGCGGGAGTCCCTCAAATAACTTATGGTGTTGTCACGTTGTCGGACAACGTGGTCATGCCGCCCGCTTGGGTTGGTTGGCATGGTTACCCCACCACGCGGTGTGACCACGCTCGAAGAGGGGTTTTGGGGTAACCACGCCAAAGAGTGGTGTGGGCATGCCAACTAAGGCTAGGGTTTTGGGGCTTTTTAGCTCATTTCGAGTTTCAAAACCTTACCAACATAAAATATCTTTCGATGGGAGGACAGGAGATATTTTAGTCAAGAAGTGGTTAACCAAAAATGAGTTTAACACTTTGTTGTCAGCTGCACTTTGTACTTATCAAAATTGATTCCTCAACATGTATCTGTCCAAAGCAGTCAGATTCGATTCAACGCACTTCGATCATACACACACCCACACATAACAATAATAATAATAATAATAATAATATTATTATTATTATTATTATTATTATTATTATTGTTATTATTAAATTTGTCACAAATGACTAGAGTGTTATCGAGTCGAGTTTGAGTCACAGTGAACTTGAGACTCGAGCTTTACTCCACTGCAAAAAAACAGCTTGAACTCGAGCTAAACTCAATCACCCATTATCAAGCTCATGAGGCCGGCTCATCCGGAAGGAAGTCACTAAAATGACATCGAAGAAAATGAGAGAGCTCACCACACTCTAGAAAATTCACAGCAGGGCTAGAGTGAAGATTTACGTCAAAGAAAAGAAAGTCACATGACCTTGTTGACAACCGTGATCCACATGGAAAGCGAATAACTTAATTAGTTGCAGTTAATGCAACCCATCATTCCAGCTTGCATTACAAATTTTTTTTAGTATTAACCTTTTTTTATGGATTATAAAACATAAATGCACCTTAAATATACTAAAATTATTTATTTTAATCGAGTCAAGTTCTGAGCTGATAAGCCTAATCATTCTAAGGATAAACTCTAGCTCGTGTAATTTATGAGAGCTCGAACTCGAGCTCGTGGCTCCATAAACAACTGACGAGCTACATAAGGAGTCCAGTTAAAGCTGGCTCAGTTTATTTTCACCCCTTAATCATACTTGAGTTCCATAAAGGTTAACATGATTTAATAAAAACTGCTGTCCTTTTTTATTTTTTTACGTAAGAGTGAAAACAAAACACGCATGATATATTAAAATAAAACAAAGATATTCAAAATATCTAAATATTATTTTAAAACATTTTTAATAATTTGATTTTTTATTAAAAATAATAAATAAAAATGCATGAAATAAGCGTTTTTAAACATAAAAGGCGTTTTCATACACCGCACAATTGTTATGTATTAATATATCTAACAGCTTAACTTTCATATTTACATGCCTAACACTTAAATTTTTAACATTACATCAAAATTACCAAAATTATTAACATTTTTCAAAGTAAAATACACATTTTCATGCAAAAATTTACGACACCAAAATGTTATGAATTAAAACATCAAACTTTAGCTGATGGATATGTAAATACATAAGAAACGTGTGGTATGTATGTAAATTTGCTAAAATAAAAATGACCCCTTTCTTAATTAACCATTCATAATAAAAAAGAACAAATGTAACCGAGTCAAATGAGTATCATCTCCTCCCAAACATACTCGAACAATAATTCATCGGACAACTTTCCCGACCAACTCCTCGCTCAATAGCAAAAATAATTAGAACAATCTTAACAACATAAGTATTTATTATCCAGAACTTACAACAAGCTTACACAAACTTTTACAATTAATACTCTAAAATTGTTATCTCCAAAGATTAATGGTAAGAAAAAAATTAACACTGACAGAAGAAGAAGCTATTTTATAGAAATACAGATCAAAACTTTATTGTCACCATAATGCAAGCCTTAATGCGAGCAATGTAAATCATTTCCTCGGCAAAACTGGATGAACTCCGATAGAGATGGAGATCGCTGAGTAAATCCTTAAATCCGGACTGCACTCGGATTTAGTAAATCCGGATCTAGGCACGGAGCGTGATAAACAGAAACGGAACACGTCAAATTTTAATTTAACAATATTGAATTTAATTTGCATTTTTTTTTTATGTTTGGCAGGATTTACCTTAAATCCATGTCTAAATCCGATCTAAACAGTGCTACCAAACAACACCTTAGTATTCCACACTATATAAATTACTTCACAATAAATTCCTTTAACTTCTTTAACCATTTTAGATACTGACTTTCATCCTTGTTTATCATGTATTCATACAAGAATCTGTGAAGAGAACTATTGATGCCTCTCGCTTCCAGGTACTTGTGAAGAGCCTTCTGCAAATTCTCGTCTAATTCCCTACACAGAATGAGAAATCAAATTCATTCAGTTCGCACTAAAATCTGGATTAAAAAGTTAAATAATCTCCACTTTAACACAACCACGACAGTACTGCAAACAAAAAAGTATGCTTCTTGCTCAAGTTGATTACTAGAACAAACAATACATAATATACACTAGTCTATAAAGTATTGGTGCAGATCTCTTAAAAGAAAGCAAAAAATTAATGGTAATGTTCTTGTAAGTCTCAAAAGAGTGATTCATATAGTTCGCAAATTAGTTAGAAATTCTAGGAAGATTTACATATATACCACTCAATAACTATGTATTTACATATCTAACATGGTATTTTTTATGCAAGTTGAAAGATTTGGATGCTGCTAATGTGAAATGTGAAGTATAGGTGTTAAATATGTAAATGCATAGGAATTTGGCAATCTGTATATAAATGCCCCAAAATTTTATCAGGCTGGCATTCAATCCCCTTCCTTCAACTCAGCAAACAAATCAATGGTAAAAAATAGCACCTAACAGCCAGTTTAAACAGTGATAGAAGGCCACGCCATTATTTAAAATTAGAAAACTATACAGAAGTTATTATAGGACTAGGAAAATAATAGGATACATACGAGAACCCAGGTCCTTGATATGCTTCCTGGGAATCAAAATGATCACTACTGCTGCTTGCCATGCTTTCTATTTCAAGCTCATCAGAAGTGAGTTTGCAGCCAAATTCCAAAATAAAGCCCTGCCCTTTATCTATAGTTATATGTAATGAAATTCTTGGTAGGATTGTCGTCCCCTCCTGATCTAAATTCATGTAAACTGTGAGTTGGATGTTCTCATCACCATATTCTCTCTTAAGGGTCATTGTTTGGTCACCGTGCCTATCAATTATTTCAAAAGGAAATTCTTTTGGAACATTAATATCCTGCCAACAGAAATTCAAGAATGTATAGGATCAGTAAAATGAACCAAACAAATAGTTAGGATTATGCTTAGAATCAAAACTACAAATATGAAAATTGTGAATTGCATGTACGCACATCCAACCAAACTTTCAATATTAGCAAGTATTAAAAACCCAAATAAGTAGAAGAAAAGTAAAAGCAATACTGGTGGTAAATTTTGAGCATTTATTTTATTATCCTTTGCCCTCTCTTTAAGTCCCATAAACAGGAGATCTCTTGTAATTAGGGCTGTAGTCGAGCCCAACTGAGCCGAGCCGAGCCGAGCCGAGTATATCATTGTTCGGGTTTGGCTTGGTATAATTATAAGTTGTTCATATTCGGCTTGAGCTTGTGTCGAGTTTTCATACATTGTCCAAGTTTGATTTGTTTAACTTTTTTAATGTTTAAACCTGATTTATACTTGATTTGTTTATGGCAAGTGAACGTGTACTTAAACAAGCTAATAAACAAGCTAAAAATTCAAACATGAATCTAGATTTTCATATAAAAAATTTAATAAATAATTTTGCAATTCTAATCGCAACAATTAATTTGTTGATTATGAACTCTAAAATATTTAAACTTTACTAATTAGCTACATAATTCCTATATATAGGACTACACTGTTTCAAATTTTATAAGTGAAAGAATTAAATTGATCCTAAAAGTTATAGGGAAGATCATTTACTTAATCATATTAATAAGAAAATAATAGCAATAAGGCAATCCACATTAATATTGTTGATAATTGCAGTGTAATGGTCATAAAAAATAAGCTGTTATATTCAATGTTATGAAAACTCTACAAAAAAAATATTTTATGACACTCTATTTAACTGTATATATCTCATTATAAATTATCATTCACTTATTAATAAAATAAATATATAATTAATAATTAAACTAAAAAATATTATTGATATAATAATATATTACTATTAAATCTATAATTAAATAAATTTTAACTAATTAAATTTTATTTAAATAATATATTATATATATATTACCAATTATTATCGAGCATAATATCGAGTACTTAATAAGTTACTTGTTGAACATCAAACGAGTTTATTCATGAACAAACAAGTTTGACTAGGTTAATGTTCAGTTTGTTTAAACTTCGAACTTTTAAAAATTGTTCAAACTTGTTTATTTACTAATTTGAACAAAAATGATTGAGACTTAATTGAATCGAGTTCAAGTTACTCATCGAGTGCATTGGTTCAATCACAGCCCTACTTGTAATGCACAACACTTATCTACTCGATGATGAAAAGAATAAAATTAGTTCTTTTTTAAGTGCATTTGTTTTAGTATTCTCATCCACCAAAGTTGAGGATCTATTAAGTGCGAGTGCAAAACCATTGGAGATGGACTTCCAAAGAAGGAAGATTATCATAACCATAAAAAAAAATTACTCATAAAATTAATCTTCATTGTTATCGGCTGCTAATGGTTCGTCAAGTTTAAATTAAAAAAATATATATTTTCAATGTGTTTCCTTTGTAGCTTGTTTTTTTAGATTACATTTTATTTGATTTGTCACTCATTTTGTAAAATTGAAAAAATTCAAAAACACCATCTTTGATAAAGTTACAATATATTTTGCTAATAAAAACTAACAGCTAGCCATAACATGATAAGTTTTGACAAGAACAAGTGAAGTACTACTTTTTGTTTGCTAAAAAAAAAACACATTACAATTTGTTATATGTCGGATCGATATAAAAGAAAGTTGATTCTCATTTAAGTCACAAGTGTATCATTATAGTTAAGCATAACAAATTCGCACACATCATTTCTGGATTTCTCTCTTTTCTTTTTCTTTTCGCTACTAAATTTTTTGACATTAATTTTTGCTCTATTCATTTTGCCCATAACTTCCTCTTTATGATCGAATGTAGCTGATTTTCATCCACTTAGTGTCATCTATAACTTCCCTATCAAATAGCTTTTCAAATTTCTTCATCAAGACTTTCAAAATTAGTAAAATGTGAGACCTACTGGTAAAAAACTGCTTTGAACCCTGAAATTAGGAATCTAGTTGCATTTTTCACCCCAATGGCATATTTTAGTGGTTATTTGTATCAATCAATATAAAAATGTCCCAAACAGTAATTCAAGCTCTAAGTAAGCTTATCCATCACAACGCTTTAAAGGAAAATTATCCAGCATATACGTCGATTACAAATACCTTGCAAATATAAAAAAATGAATTGCTTAAAGAAAATAAAGAATGGCAAATCTTTCAAATAAGCAATTTTGTCATCAATGAATGGAACGATGGATTTCAATTTTAAGTAGAGATCAAAAAGACTAATATTATCTTTGAAAATTTTAAAATTTTCCACATCCCTTCCAAGACAGTTAAATCTTAAACCTCCTCTATCCCGAAAATATTAATTGAAATTTAATCCACCGTTCCAATCTCTAAGAAATCTCTACAGCACTGGAGGACAAGCACACAGAAGAAGATAAACGCACTGATTAAAAATGCAAAAATGAAACACTAACATTGGTCCTATTACACTATTTATGCTATTTTCATCATTCTCAAGAAAAAGGTTCAAAATCCTGAAGATAAAATGTCGTTTACCATCATTAGTTAGGATTAACTCCTGCTAATGTGTCATTTCATCAATGATTCAAATTTCGCCGCAGCAAAACCAAAATTCTGACTATTTTATCCACATCGTAAAAGCATTCAGCTAATTACAATCTATTTGATAATCCTTTCAGAACAGATATCATTTAATCCATTCAAACTGCCTCTCAGAATTACTTTTGGTCGAGATATTCTGATTTGTATCAATAAATAAACCAATGCATATCTGTGAAAAATTCAAACTAAATGAACTAATTTAAGAATGACTATCTTAACCATACAAAAGTCAATTTAAATTATGGATAGCCATCCCTTAAAAAAACAAACATCCATTAAAGGTCATTCCAAGTGAGGATTTAAATACCCAACATTGATTATTAGTTCTAGATTTTAAGATGAAAAGTTGTAAAATAAAGAACAGAATTAGATGGAAACCTAAAAGACACAAATAAAATTATTTTTATTAGTAAAATTCAAGATTTCAAAATTTGGAATGTTCATAAATAAACAAATGCTATATAGGATAAAGTAAAAAACACTATTAAACAAGTGACAAAAAATTTACTTGATTAATCAAAAGAAAAAATTTCAATAAATAAAAATAGTTGATGGTGGAATATTAATGTACAAGAAAAGATAAATTATAAGAAGTTACGTTATAAAAATTGGTTTAAATGTAAAAACTTAGAGAACAGAGAAATATATCAAACAGCCTGCAGGGAGCCTAAGAGAACAATCTGTGACGCTAAAAATTATGTTTTTAGTGATTTTTATAAGAGATTAGATGCTAAGGAGAGTGAAAAATATATGTATAAATTAGTCAAACAAAAAAAAGAAGGAAAATAAAGATTCAACTTAAGTAGTGTATCAAATAGAAAAATAAAAAAAATGATTTTCTTAGAAAAAGATATCCAACATAGGTTGGTGAGTTATTTTGATAAACGTTTTAACGATGTTTCTGAAAGTACGATCAACCTTAGTAATCTTAATATCGTTAATAATAATAAAATGTTTCATTTTTACCGTCGCATTAGTAAAAAAAAATTGAGACTTGAAAGAAAACCAAGGGTGAAAAATTTGTAGGACCTGATGATATCACAATTGATGAGTGAAAATATTTAGGAGATTTAAGAGTTTCTTGACTTACTAAACTCTTTAATATTATTTTAACTAAAAAGATTCCTAAGGAGTGGAGGAAGAGTATTTTGGTCCCCATTTTTAAGAATTAAGGGGATGCACAAGAGTGTAAAACTTACAGAGGAATTAAGTTGATGTGTCCTACTTAAAAATTATAAGAGAGGGTAATTGAACATAGGTTAAGACGTATTACAAAGATTTCTCATAATCAATTTGGAGGAAGGTCTACTATGGAAGCTATACATTTATTGAGTAGTTTAATGGAGAAGTTCAAAGATAATAATGAGGATATACATATAAATTTTATTGATTTAGAAAAGGCTCACGATAAGATTCGAAGAGATATCCTTTGGAGAGTTCTTGAGAAGAAAAGTGTTGATATGACTTATATTCAAGTCATTACAACTAGAGCTCTTACTTGTGTTCGAACAGGAGGATTGACCAAATATTTTCCTATTTTTATTGAATTACATTAGGGATCTGCTTTAAGCCCATAACTTTTTGCTTTAGTATGGATGGTCTTACTGGATATTTGCAGGAGGATATACCTAGGTGTAAGCTTTTTGCTGATGATATCCTTCTCGTGGATAAGAGGACAGAGAAAGCTCAAGAAAAACTTGAATTATGGAGGTCTACATTGGATTCTAAAGGCCTTAGTTTGAGTAGAACTAAAACTGAATACATGGAATGTAATTTTAGTAGTAGTAGCTCTAGCGACAGAAGTGTAACTTTGGGTGATCAAATTATTAAAAGGTGTGAACGATTTAGATATCTCAGGTCTATTATTCAAAGTGGTGGTGATATAGATGAGGGTCTTATTAGTAGAATTAAAGTTGGTTGGTTGAAGTGATGGAATGCATCGAGCCTATTGTATGATAGAAAAGTACCGCTTAGACTAATAGTAAAATTTTATAAGATGGTGGTGAGACCTGCAATGCATTATAACGCTGAATGTTGGCCTTTAAAAGAGAAGCATAAAACTAAGTTAGATGGGTCGAGATGAGAATGATTAGATGAACGCATGGCTTTACACTTAGAGACAAAATGTAAAATGAATATATTCGTGATAGGGTTGGTGTAGCTCCAGTGACAGGCAAAACGAGAGAGTCGTCTCAGATGGTTTGGTCACATGAAATGTCTAGCATCTGATGATCCACTTAGGAGAGTAGATGTTTTAGATTTGACTTATGTTAAGAAAGGTAGAGGTAAACCTAGGAAGACTTAGGCATATTGTAAAAAATGATCTTAATTTATTAGAATAAAAAGAAAATATGATAATTAATAGGACGCAATGGAGAAAGATGATTCATGTAGCCGATCCCACTTAGTGGGATAAAGGATTTGTATAGCCATCCCTTAAAAACAACAAATGTTATTAATTCTCCAACAAAAGTGACCGGTAATATAAAATAGGGTAGAGGGTTTTGTCATGTGAATTTTAGGTTAGTTTTCTTGATTCCCTCTAATCAAATTTCTCTCCTTATCCCCCCATCCCACCCACCTCATTTTAGCTTTTTAAAATTGCAATTTAAGCCCCTCATCACTTCATATTTTTAAAGTTATTCTTTCAAATTAATTCTAAATATTTAATTGAAAGCCTTCTGAATCACTACTCCCATTTTAAATAGTTTGCTTTTGCAATTTTTTTTTTCTTTTATCTGCTCAGATTATTCTTCTTTCTTTCTCATTTTAGCCAATGGCTTCCAAGTGAGTCTAGATGGTTAATTTATTTTCCTTTGATGCATATCAATAATTGAGATGATAGTTCTTGTGCTTTTCAGCACCTACCCCTTTATTGAATTCTCTAGGCCAGAGGGTTTTTCAGAGCCCCCTCTGAAGTAGGAATGATTAACCAACAAGCTCTATATATTTTCCCTCCCTTTACAAACTTTTTATTTTCTTATTTATTTTATTTTTTGTCTTCTAAGAAGATACCATCCTCATTTCATTGAAATGGACTACCCAAAATCACATGGCATTCAACCAATTGTGTAACTTCATAGACCAATTCATCAATGAAACATTTAACGAGAGCAAATAAAAGAGTACATTGTTTAGTGTCTAACGAATATTCTTCTTCTAAAACAAACAAAATACAGTTCAGATATTTAGTAGTGATTATCTTGAGCTTATTGACCAAGGCTTTAGAGATAAGATGTTTTCACAAACTATAATCAAAATAGCTTCACAGAGCACAGGGTTTAAAAGAAAAGTTCCTAATTAGCTTCCCCACAAGCATGATCACACAACATAAAGAGCAATGCAAGATTTAACTTATTTACTCCTACTTCAATTACTTCATCTGAATGACCAGTTATAATTTTTAATCTCTTTTTGACCTCTTCTTTTGATATAAAATTCAGCAATTCTTAAGCCTATGCTACGACTTCGGCTTTTCGTAGTAATGACATGGTGGTTAGATTTTTTTACTCCATTTAACTAATACTGTAGCTACTCCTTTCTATAACTGTTAGCTCACCTTGTTGTTCAATGGAAAAATACATGTCCTTTTTCTTGAATACAATAGCTTTGTGCTAGCTTGAAGGACATAAAAAACTCGAAAAAAGCTTAAATTTAAGGTGAACTTCAAGAAATCCCTCTTGAGAACACAAAATTTTCATTCAACCAAAAGTTTAAAACCATTACATGCCCTATAAATCTTATTCTGTTTTCTTGCATATTTTGTTTATTAATTTGCTTCAAGTTTGAGATTGATCTACATTTTTTTTGTCCCAATAGGATCAAATTAAGATTTTAGAAAAATATAAGAAATCAACTTCTCATGGGAATCACGCCTATGGAACTTAGCCTTGCCTTAGATGATGCACCAAGTAGAGATAAAAAATCTCAATGGGTCCTCATGATCGAAACTCTAAGAAGTAGAGAAGAAAGATTGTGAAGGAATTATTTTGATTACCTCAAACTAACCGCTAAATCTCAAAGATTTCTTTTATAAGAATACAACAACAAAAACAGCAGCAACAACAACAACAAGCCTTTATCCCACTAATTAGGGTCGGGTACATGAATCCTTTTTATCCATTGTGTTCTATTGAGTGTCATATTTCCATTTAGTTCTAATAGATTAAGATCATTTTTTTTATATAATATGCTCAAGTCTTTCTAGGTTTACCTCTACTTTTCTTAACATAAGTCGAATCTAAAACATCTACTCTCCTAATCAGATCATCAGATGATCGACGTTTTAATGTGAAAAAACCATCTAAGACGGCTCTCTCTAATCTTGTCTGCCATAAGGGCTACACCAGCCCTTTCACAGATAGATTCATTTCGCATTTTGTCTCTAAATGTCAAGCCACTCATCCATCTAAGCATTCTCATCTCCGCAACACTTAACTTTGTTTTTAGGTTTCTCTTTTAAGGGCCAACATTCTACGCCATAAAGCATTATAGGTCTCACCACCATCTTATATTCTCTTTTATAAGAATTTAAGAGTAAATTAATATTGATAACAATTAACCTAATGCACCAATCTAAAAATCTTTATCCTAAATAACCAAGTATCCATTAAAACCATAGATGATCATCCCCTAAGAATATAAAATATCATTGATTATAACCTATAAAGGTGATAGGACTAATGTGATAATTTGAAAATTTTTGTTGAGTAAATTTTAAGTTGGTATTCGTGATTTCTCCACTTTACTTCCCCTATCATTTCTCCTTAGCACCCTCTCTTATATCGCTCAAGTTCCTTATCAATTCATGTTTAAAGATTTATCCTTTCATAGCTAATTCTACAAATTTGCCTCAGAGCTTTTTAGATGATCGTTCTTCCACATTATTATAAGGCAAGTATCTTAACTTTTTATTGATTTGTTTAAAGTTCTTTGCTGATTCTAAATAGGTTGCTCCAATACTTTAGACGTAAAAGAAAGATTTAATTTCTACATCATCTCATAAGCACCATTTACTTAGAAAATGCACAATCCCTTAAGCCGAATATTACAAGGCAAAAAAACACAGCAGATGGAAGGTATTACATTGAAAAGCATAAGTCCTTGGCAAGTATATCATCATTGTTGTAGCTCAACACGAAATTGTAGCTAAATTTATGTACATACCACACAATTATTATGTATTTACATATCTAACACCCAAATTTTGATATTTATGCTTATAACACCTTGATATCATAAACTTATGCATAAAAAGTTATATTTCACTTTTAAAAAGGTAGTAGAAGGTCATATTTTTGGTGTGATGTTAAGGATTTGAGTGGTATGCAAGTAAATATGAATGTTTAGGTGTTAGATATGCAAATATACAAGAATATGGTATGTACATAAATGCCCCGAAATTTTATTTTGAATGTAAGAGAGGATCTCATTGACCAATCTAGGTTCAAAAAGAGTGGAAAGGGGTGATCATCGAAGTCTCAAGAACCTATCCCATATGGTTGAGGTTAGGTTTGGAGAATTTTAGAAAGCCAAGTTGTCTAAAAATAGATGGCCACCTCTAACAGTTATCTAATAATAAAATGTGATAGCATTATCACTTGTCATGTTTATGTGAGGGATTCACTTTGCCAACACTTGGCTAAGGAACCATTCGACATATAAAAAAAAGTAATCCATTGACTAGTGCGCCACATCCCCACATTCTGAAAAACTCCCTGTTTCAATCCACTTTCAATTTAAGAACAACCAAATTGATGAAGGAAGAAGTTCCGCAGCTTCTTCCTTTGCAACAATTAGCTATAACTATTAATTCATAAATAAATTGCATTATAAAAAACAAATAAGAAATTTCATCCACATGGAAGCACGGAAAGAAAGCTAGCGAATAAGATCAAGCTAAAAATTAACAACGCTGATGCAGGAAGTGAGAATCTCATCGCAATGAAGAATAAAAATCAGTATTTCGAAAATAAATCCAACTACGAGTCAACGTCGGTGTTGAATATGTGAAAGGAAACAATGAATCAAGCAGCCAAAGTAAAAAAAGCTCGTGATGCGATATTACCAGAGGATTCTTCGGTTCCTGGACGCAATCTATCTCGGACTGGAGAACATTCAAGAGATTCTCATCGTCTTCCACCTTAAAAGAGGCGAATCTAAGAGATGTGAGAAAACGAGGATACCAGAGCCTTTGTGTTTGCGCCCTCCGGACCAGAGAATCGGATTGGGACGAAGAGGCCAGAGAAGAAAAACAAGAAGCGAGATAGTGCGAAGCACTGAGGGTTGAGGAGACCTGGAAGCGCGACGTTCTTCGAAGTACTGAGCGCGCAACGAAGGAAGCCATTTTGGCCTGCCGGGTTTTGGAGAAATAAGGTTTAGGGTGTGTTTGGGCTACAAAAGCACGGATGTGCTGAAAATTGTGTTGTACTGTAAGAAAAATTTGTGTGCGTCAACAGCTGTTACACGGGGTTATAAATAAGTTATAAGTATGTTATAATTTTTTTGTACCTCTCGCATAAATCACTTGTAACCCGCACTTTTATTTCATTCATTTGTAAGTTACAGGGGTTACAATGTTACATGGGGATTACACGGGAGGCACAAGGGGGTTATAACCCCTTGTAACCCTCGTATACCTTTTTATGTACGCAACTCCTGCGTACAGTTGAGTACGCAAAATTTTTCCCTAGTTGAGGTATACTGCAGTTGTCTTTGTTTAGTTGAGTTATGAAGAGTTGTATTGTAGCTATTGAAAAGAAGATATTTTTGCCCATATATAATTTTGTTTTTTGTAAAATGATCATCTCAAACTAAACAACTCATCATAAAAATAAAAATTATATTTAGAATCTTAAAAAAGTCACAAATTTAAATATTACAACTAGAAATGTTATCTCATTTAATAGTATGTAACACAACAATCAAATTTAAGAATAAAAATATAAGAACAACAATTAATCTTATCACAATATTAATTTTGAAATTTAGTCAATCAATCATATGGGATAATTTCATCTCAAAAGGTTTTCTTCACGTCTGGTGACTATCTACAGTAGAATCATCACATTAATCTGCCACCCAACTAAAGAAGTCACGGTCATCTCTTCATCTATTCCTCGGACACCTATAAATTTTCTGCTTAAGATATTTTTTCCTTCATCATTATCTCGGGCACCTACAGTTGCAGTACAAGACTTTATAAGCATCAGGAGTTATCGAGTTCAATTTTATTAAAGTTAGAAACCACAAAAATAAAATTAGCTTGTCTTGACAGTACAACGCTAAAGTTATATGAAAAATTATCAATAAGAATAATAAAAATTAATAGTACACATGTTGGCATATTAGTAATGAGATTTATTTGTTTGGTTTGCTGACTTTGAGGTGGCATAAGAAAATTATAATGGCTATCTCGCACAATAAAATAAAATAAAAATATGCCCATGATGTGTGTTGTCTTCTCGTTAAGAGTCCGCTTGAGGCGGGCATGCGGTGGCAGTGGGGCATCGCACCGCAGTTTTGTCTGTTGGATAAACTGTGTTTTAACTGCTTTTTTCAAAATGCTGCCGCTGAAATCTGTGTTTTTTCACTGACCCTGGCTAGGTGCGGTGGCAAATTTTTAACTATAGTCTGACTAAAAAAAAATTGTAATTGTTATAACAGCTTTTTGAACATTAACTTATTCTTCAGCAGCTTCACAACTGATTTTTAATGAGCTGCAGCTTCCCCAAACCCCAAGTCATTACGAAGGTGAAACAGCTGTTGAATTCACATGCAGGTGTAACATTCTTCATAGGTGAGCCACTCCTGACAAATGTAATATTTTCATTCGAGGTACTCGTGCTTCAATATGCATTCCTTCAATAGCATCCAGGCATTCTTATACAATTTTTAAATTGTTTGAGTATATTTAACAGCATTATAAGCTACGATAAATGAAATCTACCTTAAGTACGACATTATCTGAGATCGTTAAAAATTATTTTGGGTGTGCTATGAAATGTAGGGTCTTCTAGTATAATATTTTTGGTTGAGAAATACCTACTAATGATTTCTGATGAATGTTGACATCACTCCATAGTAGACCTGGCTGACTCATTCAATGATAAAATGTAGAGGTTTATCGTTAATACATCTCTCGAATTTATTATGGATGATCTATGAAACTCATGATTTTGATATAGTTCATTCAGTAAATCTAAGAAAATATCTTGAGGCATATGAAACAAGTTGTGAAACTTCGTTGGGCAACCTGCATGTAAATCATGCTAGGAGTACGCACAATATATGAGTTATAGTACTCATAAATCAAGCATATGGTTTATCTGATTATTTTTTTCTTATGCAATCTTGCACTATCATTTAAGATTTATCTAAAACAATAAACCAGTATCAACAGAATGATGAAATTGCATCAAATGAAAACATCTCACAATTTAAATAGAACAATGAGTATATGAAGAAAATACATAAAAGCAGTTCGAAGCCATACAAATTATTACATTCAACCATCTCGATTTTTGTAAAAAAAATTTATTTAATATATCATACTCTATGGATCCAAACACATAAAAAACTCACTTTGTTGGTATTCCAACAACTTCATGACATACAAATATAGTGAATTGTTTTCATAAATTTATGTTTTTTCTCGTAGTATTTTCATAACAACTGAAATAGATTATGTTGGTGCAAATAAAATGCTAGGCTCGGTAGACATACTAGTGCATGCAGAAACTTGTTGGAATTTTTTTTTTTTTTTTGTAAGAATACTGTGACATCTTTCTTATTTTTTTCCCTCTAAGATGCAAATATGGCTGACATCTTCTATTACTGGACCCAACATGTTCGATGACAGTTCGTATATATCAATCATATGAGTCAGCTCTGGACTCAGAACCTATAGGTACAGATAAATCAATGCTTGATCTTTGATTTGGGGTCCAAGCATTATCACCAATAACAACGACCTCACTGGACATTTGGTCCGACTTCTCTTCTTGATCAATCTCACTATATACATACATATATATATAATAAAGATTGATTGACCGGCAGAACCTCAGATCAACCCCTATGTGCTAACCTTCGCCAGGTTTGAGGGCCGATGCAGTGTGCTATAAATTTGAATACCATACGCTACACACGGGAGGATTCCAAAAATGTTTAATTATTACTTTTCATTGCTCGATTCAAACCTATTTAAGCTTAAATTTCAAATTCTTAATATTGTTAGATTTGTTACATTGAAATATGTTCTCAATAATAGATTTACTAAAAATAAAATTCAAAATGATCACAATATTCCTAAAATTTGTTTACAAAATACATGATACCTCGCAATTTAAAAATTAAGAGAAAATTCCCATTAACCTCCTCCTCGAAAAGGCGCTAAGAATATGATTAAAATGCAAGCTAAAATTAACGCAAACTCCTAATTTATATTTAATATCACTTTAAATTGAGTCCAACTCAAGCTATAATTTGGATCAAGCAGTCTCAACCTGAAATAAATCAATTTCATGAAAACTCAAAACAATTCAACTTGACTTTAAATTATTAACCCAATATATATGATATTAATTTCACAACTTAAAATTAATTGAAGTTAACTCGAGAGTATTAACACAACATCTGTGATATTTACTTCACCCCAAAATTTTGTTAGATCCAAACTCAAAAATGTCTCAAGTTTAAGAATATATATATAACTGAACTTTAAAATGTAAAATGCAACTCTCATTAGATTTGCCAAATTTGAAGTTATAAAGGCTTCATTGGATTTTCTCAAATATAAAGCAGTGAAATCCTCATATAGATGAAACACAGAAGTCCAATAATTATATAAATATTCAGAGGGATTACAATTCATATTATAATCCATTCCTATGCTAACTTGCTCTCTTATGCCATCATAACAATCTAATGGCAGATTTGCATACACTCACACAAGTTGCATGCATTTACTTGTCCAAAACTTAAACTTTGATATTGATTTATATAACATTATAATCTCTATCACACCAAAACATATACATGAAAATGCATATGTTTTATGTGATGTAAAGATTTAAATGTTATATAATCAATATTAAAATTTAACTGATAGAAGTATACATACATAAATATTAAGTGATGTGTATGTAAATCTGCATAATCAAATCTCCCGCTCAACAATCATGAGCTAATCCTATAATAAAATAGGGAAGCTTTTAGAATGATATTCGGACAAATGGCGCGATGTGTCAAGAGACCAACCACATGAAATATGTAGACCACAAGGTGACCGCAACTGAAGCACAAGCGTATGTCCAGAGGAAGAGCACCGAGCACTCGCTTTCGCCAGCACCGAACAATTGAGTCATAGTCCCTGTTGTTAAATCATAAGGCTAAACAAACAATATATATATAAAAGGAGCATTTACATTATATAGGTCTGTAGATGAGCCAATCTTGAGCCAACTCGGGTTTACGACCAAGTTTGAGCGAGCGGCTCGTGTTCGGCTCGTTCAAAATTGGCTCGTGAACATTGCATTCGTGTTCGGCTCTATTCACATAATGTTTATGTTCGGCTCGAAATTGACTAAGCTAAATTAATTAGATAAATAGAGATGGAGCTGTTGGAGTGGAAACTAAACCATTCACATGCAATAAAAGTAGAAACACATGGCCATACAAGCTGTGATGATTAAAACTTAGATATAAATATATATAATTTTCTTATTTCATGTTAAAATGAGCCGAACACAATCAAACAGAGGGATGTTCTTGTTCGGTTCATTTATAATTAAAGTTTGAAAATTTTATTCATGTTCAACTCGCTTGTTTAAAAACCGAACACGAGCTACTTGACGAGTCAAAAACGAGCCGTTTGCAACAACAAGCTTTTTTGATAGCCCAATTTACTTACATACCAAACAATTTTTATGTTTTTACATGTCAAAACTTTCTTTTTACATTTAGCCACCCAAAATTTTCATATCACATTAAAAATAACGCTATTTTCAAGAAGTGAAATGCTCAAGTAAGGTGGCATATATGTAAAAATTTAGATGTATGCATGTAAATCTTCCAAGAAAATCATGAGATGTCTTCCAAGGACTTGTTTAATTTCGACATTTTACCGAGTTTAAGGCAACAAAAAGCTGACAAAAACTTCAAGAAATTTTCTTTTACTTGGAAAAAATATTATAAAAATGAAATTAAGGCAGCTTGGATAATCACCTATGTTCATAGCAGGAGGAATGGCATATTGCACCATTAGGACAAACTGATATAAAGGATCAGCATGCACAAGGCCTAGAAAAACAGCCCCTTTCACAATGGCTATGCCCGCCAATGGTAATAACACATAGCGAACCACTATAACTCCAATAATAGCTGAAGCTCTAATGCTGGAGCCTCTTAATCCTGATGATTAGTGTAAATATGCAATTATTTTAATGTAAAAGATTTTAAATTTACTTCTTTTAAAGTTTTGACATTACCTTTAAGAAGATTTCCTCCCAAAATCAAAGTCAAACTTGGAATTGCTCCATCACTGAATTTCAAAAAAAGGTAAGAAAATCAGACTTATTCATATGAACGCCATAAAGTAATTCAAATATCTTTGATAATTCAGCAAAATTTCATAAAATTCTCTTCTTTCGTCTCTTCTACAATATGGAAGTCTCCTATATTACATTGAATTTTATAGGAAGATTTACACACATACCACACATATCCTATGTATTTACATATCTATCGCGTAGATTTTTACATTTATACCACTTGAGCTTGAAAACGTGTTTGTTTTTTTCACTTTTTAAAAGTTACTTTTGATATGATATGTAAAAATTTAAAATTTCCAGTGTCAGCCATATAAATACATAAGAATTATGTAATATGTATGTAAATGCCTCGTTTTTATCGCATGCATAGGCGTTATACAATATCAAGGTTTTATAAGATTTAAATTTACTCTCTAAGTCAACAGAATTGATATTTATATTAGCATTCGATACAAGAGACAGTTGCCAACAAAGGTTATTTTATATTGAATTGACATGCATTTTAGAGAGATTATTTTCATTCGAAATCACTTGCACATAATAATGTTAATAGTCAACATCAAGAGCATACCTTATTAAAGAAACAGAGTCTTGAATCACACGAAGAGGAGCACTTTCACCAATTAAAGCATTTCTAATTGGCGCTATCAAACCTACAATGAACCCACAAATCTGCACAAGCAATAAAAGAAAAAAACGAAAAAGAAAAAGAAAAGGTAGGGATATAAGTTTTGGCCAACTTATTAACCAATGAACTATATTAAACACTTAATCATCTAATTAGAAGTTGTCATCTTAATATATTACTCTTTACTTTTGAATGTAAAGTTTGAGGAAAATGAATCAAGAAGCGATATTTATGAACAAAATTGCATGTCATAAAGCATATGCATCACAAAATACAACAACAACAATAACAACAACAAAGCCTTAATCCCACTAAGTGGGGTCGGCTACATGAATCCTTTTTCACCATTTCGTCCTATTTAGTATCATATTTTCATTATGTATCACAAAATGATTCCATAATTTGCACTTGGGAGTAAGATCCAAGGAGAATAAGATTTTTTTTTTTGAAAATTTTTATATAGAAACATAATGGCTATTGTTGATTGAATAGATTTTAGTTTAGGTAGATATTCTTTTCTAGTTCATTTATGCAGCTTATTAAAAAGCTCAGGATTTTAGATGTAAACCTACAACCATGGGTATCTTCAACTCTGAAGAAGTACTTTTTCTCTTTCCATGAAATATGTTGAGGACCCTTTTGCATTGTAATCTTCATTATTACAAAACCAACTTCTTGGAGTAAGATTCATAAATCTCACTCCCTTCTCTTGTATTGAGTGTAACAAGGCATGGTGACTTTATTTTGCACCAAATTTTTCAACATAATTTTTGCCATGGTACCTTTAATCTAACCACTTATTCTTTGTAATCCTTCAACATCAACTTCTATTATTAGCACCATTTTTTCCCCTTATGTTCCATATTCATGAACCAAAATTTTCAAATAATTTTTTAAAATATTTATTATTTTGTAATGATGGTACAACAATAAATATCTACGAAACAAATCTAAAAAGCGGCTACAGCTATTGCATGTCACTGGTGCTCTTCTCATCTACAGTGTCTAAAAGGGCATGGGCTTCCATTGTTATTGATTAGAGAAAATAAAAATTAGGCATATCGTTTACCTCCATACATGCTCTATCAATCAGCTCGAGCAAATATGACGAAAACAATTGACAATGAATATGATAACATGCAATTCGTGACTAAATCAACTCGACAACAACCGACGCTGCTCAAATATCACCCACTTGAGAATCGAACTATGTCATAGCATACGGAACATCAAAATATCTAAGAAGAGATTTTCTGTAATCGAAAAGAGTAAAACTAAGAAAACGACATGCTATGAATGCAATGTGTGCAGTTCAAGCCTAAATCACCAGGACCGTTGCTGACATATCCCAAACATCATTCAATTACAAAAAAAAACAATTCTGATGAGTATGAAACATCATAAATACTTAAAGAAAATGATGTCCATATTGCTTAGGTTCCTGTACTGATGTAAAAAAATGAACTTTGCCTATGTGTGAGGCCGAAAGCATTCAATTCAAGGCTCGTGACAATGAAGCTTTGTGAGTAATAATATGCATATATGTATATTTATATATTTAAAAAAAAAAAGAAAGAAAAAAATATCGCTACCATGATTTTAGACTTATTCGCATTTTAGGGTCCGTTTGGTTCCGACTTTTGCCGCGGCGCGGGGCGTCGCAGTGGCTTCGTCCGAAAGCTCGTCGTTTGGTTTGCAGCTTCGCGGTGAAAGCCGGTGAAAGCGGGCCGCAGCAATACCCCCACGGCCCCGCTTTCGCTCCGTAATTATCCCATCCTTACCCCTTACAAATTCTTTCGCCCTAACCCTGCCCCCGTTGCTTTCCTCGCGACATCCTTCGTCTTTCTTCTTCCCTAGCCACTCCAATCGACAGATCTCAGGTAAAATCTGAGGCATTTTCTTCTTCTACTTGAGAATCTGAGGGATTTGTTGCGTTTTTTCGGCATTTTCTTTCTCTACTCCCTCCCATCTTCTCCACATCTTCTCCCCGTTTCTATGTTTGTACCTTATGGAATTTGGTGGATCTGTAAGCGATTGCATGAGTTTATGGAATTTGGTGGATCGAAGGAATATTGCTTCTTAGGGAGACAAAAGAGATTGGCTGCAAAAGAGGCAGTGGATTTGCGACTCATGCGAGTGGTTTGCGGCTTCGCGAGGCAGTTATTGCGAGTAGCCAATCTCTTTTGTGGGTTGGGGGGAGCGAGGGAGTATTTTTAAATTTATCTGTGAGTTTTATCTATAAATAGATGTGTAACCATATGGGTATGTAAACCGAACTTTGTAACTCCTCTAAAATAGTGGAATTCACCGCTCTGCTCCCGAGAACGTAGACATCTTTGCTGAACTTCGTTAAATCTCAGTGTTTTCTTCTGGTTTTGTGTCGATTCTTGCTTTTTTTCTCTGCTCTAATTTTCACAACATCTCACACTAGTAGAACATCACACTAGTAGGGATGTGGCCTGTGTCATTTATCCACATGTTTGGCCAATAGGCTTTATATGGTGGTTTGGCCAATAGACTTCATCAAGTAATTTGGCCAATAGGCTCCATCAGGTAGTTTGACCAATCAGGATTCACTTTATTATGGTCACACCAATAGCCAATATGTTTTCCAATGACTATTTATTTAAGTAGTGACAATAGGGTATATCTGATAGGGCACAAAGCTTTGTGTTAGCTAAGGTAACCATTTGATGATCCAGTTAGGAGAGTAAATGTTTTAGATACAGCTTATGTTTAGAGGCAGACCTAAAAACACTTGGGCATATTATATTAAAAAAGATCTTAATTTTTTGAATTAAATTAAAATATGACACTCAATAGGACACAATGGAGAAAAAAAGATTCATGTAGCCTACCCCACTTAGTGGGATAAAGGCTTATTGTTGTTGTTGTTGTATACAAGGTTCTCTCGGACGAAGCAATTCATGGTTGCTAATAAGGATTTTTCTGTTAGGTTAGGTCGACTACATAGGAGCTTGCGCCCATGGAAAAATCTCGAACCCAATATCTTAACGTCTTCACAAAATCAGGGAGAAATTAGTGTTATCTACTATTTCGTCTCTTCTGACAATTTGACCTGAAAACTCATGACAAACTCTCTCACCCATACTCTTTTCTTTATATGAGAGGTCGGGGTAGTCCAATTTTCGAAGGCCACACATGTTAAAGCATAATTTAAAGCTAACAAAACTTACACAAAGTCCTTTCCATATTGTGTACATAAATTGCATAACATCAACATGTCTATTGCTTACTGATCTTCTCATTACTATCAAGTATAAAAAACTGCAGATAAAAATTTTACATATTCATAGTTGGATTCCTAAAATCCATACTTAGTTAAATAAACGACTTGCAACAATCACCGCTCTGAAAAGCTAAATCAATCCAAAACACTAAATAACCAATCAAACATAGAAAACTCTAGAGGTTTTGCTCCAAATGATGCTAACTTCTGAATGGTTGGAGAATCTATTTCCAATATATCAAATTGTAAGCATTTCCATTATTTCAAAAAAAGTAAAATGACTGGGCTAGACTTAGTAAAACTTGATAAAAATATTAAATCTTAATGTTAAACAACTGAAAATACTAAGCAGTGATTCAAAGGTCAGTCAGAATAAAAGAAACAAAATCATACCACACCAATAGTTGACGGTGCCAACAAGTTTCTAAAGTTGATAACAGACTGTATTTTTTGTAAGAGAGACACCTGCAAATGAATATTATAAAATGCCATAAGCATATTGTAATAACAGTCGGCATACATTCAAAATTGATAAAAGAACAGTTCTCACCCCATACAACTATGAACATAATTATTATTAAAATACTCATAGAAAGTAAATCTTCGCAAGAGAAATGACATAATCATCATAGAAGATCATTTCTTTGGAAGAATATATCGGATAGGTTTACGTGGATCTTAAATGTTATAACAAAAAATAAGTTTGACTTATAAAGCCTAACTCAAAAAAAGGAAGATTTACATACAAACCACTCAACTCTATGAATTCACAAATCTAACACCTAAACTTCAATCTTTACATATATGCCACCTTATCTATGCATCGAAAGGTGTACATTACTTTTTAAAAGTTCAAAAAGTCATAATTTTTATGTGTATGAAATATTAGGGTGGTATGAATGTAAAAAAGTAAACTTTAGGTGTTAGATATGTAAAAAGATAGGAATTGAGTGGTATGTATGTAAATGCCACAAATAAAAAAAAAGGAGACTGCATAGTGGAAATGACCTTCTCTGAAGAAGATTGGGCAAATAAAGGTTGGGTTATTTCACAGTCATCTTTACAAGTCACAAGAGCTGAGTGAGTCTCAATATCTTTCGCATATGTGCAATTCCCTGGCATTATCTTTGTGCAATCCACAGCAGATTCTAATTTAGAAACTTGATCATTAGTATTTTGCTTTTCCTCTGGTTGCCTTGATGATATTCGCACGATATTGTACACATAAGACCACAAAATTATTGCACCTATCTGAAATGTTTCATTACAAGTAATCTTTCAGCCAAATACATAATAAAAATTTAAATTTTTGCAAAGTGTTCACAAAAGAGGATATATAGCTTGGCATAAATGCAAAATTTAATAAACCATGTTATTCATCAAAGATTAATGAGAAAGCAAAGCACTTACAGCCATGGAGAGAGAAGCATATGCCAGTGCATATTTGTGGCAAATGTCGGGATCACCGAAAGGACTGCCTTTCTCCTTACAAGTGGCAGGGATTGTAATGATAAGCATATTGCCTAAATTTCCTGTTGAAATATATGAAATATGAAAATAATTTTGATTACTATAATATCTGAAAATCAGATTCTGATGACTTGATAGTTCATCTTTGTATAATAGAATCCAACAGAAAACCATAATCTAATGAGAGGTTAACTAGATGAATCTAAATCAATCTTAAGAAATTGTGATTTGAACTTTATTCATTTCACCAAGCTAATCTTATTTATCATATAATAAGAAAATGGTGAGTCAAACCTGGTCTGATAAAGACAATTGTCATTCCAACAACTTGCTAAAAAAATAAAATCTTAATGTTATCATTGAAGTCTAGCCATTTTTATCCATCATTAATCCATTTGGACCTCTTTGCATGGCTGCCATATCTTGCCCTTAGCACAAAATCGTGGGGGCAAAATAAATAAATAAATAAATAAATAAATAAATAAATAATATATATATATATATATAATAAAATAAAATAAATTAAATAAAAAGTAACGAGGGAGAAACATTCATATCTTCCTTGAAGCCGCTCATGTCACCCCCCACCCCCCCCCCCCCCCCATGCAAGTGGGTCTAGTTCAATTAACAAGCTGACTGGATAATCAATGCATGCTTGCATCTTGAAACATGGGCAGACAGAAGGAGTGTGAGCGCGGATATAAATATAAAATGATCTAAAAAGTAATTATTTATTATTTATATTTATCGTTCATGTATGTGTTTGTTTTTTTTATTCATTATGAACAGTGGAATTTATTTTCAAATGTAAACATAAATTTGTTTATAATAATAATAATAATAATAATAATAATAATAATAATAAAGAGTATATATATATAACTACACGCACGCACGCACGCACGCACGCACACATAAATATATATAGACGCGCGCGCGCGCGCACACACACGAACACATAGATATATGTAGACACACACGCACGCACGCACGCACGCATAGATATATATAGACACACACACACATATATATAATTTACTAAGATTTTTAACATTACAAGTGATTATGCTCCTCAAGTAGGTTTAGATATATACTCTAAAGTTAAATTCTTGAATGACTTAGAAGATTTGATACGCTTGATACCTCTTAAAGAAAAAATTTTTATTGGAGGAGATTTAAATGGACATGTCGATAGAGTGGTAGATGATTTTAGAAATATTCATGGTGGCTATAGTTATGGAGTAATTAATGAAGAATGTAGAGTCATGTTAGATTTTGCTTTAGCGTATGATTTAATTATTAGTTCTAGATTTTAAGATGAGGAGTTGTAAAATAAAGAATAGTAGGATTCAACATTGTAGAATTAGAAGAATAGTATGATTCAACATTGTAGAATTAGATGAGGGTATCTAAAAGACATAAATAAAATTATTTTTATTAGTAAAATTCAAGATTTAAACATTTGAGATGTTCACGATGAAACAAATATTATGTGGGAAAAAGTAACAACTAACATTAAACAAGTGACAAAAGATGTACTTGGAGAATCAAAAGAAAAAGTTTTTATACATAAAAATAGTTGGTGGTGGAAAAATAATGTGCAAGAAAAGATAAAATATAAGAAGTTATGTTATAAAATTGGTTTAAATGTAAAAGCGTAGAGAATTAGGAAAAATATAAAACAGTCCGCATAGAGTCTAAAAGAATAAGCTGCGACGCTAAAAATTCTGTTTTTAGTGATTTTATAACATGTTAGATACTAAGGAGGGTGAAAAATATATGTATAAACTAGCCAAACAAAGAGAAAAGAAAAGTAAAGATTTAACTCAAGTAAAGTGTATTAAACATGAAAATCAAAAAGTGTTTTTCTTAGAAACAGATATTCAACATTGGCGGGTGAGTTATTTTGATAAACTTTTTAATGAAGATTCTGAAAATATGATCGATCTTAGTGATCTTAATATCGTTAATAATAATAAAAATTTTCATTTTTATCGTCGCATTAGTAGAAAGGAAGTTGAGGAGGCTTTAAAGAAAACTAAGGGTGGAAAGTCTGTAGGACCTGATGATATCCCAATTGAAGTGTGGAAATATTTAGGTGATTTGGGAGTTTCTCGGCTTACTAAACTTTTTAATATTATTTTAAAAACTAAAAAGATGCTTAAATGGAGGAGGAGTATTTTGGTCCCCATTTTTAAGAATAAAAGGGATACACAAGAGTGTCCAAATTATAGAGGAATTAAATTGATGTGTCATACTTTAAAATTATGGGAGAGGGTAATTGAACATAGGTTAAGACGTATTACTAAGATTTTTCATAATCAATTTGGACTTATGCCGGGCACGTCTGCTATGAAAGCTATACTTTTATTGAGAAGTTTGATGGAGAAGTATAGAGATAATAAGGAGAATCAACATTTGATTTCTATTGATTTAGAAAAAGCTTACGATAAGGTTTCAAGAGATGTTCTTTGGAGAGTCATTGAGAAAAAAAATGTTAATATGACTTATATTCAAATCATTAAAGATATGTATACTAGAGTACGTTACATGTGTTCGAACTGAAAGAAGATTGACCAAATGTTTTACTATTTCTGTTGTTTTACACCAGGGATCGGCTTTAAGCCCATATCTTTTTGCTTTATTTATGGATGGTATTACTGGACATTTACAAGAGGATGTACCTTGGTGTAAGCTTTTTGCTGATGATATCCTCCTCATGGATAAGTTGAGAGAAAAAGCCCAGGAAAAACTTGAATTATGGAGGTCTAAATTGGAGTCTAAAGGTCTTCGTTTGAGTAGAACTAAAACTGAATATATGCAATGTGATTTTAGTAATAGTAACTCTAGTGACAAAAGTGTAACTTTGGATGATCAAATTATTAAAAGGTGTGAACTATTTAGATATCTCGAGTCTATTGTTCAATGCGATGGTGATATAGATGGGGATGTTAATAGTAGAATTCAGGTTGGTTGGTTGAAGTGGAGGAATGCGTCTGACCTATTGTGTGATAGAAAAGTACCGTTTAGACTGAAAAGAAAATTTTATAAGATGGTGGTGAGACCTGTAATGCTCTATGGTGTTGAATGTTGGCCTTTAAAAGAGAAGCATAATGCTAGGTTAAGTGTTACCAAGATGAGAATAATTAGGTGGATGAGTGGCTTTACATTTAGAGACAAAATGCGAAATGAATATATCCGTAATAGGATTGGTGTTGCACCAGTGACGGACAAAATTAGAGAGAGTCGCCTTAGGTGGTTTGCTCACATCAAACGTCGACCACCTGATGATCCGATTAGGAGACTAGATGTTTAGATTCAACTTATGTTAAGAAAGACAGAGGTAGACCTAGGAAGACTTGGGCTTATTGCATAAAAAATGATCATAATTTCTTAGAATTAAATGAAAATTTGACACTAAATAGGACGCAATGGGGGAAAAAGGATTCATGTAGCCGACCCCACTTAGTGGGATTAAGGTTTTGTTGTTGTTGTTGATATATATATATATATATATATATATATATATATATATATAAATAACTCAAATTATTAAATTATAATAAAAAATTAAGAAAAATTTTACAATGACAAGGTGGTAAACCCCAAGAAAAAATTATGGTTGCTCTAGTCTATAAAAAAAGAATAAAAATATAGTGTTGTGTCACTCAAATATTTTATAAGAATGCTCTCATTTTTTTAGTTAATTAAATGAAAACTAACATCAAGAAATTAAAGAAAATCTTGAGAAAGTTTCAAGTCAAATATTTGATTTAATGATGTTTACTGTATCTTGATTATTTCATATTTAATATAAAATATCTTATTTTTCTATTAATCTTAAAAGTATATCTTAATACAAACAATTAATAAGATTAATTAAAATTTAAATAATAATACTTATGCCACTATTATCAATTCAACAAAGCATTAAAGAAAGGAAAGATAAAAATTATTTTATAATGAAATCAAATTACCCAATAATTTTAATGTTAAATAAATTACTTATATTAAAAAAACGAAATGTTCCTATCTAACATCATAATGTGTTGTGCTTTATGTATTAATAATTATTATATATTTACTAAAAAATTCTAATGAATAAAAAGCACCCTCATGTCAAAATGATTTAAAAAAAGAGTATTCATCATAGTTGTATTTTTTTATGAAAAAAAACGAAAGTGCTTGTTATTAATGACAATTCAGTTTAAATTGATCGTGCGATTTAAATGGTTGGCCCCCGCTTACACACTACAGAATTCTTAATTGTGCACATTACGTATTTATTTGTGCACGTGCATGCATATGTGTGTGTTCGTGCAGCAGGCTTTTGTAGTGCAATGATGGTTGTTGTACATCTATGAAGTTATGATATGTTGGGACATCATAGAGCTAAAGTTTCATATTGGTTACTGACATTTGTTTTGTAGGAGACTCTAGAATGTAGGTCTTATGACACATATTGGAAATGTGATTTATATATTCTATTTTAATCTAAATTTATGTTACTTTTATATTTTTGAAAGGCATTTGTGATATATTTTGCAGGATTCAGGGTAAAAGATTCATCGAAATTGAAAGACAAAAGAAACAAGCTAAGTAAGGACCAACGCCTAGGCGACGAAGCAGAGCTCCTCAACTATCAAGGAGCTCAGCTTTGGTTCAAAAATACAGAGAATGTGGAAAGTAAGCGCCGCGACAACATCACCTAGGCACTAGATACAGGCGCCTAGGCTTCCAAAGCCCTAGAAACGTGACCCGAACAATTTGAAAGTAAGCGCCGTGAAAGCAGCGCTCAAGCCCCAATAATCATCACCAAGGTGTTGCATGCCAGTGTCGAGATGCTAGTTCACACATTTGGTGGATTTAGCTGTTCACAGATGTCAATACGCAATCCAAAGCATATGTCATTTCAACCAAAGATAAGAGAATTCAACACGCATTCTACACATGGGATTGAGGAGAAAACGCCAGAGCACGAAGATCCAAATGCAAGTGAGTGGGAAGAGGAGTGATTGTGAGTATTTATGAGTGTGTAAGCATGTTTGTAACTTCAACATATCAATTGAAAACGAAAGAGAGGTGAGTTGCAATCTTCTTGGAGAATTTCATTTGTTTTTGTCTTTTCAACCTCCTATTTCTAATATTACTTATTAATGAAATGAAATATTGTTGTTTTGCAAGCATATTTAGTGTAGAATTTTTATTTTTTTTTGAAGTAGTGATGTAGGATTGTAAAGTTTGGATTTCCTTTTGTGAGTTTAATGAATTTCGTATAAGGTCGTGTTTTAACCTTATGTTCATCTTTTACGTTCAATTGGCTAGTTGGATAGTTAAAATATGTGATATTTGAGTTTCGAAAGAATCTTTAATGAAAAAACTAGGTTAAACAACATTTAGGTGAATAAAAATATTGCTTCTGGGTTAATGCATCATTTAGGAACAAAAAATGGATTATCGGTTAATCACTTGATTTAGGGAGCTAAATCTGTATAATTGTCAAACCTTCTTAAATGCTTGGGAGTGGATAGGAAAAAGAATTGCTTTTGATTGTTACCAATTCAAGCTTAGATTTCTTCAAAACTAATTCAATGAAATATTTTACTAGCATAAAACACCGTTAAAATCATCACCTTGTTAGCTTAGGTTTGTTTTACTTCAAAAATTAGAATTAGTGACTTTTCAAAAACATAAAAAATTCATACCTTCAAGCTAGATTGAAAATCAATAGGCTAGAAATTTTTATTTTGAAAATTCACTCGTTCCTTGTAGGATTGATACACGGACTTTGTTCCATATAATACTAAAACGACTACGTGATTCGCCAGTGCTTCGCAGCATTTGGTTCGTATCACCTTAGGAGAAGAGTTGGATAGAAATTTACACTCTCTTTTTACTAGTCTTTTACTTTTTTGTAATACTTATATTGCTTTACATAGATTACCCTGTAATTTTTATACCTGGGCTATCAATGAAAAATGATGATGATTAGAATCCTAGGACTCACATCTTTCACTTATAGGTTGGAATTATCTAAAATGAAAATACACCAAGCAATAGTATCTAATAGAACTATAGAATTAATGACTGGACGATTGATTCATCATGTTGGATGTAGACATGTGATATGCCAACTCTTATTCTTACTGATACATATATTATATAATGATCTTGTGAGTTTGTATGTCATAAGCATAGACGACCTAGACACAAATATATCATACGCATGCATGCCTCCACTCTAGGGTGTATTTGCCTTTCTTTATCTGACTCTGATCGAAATCTCACTTAGACATGGATTAATGGATTAGTGGCATTCTTGATTGGATAGGATGCAATTTAAATTTAATGAGCTTCATGATCATTGATGTGGTCATGTTCTAAAGCTCAATCTCTTTGTTTCTTGTACATCTATGAAGTTAATTTCAAATCTCGTTTCCCATGTCATATTAAAAAGAAAATCCACTTAAAGCAAGGGATAAAGCGCAAAAATGGAAAAAGGGTCGAAAGTGAAGATCACACAATAGTGAATGAAATGAATTATACAAACAACTGAAATAGTCCAGCTAAAATTAATGATAACAATATTGGAGCATACACGTACCACTTTACAAATCATTGGTACTAAAAAGCATTTTAATTAAGATTTCAAAGCAAACTGATGAAAAGAACCTTCTATAGAAAAGGAGACGACGACGACGACGACAACAACAGCAACAAAGCCTTAATCCCACTAAGTGGGGTCAGCATGAAAAGGAGAAATTGAACAAAAATTAAATAAAAAATTCATGCAGCATCAATATGATTAAAAGCTCAGGTATGTATCACAACATTAGTAACTCATTGAAACAAAATATTTACCTGCAGCACAACAACCCAAAATGAGGCCTCTGATTTGATGAGGAGCTTTTGTGATTTGGATAATCATCCATCCGAAAGCAGAACCAACAACAAAGGTTAGAAGAATATTTATTGGCATAAACCATCTGCAGGATAATATGTTTGTATTATTTTTCTCAATGAGATTTAATGAAAGAAAAGGACTCGAATGGCAATCAGTTCAATGTGGATTTGTGGAAAAGAATGTTTGAAAAAATTATCTTCTGTGATAGAAACTGCACCAATTAGAATTAAAGCCCAGCTTCAAAGAATGAAACTTACAACGGAATGATGCTCTCCAATGTTATTGTTCTAGATAAATTGGTTGCCACAAGAGCTGGATTAAATAAATAAAATACAATCTGTTCATCAAAGATTTTGTTAGTCTTTTTTTTTTTTAATATTCAATGGAACTATTGCTTGAATTAATAAACTAAGCATGAAATAGCAATAAAAGAAAAAAAATGTGCTTAGCTCTTTTTTTTTTTTTACATACATGTTACTGAAGGATTTTAAAAGCTAAAATATTAAAAATTTTCTTAGTTTGTTTGCAAGTCAACGAACACTGACCAAGGCAGGACAAATAGGAAAATATAACATTCCTAGATCATTTTTCAAAGATATCATCTATTCAACTCTTGAAGCAGCCTAATTTAAGATAAAAATTTCTGCTTCTTACATTATTCAAATGCTTCCTTGCTTCTTCACCGAGCAAACCAATGTAGTCAGTCGCAATAAATGCTCCAACACCGGTGACAATAAGCACCTTTAGAACCGGCACAGATGCAGCGATGAAGAGTTGAAAGATACCCATTTTGAAAAATCTCCGTCAAGATAACTTTTACCTTCTCCAATGCTGTTAGAAAAAGCAAATATCAACTTGTTGCTAAACATGATCATTGACCTTTAAAGGAACTGAGAAATTAAGAAATTCCATAAAAATGCAATTATGAAGGAGATTAGAGGGAGGCCTTTGGCAATGGCAACATAATAACAAATTGCAAATCAACCTTCGAGGAAAGCATGTCCATATAAAAATCAAAATAAAATTTATACAGCAAAACTCAAACAATGTTTAAAATTGTGTGCTTTAAATTCTAAAATAAATAAATAAATAAGGTAAAATGCATACTTCAAAGCTAAGTGATCCCACAATGCTAAAAAACGTAACATTTAAGTGTTTGAGTACAAGATGTATGCTTTTTGGCATAAAGCATGTACTTCCTGATGCACTTTTAAGGATGAAAAGCATAAACTTTCTTCTTCAACAGGTTGAAAGACGAGATTAGAGGGAGTCAATGCCACCCATTCAATAGATTTTGGCTACTTGAACTCAGAGATTCAATACTGCAATAAGTGCCTTCATCCTTGAATCATCATTAATTGGACAAAAGTTGATAAACTCTAATTTTCTCTTGATCATGAGCATAAACTTTACAAGTATCTTTGTTGATGCTTAATGAAATATTTTAATTTTTATGTACTTGAAGCCAAAGGTTTGTCTGAATTCTAACCAAGTAACTCTTTGTGGTTTTTTTAGTATTTAATCTCTTTACAGTTACTTCATTGTGGTTCATCATATTCACTATTAAGATTGATACATCAACAATTAAAGTTGAGCGTGCTTTCTTTTTTCAACAGTTCATCGATCTATGTGATAGAAATCACACACTCAACTGGAAACATGTCATGAGATCAAGGACTTGTTCCAAACAAATACATTCAAGCATGGCGAAGCATAATAATCATGTATTCAAAACACTCTCATGCGTTTCAAGCAATTTTCCTCTCAAATAAGAGTTCTCCATATCAACTATCATTCTCCTAAACTTTAACACTATAGAATCATCTGTGTAGCATGCACAAACATATCAAAATCTTCACTCCTAATATAGGTACCAAATTTGGTAAAAAGAGAAACTAACATTTTTCAATAATAGGAGATTGACCAAAAAACAAAGAAGCTACAACTTGCACAAGACACCAAAGCCCAACAAAACAATCATCTTTGGACAACTTGGTCAAGACTATGTATCAATAGGGGACTAGGTTGAGCCTAATCAACATAGCCTAGTTCAAGCCACAATCTTATGGTATGCCTAAAGTCCAATCGACAGAATATGAATACTCAAGATGTTTGTACTCTAATGTAGGAATTAACAAGATAAATCTCACATGCCTAAACAGAAAAAAGCACAAACTTTCAATTATTACTGAGGACCAAAACTGCAACATGAATTTGAAACGAAGATTAGCTCAAAAACTAATTTATTAATATTTTAAGCATTCTAAATATCAAAAAACTAATAATGCCCAAATCTCTAATGTTTATAATCTAGCAGGAGTGAAGGCAACGAAACTTATTAGTACTCAAGTAGTCCTATCAACAAAAATGTTCATGAAATATACATCGAAGATTGTATTCATTGGGTGGGTTTCAGAAAGAGATCAAGCAAGCAGCCCCCTAATGGGTGTATAGCAAATCATAAAAAATAGTTAGCTTTTTCAATGTACGACAAAAACAATATAGCATGCAAACTTCTGTCTTGCCGGCTAAAGACATTGAAAGGGCATGCAAATCAAATTTATTTCACATAAATAGACATAAAAGAATATCATAAAACTTTAAAATAGTACTTTACTCTACCAAGCTGCCAACATTGAAAGGAACTTCAAAGCCATTCTCAACTTTACTTACCTTCTTTTCTCATAATCTTAACAGCCTAAAGAAAAACTTAGAAAAGAAATAAATTAAAATGCAAATAAACCCTTTTCTCTGTTTTCCTTCCAGAGCTCTAAAGTCCCACCTGGAGTCAAAAGGCAAACAGAGATCACGCCAAGCTAGAAGAACATTATCAAGAAGAATGTAAGCCCAAACTTGGATGTTAAAGAAAGGCAGAGGACAGCTTGCTCTTAAAACCATAGATAGTTGTCGCTACCTACCCACCCACTCTATTTCCAGAAAAAAAATGCAACTTTTCCTCTACTTAATTACATATAAAAATGGCCTGTATGGAATCTTTTATTGGGGAGCAATATTTATGTAGATTTCGTACCTTCTTTAGCGCAACAAAGTCGATTGAAAAATAGTGTCTTTTTCTCAAGGATTTCTTCGCTGAAATCTACAATGAAGACTCCACAGAATATAGAAAGGTGTTTAAAACGAAGTTTAAATAAATAGAAAGCCTCCGCAACAATAAGAAAGGCTGCTTTCTCCCTACGACTCCATTCCAAGCTGATTTATAGGATTTTCGTTACGAACGGTGGAGAGGACGGAAAAAATATATAATAAAACAAAGTGCTCATACATACAAAAAAAGTTTAAGGGTGCGTATAGGACATGTTTTATTTATTCATATAAGATAAATGGTTTATTTGAAAATGTGGACCGCAAGATTCAATTTGTGTTCCATATTTAATATAAAAAGTTAATTGTGTTTCCAGATAAGCCGTTCAAATATAATTTGAGACGAAGTTAGACGACGTTTTCAGAACGCCACCGCAAAGAATAAGCCGACCCAACACATCCTAAATTTATTTTTTAAATAATCACTTAAACTTTCAAAATTATTGAGAAATTTATGAAATGTCAAGTGGTTTAAGCATAATAAGCATAAGATTTTATCAAATTTTTAATGATTTAATCATGATACTCACATATGCAGTATTAGATAGTTTAAAAACCGGCATTAACGATAATTTTATAAATAAATATAATTTAGATATTATATATGTAATTCCCTGAGATAAGTGTTTCGTGTTTAATTTATGATGTAAACATAGCCTTGTGCATAAGATAAAATAATAATAATAATAATATCTCAATAATATCAAATGCGCTCAAGGTATTATAAATCACCTAAATCAGTTTTATTTTCATATGTAAAAATATTACAAAAATCAATTATTATTAATCAAGATGATTAATATCCCTCTAAGGATAAGTAATCGAGCAAATTTTTAATCCATTAGCCTTCTACTTTATTTTATAATTGTCCTTTTGTATTGTTTGTTATTTAGAAAAAAAAATCTTCAAAAAGTTGTGATATATATAATTTTGTGGCACATAAATATTAAAGGAATAATGCAACGTTGCTTGTATTCCAAAGATAACAATATAGTGTAGGCTTTCAGAGCTTGTAAAGTGGTGAAAAAGTTCATAGAAAATCTTCTCTTAAACTAAGAGATCCATGTTTGAAGTATAATATAAGTACTAGTTCTCAGTAAGACCCGACTGCCCCTCTCCCGAAAAAAACAAATTATAGCTACTTACATTATCCTAAAAATAATAGTATCTTTCATATGCAAGGTTGTTGGCCGTTTTAGAGATATTTAGATTTGGTTTTAGATTTTATATATATAATTTGGAAAATATCATTTTAATTTGAAAATATGAAATCAAACTGACTTCATACATGCAATAGTTTAAGCGAATGAGCATAATATTGCAAGCAATGCATCTATCTCGAGGAAGAAACACTCTACTTGATGATATGATTCGATTAAATAAAGTACAAAATTTATGACATCTGTTTGGTCTGCGAATCGTTTATATTGATCAACAAGTTCCCCTATTTAATACAAAAATTTTAATATGGTTTATATTACCTGAGTTTTAAAGTTCCCTATAGAGGCAAGCCTCTGTCGTTAATTACATCCTAAATGACCGAAGTAGCTTAAGAAACTCCTCGATAAAGATCAGTTGTTTTGCTCTCAAGAATTTTAAAGTTCAAGATTTTTCAAGGATAGACCTGCAAATATCAAATGGGATAGGATCATATTGGAACAGTTATTTTGGAATCCAAAGAAGTGAGAAGTGGGGGATGTCACAGACCCGAGGGAGAACCTCTGGTGACTTCCCAGACTATCATATTATTTGGCTTTTATTTTGGAAGTGATACTATTTAATGTTTCATCATGCCAATTTTATTATCTTAGGCTTACATTTGCATAATACTGGCCTGGAAGATAGGAGGACTTATGTCATATCAGATGACAACGTCGGAATCCTAAGGCGAGTTAGAGCTTATATTGCACGGGGTGCAAAGACCTAAAGAGATAAATTGAGGGTTTAAGTTGCACTAGACAAACCACCTCAAAGTCTTATGGCTTGTTGATTATTTCTAAGGAAAGTTTAGTTGATGTAGAATTGTTTTGCTGTTAAAGATGGTTGTGCTGCCCACAGACTTGCTCCGCGCTCCTAATTGGAGTAGGTTTAGTTTAAAGAAGTATCAAATTGAAGGGATGAGAGAAGTGTCATTTTTCAGAGTTCAAGCTTTCTAAGGTGTCAAGTTTAATGTCTTAAGTTTTATTAAGGGGAAATTTAAGTTGATTATAGCGACACCGATTAGGATCCCACGGTTCCCTCATTTTGACACCACTATTTTATTCTGATTCACTTAGTCCAAATGAATTTACCAAATTCAATTGAATGAATTTAATACTTTCATTTAGACTGTGGGAAATCTTGTTAGCAGCCGTAGGTTGCCTCATCCGAGGGATTCCCGATCATCAAAAGAGACATTTTATTTTAGTTCAATTCTTGTTGTTTTGATTTGTTTGTGATTAAATTTTATGTTATCTTATATTTTCATTGTTTTGAATTGATTTTTAGCATGCAAGTTGAAGTAGAGCAGTGTAAATCGCAATAAACATAAATGCGTATTTGGCAGTCTTCGAGTGCATTTCTTTGAGAGTTAACATTCCAAGCAGTTATAGCAGAAAATAAAGTTCAATGATTTAAATTCAGCGAGGAAACCTATTTCATAAAGTGGTGGGTCCCTATGGTGTGTTAAGGATGATTTTCTTGAGCAAAGAACAATGAAATCCAATTGTCCTTCTAAATATCCTATTATGCTGAGAAAGTGCTCGGGGCATGACCTTAAACATGTTTTCAAAAATTTTGGGACCGTTTTGAGTTCATTTGGTTTCATTATTAAGTTCAACTAGCAACCCATACTCAGTTAGGGTTTATTAATAGTATTTTAATCCTTTGCTTAGTGAACTTAGATGTTTTATTATCCCTTGAGTAGGGTAACATTCATTTGATGTTTTTTTTAGGAGTTATGTGAGTGAAAGTCTCTAAGGGAAAATTGAGTTATTAGGGAACTTAACCAATTTGATTGAGGTTAGGCTAGTAGTGTTTTCAAGATGTTTGTAAATGATTATATTTCATTTTTTAAACCTTATTAATTGAAGTTTGGATCAAATCTGGTTCACTACCTAGCCCTTAAGCTCCTATGGGTAGATTTGTAATTTAAAGGAATATTAGGTTAAGTAAAACTTGAACTCCATTAAAGATGTCATTATCATCAAACCATTGATTAGGGGCTTCTAATTAATGAGTTATAATCTTTCTAGGTCAAACCTCTTACTTTAGAATCATCAAATTTGACTAACTTCCCAAATTTTAATAATTTAAGAAATTAAAACTTTACCCTTAAAGTGGAAAAAATGGTGAATTAATTTCTACCTCTTAACCCCTTACATTTCAATCATCCAAGAAGTTTAATTAAGATTTTTCATTGCCCATTTACCCTTTAATTAGGCATAAATGTTAATTGGGGTTTAAATTCCATAACTACCCTTTATGCCTTTTAGGCTTATTACTTCATAATTTTTTAACTATAACTCAAATGACTTTGAAAGTTTTATTCTACCTCACTCATGGGTCAATTAAAATATCAGAGGAGAAAATATAATTTTCTGATTTTTATTTAATTTTTTATAATTATTTTAGTTCAAAATTAGGTATTTTTCAAAGTTAATTCATTTAATGAACCAAAACAACTTATTTGTCCTTAAGAAAGTTATTAAAGGTTCAACTAAGTTAGAAGATCACCTAAGCTAATTTTTATGATTTTTTGAGTTTTATTTTAATTATTAAAATTATTTGTTTGTTTTGAGTATTAATTAAATATAAAATATTATTTATGTTAAAGATTAAGTTTAATATTTTTATTAAATCTCTGTGAGGTCAGGAAAATCAGAAAAATAAAGTTCATATTTTTCTGATTTTTATTTTATATATTGTAATTATTTTAATGGAAATTTAAGAAAATTCATTTTTAAGCCTTTAAAATTCATTTTTAACTTTCAAAATTCATATATTTATTTATAAAATTAGGAAAATATTCTAATTATTGGCAAGTGACCAGGAAATAGCTTTGAATATTTTTGTGCATTTAAATATATTAATGATTTTTTTTTAATTATTTTTTTATTATTTAGATATTTAAAAATAACTTGAAATGAAATATTTATTTTAATTTCAATTTTATTTTTTTTAGGTTACTCTGGTCACAGAAAACTCTCAAAATCAATTTCATGATTTTTTGACTTATATTCTAATTATTATAATTATTTTAATTTCAAATTGTCATTTAATTTAGAAAATCAAATTTAGTAATCAAATCAATTCATAATGAGCTCAAAATTTTATGGGGAGTTCCCCTGATCATTTGCTTTAGTGTGGGTTAAATTTTGTGATTTTTTAGATTATATTTTAAGTATTTGGTTTTTCTTAATATTTAATGAGTTAATTACATAACGTGTCATTTTTAATTACTAAATTCCATTTTATATTTTTACTAGAATCATATGATCATATTGAATCTTCCAAACTCATTCTTATAATTTTTAGATTTATCTTTTAATTATTATGATTTTTTTGTTAAAACTGAGGTAATTTATTTTGAAAATTAGAGATTTCATACATTGAGGTGTTCTCTGGTTTTGAAAAATTAGAGAACACACCTAAGCATGAGAGGTTTAAACTCTCCAAAATTAACATTTTTATGATTAATAATTAATTATTTATGATTTAAACAAGTTCAGGAGTTTTTAATTAATTTAAAAATAAATATAAAAATAATATTTTTAATTTTTAGTCCACATTATTCTCCACTATTCACTGAGAATAAGAGTATTTTTATTTCATTTTTTGGATTTTTCTACACTAAGTTATGCATTTTTAAAGTTTATGTATTTAAATATATTAGAAAATAGCCTATTTTTTTTACTTATCCATATCAACGTCGCGTCGACCTCATCATCTCCGATGCCTAAGTTGTTTTGCACCTAACAAGTCGAAGTGTTTGGACATTTTCGATCGACATACACAAATATCATTGAAATTTAGATATTTTTCATGTAAATTCATAAGAATTAAGTGGTGAGCGTATCAATATTTAAGAAATATATAAAATTTATGTGAATAAATAGAACTTGTGTGGAGAGCATGTAAATATATAAGAAAATAGTGATGTGCAAGCAAATATATGGCATTTAGGAGGTGTACATGTATATATAGCAAAATTAATTGTCTTGCATGTAAATATAGTAGATATGTGGCATGCATGTGAATTTATTTTTCCTTTTTTATATTTTGTGTTTGACGTGTAAATACATAAGAGGAGAGTGTTATGCATGTTGCATGCATGTAAATCTCTTCCCTTTCATAATTAAAAAAAAAAGAGAGGAAGGGAAGAGCTTACATGTTTGTTGGAGCTCACGGTATGTAGTGTCACGACATGGAGAATAAAATTTTTCTTCTTCTTCCTTTTTTTTTTTTTTTGTTTTTTCTTTTTGTTTTAATGCTTGTGGAGGAGTGAGGTTGTTGTTGTAAGGGGATGGAGAAGGAGAGTGAAGTGGAGATGTTGGTTTGGTTGGAGAGAATGAAGAAAAAAAAATGAGACTAAAGTGGAAGGAGTGTTGAAATAATAAAAAGAAGCTCTCTGAAGAAAAAAAGAAAAAAAAACTCTCATACCAAATCATGAGCTTAAATAGAACATTATGTGAAGTTATTTAAAATTTTATTTCCTTTCTTTTATTCTTTAATATTTATATATTTATTATTATATTTTTTTTCATTTCATGTCATGAGAAATTTGATTTTGTTAGGGGAGAATGGATTTAAATTACTTTTTATGTACTTTTGATCTTTTTCATGGAAATATGTTGTACTTACTTGTCAAGAAGAATGAGCTTTATGGGGCCTTGAGTGGTGATGTCTCAATCATAGAGATTAGTGCTCAATATGGGTTTAGGTGAAGCATGAGAAATGTTAAGTACTTTAAGTGGAATCATTAAAGAGAGTCTCCCTTTGCCACTTAGGGAACGGTGACATGGCACGGCTAAAGTGGATCACATGTAGCCTCGATGAAGCTTGATGGCTTGCATATGTCTTAGGTAACTTTCATGAAAAAGGATTTTTGAGAATTTTGGAATTTTATGAGGTGTTAAAATGAAGCCAAATTTAGAAAAATTCAAATCATGAACTTGGAACTTAGGGCTTGATTTTGATTAAATGGATGATGGAAAGATTTCATGTCATGTGGGCTTTTAGATTTTAAGCATGATGGGCTTTTAAAATGATAAGCTTTTAAAAAGAGGTGCTTTTAAGATGAAGTGATGATGGGCTTTTTAACCATGCACATGATGATTTGGATTTTTTGAAATTGATTATGGAATGATCAAATTGGATTGCGATTTGATTGAAATTGGATTTAGACATGTTTAAATTTGATGTGAATTTGAAATTGGGGCATTTTGATTGATCATGAGGTTCAATTTGGGGATATTGGGATTTAGGTCAAAATTGGGGATTTTTGTTCAAAATTAAAATTAGGGGTTGGGGTTGGTTAAATTGGGCTTCAAATGGGTTTCAATTGAGACTGGGCATGTTGAATTATGGTTTATAATTGAAATTGGGGAAATTTGATATCAATTTGGTGATAATTGGAGTTGATTTAGGGATTTAGCAATTTAGGGGTAAAATTGAGATTTTGGTCAAAATTGGTCACTTTAGTCAAATTTGGCAAATTTAGGACAATTGGGTGATGTGGGGAAGTTTCAAATGATTTTTAGGATTTAATTGGGTGAAATTTGGATTTTTGTAATTTTGGGTATTTTGGGGGTATTTTGGTAATTTGGCTAATTTTGGTAGGTTTGGGTGCAATTGGGTCACTTGTTGGCTCAAATTGGTTTGGGTGAGGTTTTAGAATGAATTTGGAGGTTTTGGTAAATTTTGGGAATTTTGGTTTGAAACTTAGGGTTTAGAGTGGAGTTAGGGTTTAGAAGACCAAAGTTTGGATATTTTGGAATTGATTTGGTAAGGTTATCATACAAGCCATGAAGCCTTTCTCAAAGGCACAAGATCCATGGGAGACCTTATTTTGGATCCTTCACATGTTGGTCCTAACCATATTAACCAAAGGCTATTAGGCTTGGGATCATCCGCTTGAGTTTTAAAAAGGAACTATGAGGTAGGTCAAGTGTAAGTGAACTTAGGGTTTGAGATGTGTGAGAAACTTGGTTCAAGTGTAAATGTGGGGTTTAAGTGTGCAAACCTGACCAAGACCAAGCCTCAACCACCCAGGGTTGCCCTAAGTTTAATCATTCCTATGGGAACTCATCTCTGAGCCTCCACATGTTAGTCTCAACCTTCCAAGTGGTTTGGAGTTTGGTGACTATCCATGTAAGATTTCAAGAAAAGCTAGGAAGTGGTTCAAATTTCTAGGTGGTGGGATCCATCTTTAGTTTTCTAAGATAGTCAAGGGGAAACCCTATGACCAGATCTTATGTACTAAGAGGAAGTTTAGACCTTTCCAAAAATGAGGTCAACAAAACCTTGTGAAAGAGATTTTGGATAGTCTTCTCTCCAAAAAGGAAACCCATATTCAAAATATATTCTAACAAGTAATTTTTAATATAATTATCACCAAAGTTTAACTTTATAAACAAACTACAACTTATACTATCATAAAAATAATAGTATATTCCATATGAATCACCTTACATATTAAGGGGGTGTTTGGCTGCAGGCAGGATTTAGTGTTACTAGGATTTAGTAAATTCAGATTTATTAAGTCCAACCCCTTGCTGGATTTATTAAATTCAGATTTAACATGAATCAAAGGCAAATTTCAGAACTTAAATCCAAAATTTCATAGATCCATGGAACTTGCATTTTTTATGTTTGGCTGGATTTAGTAAATCCAAAATAAATTCTGTTAATAGGGCACTACTAAACACTCCCTAAATATAACAAAGTTATCTTATTTTCTACTTATAAATGGCTTTCATTGCCTTATTTTTCAATTAAGAGTCACCATAAGTGAACTTTGAATGCTAGTCTTGAGGTTTTATATCGAGCCTTGGTCAACCAAAGCTCATAATTAGATAATATCCATAGTACATTACAAGAAAATCACCTATGGCATAACCATAAAAATTCTAGATAGAAAATTAATCTTGTAACAAATCATTCACGTGCAAGTTCAATATCTCCTAAAAAGAATGGAAGCCCAAATAAATTAAACTTAACAGTCTGATGTTATAAGGGACCATTCACATAAATTTTGAAATCTCTCACCTGTGATTGGACACAACACAAGAAAATAGTATATCATCACGAGGGATTAAAATATTATTCTATGATGGATCTAATCACGAAGTTTGTATTTCACTACTCTCTATGAATGCGGACTAGAAGTCTTTCCACTGTTATAAAAAATAGTATTTATTTTAATTTTGGGGTCACGATCCCCTCTTTTATTAATTAAATCTTAGGAAATTTTATTTCCTAAGAAAAATCTTGATTAAAATGGTGGATATTCATTTCTGATTATTACAAAATTAGATTTCAAAATTATCACTTAGATTTTAAATAGAGATTGGCTCAAACTTGAAACAGTTCTTGTCAGAGGCCAATGGATAATGAGTGGAGAGTATAAGACACTGAAAGGCTTAGTGTTACTCTAGTCTATAATATTATTGGGGTTTATAGTTTACAAATTAAAATAATATTTATATGCATTTTTTAGAAGTTTAGGGCAAATGTTCGATGGAACAAACCAATAAAAATCTTAGAAGAGAAAGAACTCATGGCAAGGTCAACATGAGCACCACATAACCTAAATTAATATGAGTTCTACCAACTGAGGCAGGAAGCTAGAATTTAATCTAAGAAAATCTTTTGATGAAGTTTACTTTCATCGAGAAGCAAACTCTAGCCCGACTCTCTGGACTTACAACTTGCCTAGAAAGGGCTGGTAGTTAACACCTCCTATGAGTAAAATATATGATTACACTCACATGCACATTAATTATGAGTGGTAAGCAATTATAACTTAGAAGATTATGTGGGGACTTACAACTCAGTTATAAAGTTCAAGCAGCCCATGCTGACATATGCACTTAACTAATATAACAATTTTCTATTTTAAAATTTAGATTTAATGTATAACTCAATATGATGTTGAATTGACCGAGCCATAGAAAAAATGATCAACATGATCAATCAATTTTGATTGATTGAGGAAGATTCAATTAATTAAATTTTAAATGATCATTATAGTTTTGATAGTATAGTGAAGTTCGTGGAAGGGGTATCCAATCATTATATGATGCAAGCATGAGAAATCTTAAATTCAAGCCAAGTATGAAAAACAGACTTCACTTAATAAGAGTAGTAATCATCACTAGTCAGCTTCGACCTTATTATACAATAGGTAAAGGCCCAAAGCTAAGAAGTCGAATCAGCTTGATCTGTGAACCATAGTTTTTATGCAATGCGCTAATCAATTTCGGTTTCTAATCAATTTTATTTATGTTATTTGGTATTTATATGCATGTAAATATAAATGCTAAGTTGTGATTCTGTTTTTTCTTGTTTTATTTTGAGCTGTTCATTTTTGTTTAGATTATGTGTTTGATTTTAAAAATCTATCTTTTTTAGAAATACTACAATAAATAAGTTATTCTAAAAGCCTCACGAGAATCTAAGCTAACATAGGCACATATCATATAAATAAACATATGAAAAGCATGTCAGATGTGCAAAAATCATATGCAAAAATAAGAGAATGCATGACAACCAAAATAATATATAAAAAGGGCTCTTTAATTGAGTACCACGCACACCCGATAAGAAAAGGAAAATGGTATCGACATTCTTTTGGCTCTTTTTGATGTCAATGCTTCTTGCAACACCTTGTGGCCTCCATTTTTTACCCCTCAATGAGTTACCTGGCCCTTATAGTGAATGAGGTCTAACATTGCAACAGTACAATGCCAAAAAATCTTTAAACGACACCTCAACATAGGCTCCCGTGTCTATGCTCCTGTGACCATGTGTAACGACACATTTATGTCATTACCTCCATGAAACTCAGCCAGTGCTGCAGTGCTGGAACCTGTTGTCATTGCACTTCATCAATTGCAATGATGGCTAAAAGTCATATTTTGTATGAATGAAGGGATAATAAAATTATTTGACTATGTCTGGTCTCAGCATCATGACACTCGATGAATTAAACCAACGCTCATCCCGTGTTATGCGCGTGACATGAAGTAAATTAAACACGCTTGACTGAGTCTGGAATCAAGAGCATGGCCTCAAGACCAAACATTACGAAATCACATCAATTAAATTTGTGTGAACATTTGTAACGGGAAAAAAATTATATTATTGCTCTATGCAATTTGACCCTGTCAAAGGATAGCACCCTGACTCTGCGACCTTAGGATTTCCTCCTAGTTGAATGCCTCGAGTTTAGATGATAGCACAATGACACGCACTTTAGTGCCAAAATGATATCTATGATGATGTTCCATTTGTATAAGTCACGATGCACGTCGTTAGTGCCACTGCGCCATACATGGTGGTGAGATCAATGCTTCCAATCCTGGTGGCAATGATTGATTGGATTGGAATAATAATCTCTACCAATGAGGCACTGCCATGCCAATAGTGTCATCATGTTACCTCTTATTGAAGCAGAAAAAAACTTTTGTTATGATGTATACTCATAACCATCATAATGCCAAAGCAATGGAACAATAAATGTGTAAGAGGGAGATAGATGACACTCCATTATGTAAAAACCATAAAAATAAAAATATTTCATGTTGTGTCTTGTGTATCTCTTTTAGTCTCCTAGGTCATAATGCTAAAGTATTGGAATCAACAAATGTGCAGAATAAATATAGCGGAAATGCTTTGCCATATAAATCTTTATCTTCAAATAATTTGTTTTTATGATGCTTTTAAAATAAAATTATACAGGCCCCTTTTACTGGAACTTACCTTTAATTAGATTAAACCTCACCTCACAACCATCTCAATGTTACTTCAAGTCCTTTAACTTAGGCTCAAATATATAAAAAGAATCCTTATAGCATCATCAAACTTAATTTCATATAAATCATTTTAAATCTCCTATCTACTAGATAGTGCATTAATTTGGTCATTTAAAAATCCAATTATTCTGATAATGGAGTAATAATTGAAGAAGAAAACTCATTTTGCTTGTTGAAATGACAAGCTGGACAGTCTTCTTAAAGGATATCTATCTTCAACTTCACTCTAAATAGTTCAACAACACACATCATCAAAAGTACATTTTTATCTCTCATTAACTAAGTTATAATTTCAAGTTCATACTCTCCAAAATTTTATACGTGAGACGAGAAGAGTCAGAGTTAATGCCAATAAAATCATTTTCTTCAACACTAATTTCTTCCTTTTAAGAACCATATGGAGCTAACTAGGAGTTGTTTTAGGATTTTTAGAAAAAAGTTTGAAGCCCTTCATCATCTTAGCATCATAAAGCTCTTTAGAGACCCCATCCTCCTTGACTTTATAATAATTCTTAACATCAAGATCTAAAACATCAATTATAATTTTTTTCTTCTATGGAATTATGGATGTCAGCACAATCATTTTATAACCATTTTTATTTATAATGTCAATAGTATTTATTGTCTCTCCATCATCAATGACAAACTTTATTATTTTATTGATGCTATCCACGGCCTCATCCTCTGCTACATAACATTTATTTCATATAATTTTGTCAAATGTGGCAAAAAAGAAGATCTCTGTTGCATTATTTTACAATGGCCATATGATTGCACAGTATAAAGTCAAAACACAAGACTTTTAAAATGAAAAAAAGGCTTTTATTTTACATATTGTATTGTTGGCTAATTATCAAAAATAAAAAATCCCAAAAAAAAAAAATATAATTTGATGCATAGATAATTTTTGTATTCTTCTTGCGAACAACTAAAAATGGTGAAAAGAAGGAGAAAATCACCATAATGGAAGTTCTTAATGCTCTTTCTTGATGCATTCATTTGGTCTAGGTTATATTTTCCTTGTCTATATTAACTGAGAATTAAGTCCCATCGACTGTGTTCTTGGCTTTAATTTATTCCCACAAAAATCATTGTTCGCCTTGTATACTTTATATTTTTTAAGATAAATAAATTGTAGTAGTTACGTAATCAGCTATCAATTACTCAAATGCATTATTTGAAAACAAAGTTTGGATATATACCACACAATTCTTATCTGCGCACATAATTGACATCCGAAATATGATATTTACAGTAATAACATTTTGGTCTTATAAATCTATGAATGGAATTATGTTTTTTACTTTTAAATAGATAATATAACCCGTGATGTTTTTGATGTGATGTTAAAGATTTGAATGATATGCACGTAAATATGAGTCGAGCCGTTATATGCCTCCTCCAATTAGAAAGACTTTAAGATCTCAATGTAAATTCTACACAACTTGAATTGAAGTTGAGCAATGAGCTTTCAACAAGTTTCCCATGATGAGAAAAAAAAGTTTCAGATTTTAATGTGAGACTCTCAGACTTTCTATCTAGAAAATTGAAACAGATCATTTATGATTGAAAGTGTTACTTTTTTCTCTTTATTTGAATTCGCATTGATTTTTTCATTTCTTCAAACATATCCTCTATATTTTCCTCATTATATTGTCTGATGATGGCTCCTTAGAGGGATCAAACTCTGTAGGAGGTGGAAGTCTTAACATGGGAGGGAGTAGTAGAGGTTCCAGTTGAACGTACTTCGATCTAATAGTCTGAGAAGAGCCCTTTTGTGATGAAGAAGTCGCCCATTCAAAGGTGTACATGAGAGTTTTGTGGTAAGAATGTAAATACTTCTACTTTAAAATAAGTTAGTTTGGTACGACTTATTGATTCCAACATAAAAAAGAGGACATTTACATACATATCACCCAGACATGAATTTTTAGATGATATTTTATTGTGTAGAAGAAAACGAGAATATATTTGTAAAATGGCGAGTTATGAGGGACATTCATTTAAAGCGAGCCATAGCAATAGAAAGATCATTTACCAAGCAGTCAAACATTTAATATATTTTAATGTGCGTGCATGAGGTACATCCATTTATAAAATAGAGAGCTATAAGGGGCGTGAATTGGGGCGTGGTGGTAGCGGACAAACTGTCCCACGATCTTTAAAGACGAATCAAACATGATTTAGTACTCTCTAAGATAAGAATATAATTGCGTGTTGGTCCAGTTGATTGGGAGACTTTAATCTCCTTTCAATCCGAAATATATATATATATATATATATATATATATATATATATATATATATATATATATATATATAAATAATACAACAACAACAAAAAATCTTTATCCTATTAAGTGGGATAGGCTACATGAAATTTTTCTGAACTCCATTTTGTCATGTGTCATATTTTCATTTAATTTTAAAAAATTAAGATTATTTCATATACAACATGCCCAAGTCTTTTTAGGTATATCTCTATCTTTCTTAGCATAAATTAAGTCCAAAATATCTACTCTCCTAATAAAGACATCAAATGGTCAATATTTAATGTGACCAAAGTTTATGCATCTTAAGCTACTCTAACGCTTTTAGGGATATATTTGTTTTGCATTTTATCTCTTAGTGTAAATCCACTCATCCACTCGAGCATTCTCATGTCAAAAACATTTTTTTTTTGGTTAAAAGGAGGCTGAGACTCACTACGTGTTTCGTAAAGAAAGTTATGAGCCGGGAAAGAGGTCCTATCTGCAACACTGCACATACTAGCACACGCAAAAAATAGGAATCTAAGGTCATCTTCCAAAAAAAAACAGAAAATACAACGCACACACACGACACAACCACACGAAACACGACCAAACACTACGAACAATCATACAATAATAAACCAAATAACTCGTAAGGAAAAACACTTAACTTGAATTTGTGGTTCTCTTTTATAGGCCAACATTCCTTGCCCCATCTTATACATTTTTTTTTATAAATCTAAGTGGTACTTTTCTATCACATTATAGGCCGGATGCATTCCTACAGTTCAACCATCCCACTCGAATTCTACTAATAGCATCCTCATCTATATCACCATCACTTTGAATAATATACCTGAGATATCTAAACATTCACTCCTTTTAATGACCTGTTCACACATTGTTACAAACTCACCATTAGTTCTAACAATTACTAAAATTACATTCCATGTATCCAGTTTTAAAATCCACCCAAACAGAAGCCTTTAACCATTAAAGTTGACTTCGATAATTAAAGTTTTTCTTGAACACTCAACCATAAGAAGGATGTATCAGCGAAAAACAAACACTAATGTATAGCTTTCAAAAAATATTAAAAAAACAATGAGCATAGTTCGATTGATCGATATAGCTTCTGTTATTATCATAAGAGTTTAAAAGCATCTTCTTTTCTAGAGCACTTGAGAAGACATCAATATAAAGCAAGCACAAGTTGTCAATTGGTAGATAAGTATTAAATAATCCCTCTTATTGTGTATTAGAAGATTAATAAATAGAATGAGAATTATACACCTTAATGTTGCACAATCAAAATAACAAACATAAATTTATAAAAGATATGTGTTTTTATGTAAATGAACATTATAGAAGTCTGCTTTCCCCACAAATAGAGAATACATAATTACAAAGTAAAGATTTCTCATTTGGCCTCCTATGAATACAGTAAGCATTTTGAATAAGCAGCGAAATGTGTTGGTAAGAGTTCATAGATTTGTGTTTGTTGGTAAATATAAATGATATTGGCAAATGATGGTAGTTAGTGACGTTGTTGAGCGATTTAAGTTGAGAGATTATACTCGAGCAATGATAATTTGACGATAAATGAATCCAGATGATAACAGTTCAAATTGATTTGTAGACATGACTTTGGAATTATTTAGAGCTCAAAGCTCTCTTCCATTTTAGTTTTCTATCATGTGAAAAAAATTCCAACAAATTTTAAATGTTGTAAAAAAAAACTAATTTTCATTCTTCCACCAATACATGTCTTGTACAAAATGAAAAGAATAAATTATTACAAAATAATTCCTTTGAAATTTTTGGTGATATTGACATAATAAATATGTTTCTCAGCCCATAACATATTGGGTGAAGGGTTACTATCTTAAACCACATTGTTGACCTCACTTTTTTTGAGGTATGGTCTTTCTTTAGAAGAACCTGGGTCAAGCCATTGGAAATTTCTGGTGACTATCTTAAAAGACTAGTGATGGAATCCTCCCCCCTTAGAAATTCAAATTTCTTCTTTGCTTCACTTAGAGTTTCATATGCTTAAGGCTAACCACTAGCACTTAGGCGGAGGAGGCTAAGCATAAAGAAGCTCAAGTGTAGTCCCCTATAGGGTGGTTAAGCCTTAGGGTAAACCCTAGGTGATATGGTCTTAGTTAAGCTAGCTCACACACTCACACCTACACTATACTTACACTCACTACCCCAAACCCTAAACCAAACTTCCTCAACTTGATCCCCTACTCTTTTGGAAACTCATGTGGGTGGTTCCTTAAGCTCTTAGCCCTAGGATAGGGTTTAGCTACGACCAACACATGGATGATCTAAAATGGGATTTCCCTTGGTCTCATGGCTCAAAAAGGTTGGCATCCTTCAATTAACCCCAATTTTACCAAATTCCAACTTTGAACCTCTTAGCCCCTAAACTTCCCCCAATTACCAAACTGCCTCCAAACCCTAATTTTGATCAAAATCCTAAAAACTGCCCAAATTACCAAATTCTCTCCAAAAATCATTCCAAAATGTTCCCCACCACTCAAATTGACCAAATACTTCAAATTAACCAAAATTCCCAAAAAGCCCAAAAAATTAGCCAAAATGACCAAAACACCGCTCACGTCACAAAAATTTCAAAATTTTCAAAATCACTTTAGATATTCCTAAAATCAATTTGAACCACTCCATTGAGTCCAATTTGACCAAATTAACTTAATTTGACCAAAAATCTCAAATCGCCCCTAAAGGCCAAAAATACTCAAATCACACCCAATATCCACCCAATTTACCTCAATCTCCACAATTCAATTATAAATTCAAATTCATCATGTAAAATCTCAATCTAAACCAAATCCAAGTCCAATTAAACCAATTTCAAAACCCAATTTCAACCTAAATCAAAAGCCCCAATTTTGACCATATGACCAAATTCCTCCAAATTGAATTTCATAGCCAAGTCAATTTCCCAAATTTTGAATTCCAAACTCTTCCTAACATTCCCACAAACCAAATTGATCCACCAATTAACCCACATTTGAGCCCAAGCCCCACCCAAATCCAACCCAAGCCAAAATCCCCAATTTTGCCCTAAATTAGCCACATACCAAAATGTCACCAAATTGAATACCATAACCCCAAAATTTCCATCCAATTAATATTCAAAACTCTTCATAACAATCCCTTAGACTAATTGGAACCATCAATTGAACCATAACCCAACGTTAGTCTAAACCCAAGTCTAGCCCACATTCCCTAAAATTGACCCTAAGCCAATTTTCACCAAATTGAATTACCAAATTAATTCAAAATCACCCAAATCTTCTTCCAAACTCTTCATGACAATTATCCCCATAAAATTGATCAACTACTTGACCCCAAATCAAACCCAGACCCAACCTAGCCCAAGCTTGACCCAAAAGACCAAAATTTGAACCCAAGTCCCAAATGTGATCAAACCTAGCCAAAGTGACCAAGCTAAGCTCACCAGAGCCACCATTTGGACCCTAGAGACTGGACTAGATCCACCTAGCCCAACCTAGTTGAGCCATGGACCAAGGGTCCTTGGCCCCCTAATTTAGGGGATTTCCTTCATTAAATGGCTAAACCAAAGAGGATTTCTTACCCAAAGCCATCACCAGCCAACCTAATCACCATTAAGGCATGTTCACTGGCTCATCTGACCACCCTAGCCTGAGCACCACCCTGACGGGCCGACTTAGTTGCCGGAGGAGCCAAAACTGAGAGAGCCTCCCCGTAATTTAAACTCCATTGACCCATCCTATGTGTCCAATCTCAATTGGTCACTTGTGCCGCTCAGACCTCCACCTCAGCAAGCTTCGACGCCCATTAGCCAGTCCCGAGCTCCTTCAAGCAGCCATGCCTATAAATTGAGCTCTTCACGGCCAAAGGGAATGAGTGCATTGAACCTTGGCGAAGCACTGCCAAAATCCTTCCAGAGCTTCTCTGAACTTCCCTAAGTGCCATCCCACGTTTCTCCCGCCCCGACTCCTACTGTCCAGAGCCAATTTCCTCATTGAATTTCCAATGAAAACCAGGACAAACTCCACCACTCCACCACACTACACCAAATCCAAATTAACTTCACCCACAACATCGCCAGAGCAAACGAAGCTGATCCCCCACTAAAGTCCCATTACAAAGCCCGTTTAGCCTAGAGTTCTAACAGAGCCTCCAAATCGGTATGATCGAACTTCTACTTGGACAATTCACCAAAGCTTGACAACACTTCCAAGAGGTTCGTCGGAGTCCTCTAAAGCTTTTGCAAGAACCCAATTGAGACCTCACCTCTTGGGCAAAGGTATTGAACTCTCCACCCAAATTGAGCTTATTTTTTATGTTCATGGCGATACACTTGATTTCATACTGCATAAACCGTATAGATGTGTTCGTCTAGGCTAGATGCGTCTATAGAAACAAACCCGAAGTGATTTGGTTGAGTCTAGCTCGAGTTCTTTGGGTTTTATTGTGGACAGCTTATGGGTTAGGTCAGTTGGGGACGAATACCAGGAGCCGTCTGATTGAGCGTGTATCAGATGGATGACCAGGATTGCGCTGGATGAGCCCTCGGTGCATAAAGAGTGGAGCTGAGTCAGATGACGACGTCAAATGGGAAGGCGTCGCGTGTTTGCGTGGCACTGAGTCTGATATCTAGGAAAATAAGATTTATTTTGATTTAATTAATTCAACCAACTTTAATAATCCATAACATGGTGTAGAAAAAATAAAATAAAAATACCCAGTTGCTCAGTGAATAGTGAAGAACAACGTGGACATAAAATTAGAGTAATTTGACTTATATATTTTTTAAATTAATTAAATACAATAAATCATATTAGGTCATAGTTTGTCATAAACATTTCACCATGGCATGAGGTTTGGAAGGCATAAAAGCTCTGTGGTTAGAGATCTTCCTTGATATTTCCAAGGTCAGGGAAGATTTCAAGCTAGAGATCCCTAATTTTTAAGTTAATCCTATCTGTTTTGGTTTAAAAATTATAATAATTAAAATATAAATCATAAAAATGCAAAACTTATTTTGGTAGATTCATTGCGGTCGGAAGACCCTAGGAAAAATATCAAATGAGTTTAAATAATTAAAAATGACACTAATGGTGATTAACTCATTAAAATCATTTAAAAATAATATAATTAAAATATAAGTATAGAAATCATAAAAATCATAAAAATTCTATAATTAAAATATAAGTGTTAATAATAAATAGAGGAGCTCCCCATAGAATTTGAAGTCAATTGGAACTAATTTACCTACTAAAATGGATTTTTCAAGTTAAATGGTATTTTGGCATTAAAATAATTATAATAATTAAAATATAAGTAAAAAAATTATAAAATTTGATCTGGGAGCTCCTAGTGAATAGAGCAACTTAAGAAAAATAAAATTAGAATTAAAATAAATATTTCACTTTTAAGCCTATTTTTAATATTTAAATAATTAAAAATAATTAAAATCATAAAAATCACTAAAATATAAAATCTACCAAAATGTCACATTTAGTCTCCTGATCACTTGGGAGCAATTAAAATAATTTTCCTAATTTTCTAAGTAAAGTAATTCTAATAAATTGAATTTTCCTTAATTTTCCACTAAAATAATTCTAACAATTAAAATATAAATCATAAAAATATGAAATTTATTTCTCTGGTTTCCTTAACTTTAGATAGATTTATGAAAAATATAAAACTTAATTTTCAACTTAAATAATATTTTATACTTAATTAATACTCAAAACCAACAAATAATTCTAATAATTAAAATAAAACTCACAAAATCATAAACAATTAGTCTAGATGGTCCTCTGACCTAGGTGAACCTCCCAAAATTTTATTAAGAACTTATGATTTGTTTTGGTTAAGTTATTGAATTAACTTTGAAAATCCTTATTTTTTATTTAAATAATTATAAAAGTTATATAAACTCAGAAGTTATATATTCTCATCTGATATTTTAATTGACCCATAACTGGGATAACATAAAAATTCCAGAGTAATTTGAGTTAAATTTAATGAATTGTGAAGTGATATGGCATTTTGAGGCAAAATTGTAAATATGGAATTTAAGACCTAATTAATATTTAAGCATAATCAAGGGTAAATGAGCAATTAAAGATCTTAATCAACTCTCCCGAATGATTGAAACATAAGGGTTAAATGGTAGAAACCAACTTCACACCTTTTCATATTAAGAGCCTTATAGTAATCTCATAAATAATTAAAGAGATTTGGAAGATAATTAAATCAGAGGATTTTAAGGTGAGGGGTTTAATCTCGGAAGATAATACTGCACTAATTTAGAACCCTTAATAAATGGTTTAATGACAATTCAATGTTTTGATAAGGATTAAGATCACATAACTCATTATTTCTAAAATTACAAATCCACCAAAAAATCTTAAGGGTTTAGTAGTGAACTAGGCTTAATTCAGATTGGACTAATGAGATTTATAAAGGAAATATAATCAACTTCAAACATGTTTGAAATACTACAAGCCCAACTCTAAACTAATTGGCTAAAATTCTTAATAAATCAATTTGCCCTTAAAGGCCTTCACCCACATAATTTATAACTAAAATGTCAAATGATGATTACCCCACTTAAAGGGATAATTAAAACATCAATGTTCACTGAACATAAGGGTACAATGTGGATGAATTATCTGACAATATAATAAGTTCAAATGAACTCAAAATGGTTTAAAAGGGTTGTAAAATATTTAGGGTGCTCCCACAGATCTTTTCACGAGTCTGTTGGCTATCTTGGAGGGCAATTGGACTTATTATGTTTTGCTAAAGAAAGGAATCCTCTACATGAACAAATAAGGATCCACCAAGTTATGACATAGGACTCGGTAGGCACACCTGAAACCCGTACTTCTTGCTTTTCTTTCATACAATTTTAATTCTCCGCAAAATCATATATACACGCTGCAAATACTAAACTTTCAACTGGAATGCGAGAAGAGGACTGGTAAGCATTTACATTTTATGTACTGCAGTTTCCTTTGTTCGCTTGGTTGCATTTTGCTTTCAGCACTTTCACAAAACAAAACTTGCATGTTAAAACCAAAACTAAGGCCCAAAACCAGAAGGCCATTCACAACAAGCAAACATATAAGACAACTCAAAATTTAATCACAAACAAAACAAAATACAACAACTGCAACTAAATTAAAAAGTCTCTTTGCATGATCATGATTCCTCGGATGAGACAACCTATGACTGCTAATAAGATTTCCCACGGTCTAGATGAAATGATTAAACTCATTTAGTTGAGTTTAGTAAATTCATCTGAACTAAGTGAGTCCGAAGAAAATAGTGGTGCCGGAATGAGAGAACTGTGAGATCTTAAGCGATGTCGCTATAATTAACTTAAATTCCCCCCCACCCTCTAATAAGACATTTGACATTAAACTTGACACATTAGACAACTTGAACTCTAAACCAAGATACTTCTCTCAGCCTCCTACATTTGACAGTTCTAAAACTTAAACTTGCTACAATGAGGAACTCAAAGCATACACCGCAACATTCTATATAAATGTGTCACACCTGATAAACGTAATATTTCCATTTTAAGATATTCGTGCTTTAATATATGTTCCTTCAATAGCACCATTACAATCTTACATGATTTTTACATTGATTGAGTATATTTAACATACATTATAAACTATGAAAAAAGAAATATATCTTAAGTACGACATGTATCTGAGATCATCAAAAATTATTTTGGGTGAGGTATGAAATGTAGGGTCTTCTAGTATAATATTTTTGGTCGATAAATGCCTACTATTGATTTTTAATGAATGTTGAAATTGCTCCACAATAGACCTGACTCACTCATTCTATGATAAAATGTATAGTGTTATTCTTAATATCTCTCTGAAATTTATTATGGATGAGCTATGAAGGCCATGATTTTAATATAGTTCTTTTAGTAGATCTAAGAAAATATTTTTAATCACATGAAACATGTTGTGAAACCTAGTTGGGTGACCTGCAAGTAGATCGTGCTAGGAGTACGCACAATATATGAGTTCTGGTACTCATAAATCAATCATATGGCATATGTAATTATTCTTTCTTATGCAATCTTTCACTATTATTCATGATTTATCTAAAAAATAGATCAACATCGATAGAAAGATGAAATTACATCAAATGAACACATCTCACAATAAAAATGTAACAATGAGTATATGAAGAAAATACATAAAAGCAGTTCGAAACCATAAAAAACTATTACGTTCAACCGTCTCAATTATTGTAAAAAAAAGTTTATATAATCTATGGATCCAAACACATAAAAAAACTCACTTTGTTAGTATTCCAACAACTTCATGACATACAAAATATAGAGATATGTTTTCATAAATTTCTCATGTTTATCATAGTATTTTCATAACTGTTGAAATAGATTGTGTTGGTGCAACTGAAATGATAGGCTCGGTGGACATACTAGTGCATGAAGATACTAGTTGAAAAGTCTTTTTTTGGTAAGAATAATGTGCATCTTTCTTAGATCTTTTCCCCGAAGATGCAAAGATGGCTGACATCTTATATTACTGGACCTACATGTTCGATGACGATTCTTATATATCAATCACTTGAGTCAGCTCTGCGCTTAGAACCTACGAGTCAGATAAATCAACGTGTGATCTTTGACTTGGTGTCCAAGCATGATCACCAATTGCAATGACCTCACTGAACATTTGGTCTGGCTTCTCTTCTGGATCAATGTCAACATTTTTATTTTTTTTTAATTTTTACTTTTTTTTGTGTTTGACATGACTTGTAAATAACAACAAAATAAGGAACATTGATTTATAACATTGCCTAACATAACAATGTGGAATTGTCTAATTAAACAAAACATAAGTTTACATCTAATCTTTCTTTCCACTATTATTTTGATGCATCAATAATACGTTGTGTCAACTCAACTAAGACCAGTAGCTTCCTGCTTTAATTCTTTCCAAAGTTTACAATCATTCTGAAATTGATTCAGCTCATTCTTTAATTGTATCCTGTCATACACATGTTTAGTCTTTTTTTTTAAATTTATTAATGATGTTCTGTCACCCCCACTTTGTTGAAAATTATATTGGGCCTATTACCCTACTAAACTTCTTTTAAACAAATGTCACAAAATATCATCTTTAGATCTCATTCTCATATTACAACTACACCACTGTCTCTTGTTTAGCCCATTTGACCCATTAATTTTGATGAGAGCGAATAAAATAAGTTACAATGCATAAACCTTATAAAATATATTAATGTAGATATATGTTGATTACTCATCAAATTAGTTAGAAAAAATTTGGCATATGTATTAATTACTGTCACACAAAGACATCAACATATTCAACTACTATGAACACTTTATTCCTATAATGTACATAGAAATTGGCCCCAACAATATATTTTATATGAAATGATAGAGAGAAAAAGTCTGAAAAGAGGAATTAACCCCCGTAAAAGTAATCGACAAATAGGCATATGTGCAATATTTCAAGTTTCATCTATGTTGTTATTTCTATTCTATGCTAGTATAACAAAGATGGAGCTATGAAGTCCAATGCTCTCTGTAGAAATAAGAGCACTTCTGATTTCTTTAAAAAAAGCCAAAAAACATTAACCTCGTGATTCAAAAATTTGATTTCAGAATAGGATCGACACAATTCCACAACTCAAAGAAAACAACAACATAAGTATAAGCAAAAAGCTCCAAACCAAAAGTAAATTCACATGATCAATTCTACTATCTTAAGAAAGCACAAACAATCAGATAGTGAATATACAAGAGGATGGATGCAATGCAACGCACTCACAATAACAATCCACTACAACTGGCTCTGTGTAAATATAAGATTAATTCTACCATCCCAAAAAGCTAAACATTGAATTCATAAAAGGATGCAAGCCCTAATCCACACTCCCAACATCAAGCTACATCAAAAAAACACCATAATATGAAGCTTTGAAATACTTGTAAAGGCAATAGCAATTTATGCTAGCTTAAAATCATGTCATCACAATGCCACCACAACTCCGCTAATGCATCACAACAAAATAAATAACAAAGAAGTATATTGCGCGTTTGAGAGGGTAGCGGGTATTGAAAAAGAATAACAACAAAAGAATAATTTCTCCCAAAAAATAATCCAACACTACTAGAGATTTCCAAATCCATATACTAACATTATTCACTTCCCCACACTTCCAATAAAGAATACTAACTTGAGAAAACCAACAACACCAACCACAAAAAATATAAGTTCTCCCAACGAACAAACTAACCGCAATAAAGAATACTAAATTTAGAGAAATATAAAGCAGATGAACATCAAAGAAAGCCACATATGTATGTCCACAGAGAGCTCAAATCCAATGAAAATGCATGAAAAATTAAGTCCAACTCAAGTTATAATTTGGGTCAAGCAGTCTCAACCTGAAATAAATCAATTTCATGAAAACTCAAACAGTTCAATTTGACTATAAATTATTAACACAATATATGTGATATCTATTTCACAGCTTAAAATTAATTTAAGTTGACTAATAACACCCCAAAATTTTGTTAGATCCAACTCCAAAATGTCTCAAGTTTAAGAAAAAAATATTTTTAAAAAAACTAAACTTTAAAATTCACAAATATATGCAACTTTTAACAATAACAAAATAATTTAGGGGCATTTACATAGATACCAACCAATGCCTTTTACATATCTAACAATGCCTATGCTTTTACATATCTACCAATTAAAAATAAAATAAAATAAACTTATTAAAAGAGTTTTACGAATAAATTAACATTTTTATAAACTCTGAAACTAATAACCCTCTGCAATGAATCTTTGACACTTTTCTCAATTTAAAATGTAAGATGCAACTATTAGATTTGCCAAATTTGAAATTATAAAGGCTTCAGTGCATTTTCTCAAATATAAAGCAGTGAAATCCTAATAATTATATAAATACCCAGAGGGATTACAATTCATATTATAATTCATTCCCATGCTAACTTGCTCTCATATGCCATCATAATAATCTAATGGCAGCTTTGCATACACATTCACACAAGTTGTATGCATTTACTTATCCAACACTTAAAACTTTGATATTGATTTATATAACATTATAATCTCTATCACATCAAAACATATACATGAAAATGCATATGTTTTATGTGATGTAAAGATTTAAATGTTATATAATCAATATTAAAATTTAACTGATAGATATATACATACATAAATTTTATGTGATATGTATGTAAATCTCAATTATGAGCTAATCCTATAATAGAATAGGGAAGCCTTTAGAATGATGTTCTGACACATGGCGCAATGTGTCAAGAGACCAACCACATGAAATATGTTGACCAGAAGGTGACTGCAACTGAAGCAAAAGCATATGTCCAAAGGAAGAGCACCGAGCACTCGCTTTTGCCAGCACCAAACAATTGAGTCATAGTCCCTGTTGTTAAATCAAAAGGCTAAACAAACTATACATATAAAAAGAAGCATTTACATGATATAGGTCTGTAGGCGAGCCGATCTTGAGCCAACTCGGGTTTACGGCCAAGCATGAGAGAGCGGCTCGCGTTCGGCTCGTTCAAAATTGGCTCACGAACTATGCATTCGTGTTCATCTCTATTCACATATTGTTTATGTTCGGCTCAAAATTGACTAAGCTAAATTAATTAGATAAATAGAGATGGGGGTGTTGGATTGGAAACTACAGCATTCTTATGAAATAAAAGACGTAGAAACACATGGCCATACAAGCTGTGATGATAAAACTTAGATATAAATATATATAATTTCCTTATGTCATGTTAAAATGAGCCGAATAGAATCGAACAGAGAGATGTTCGTGTTCGGCTCGTTTATAATTCAAGCTTAAAAAATTTATTCATGTTCAACTCGCTTGTTTAATGATCGAACACGAGCTGTTTGCGAACAAGTTTTTTTGATAGCCCTATTTACATATATACCAACCAATTTTTATGTTTTTACCTATCTAACATCTAAAAAACTGACGAGAACTTCAAGAAAATTTCTTTTAAATGGAAAAAATATTATAAAAATGAAGATTTAGGGAGCTTAGAGAATCACCTATGTTCATAGCAGGAGGAACGGCATATTGCACCATTAGGGAAAACTGATATAAAGGATCAGCATGCACAAGGCCAAGAAAAACAGCTCCTTTCACAATGGCTATGCCCGCCAATGGTGATAGCAGATAGCGAACCACTATAACTCCAATAATAGCTGAAGCTCTAATGCTGGAGCCTCTTAATCCTGATGATTAGAGTGTAAATATGCAATTATTTTAGTGTAAAAGATTTTAAATTTACTTCTTTTAAAGTTCTGGCATTACCTTTAATAAGATTTCCTCCCAAAATCAAAGTCAAACTTGGAATTGCCCCATCACTGAATTTCAAAAAAAGGTAAGAAAGTCGGGCTTATTCATATCAACGCCATAAAGTAATTTAAACATCTTTGATAATTCAGGAAAATTTCATAAAATTCTCTTCTTTTGTCTCTTCTACAATATGCTAGTCTCTTATATTACACTGAATTTTATAGGAAATTTTACATACATACCACACATATCCTATGTATTTACACATCCAACGCCTAGATTTTTACATTTACACCACTTGAGCTTGAAAAGAAGTTTTTTTTTCTTTACTTTTTAAAAGTAAATAATGGTGTTATTTTTGATATGATATGAAAGATTTGAGTGTTATATATGTAAAAATTTAAAATTTCCAGTGTCAGCTATATAATACATAAGAACTATGTGATATGTATGTAAATGCCCCATTTTTATCACATACATAAGCGTTACACAATATCAAGGTTTCATACGATTTAAATTTACTCTCTTAGTCAACAGATTTGATATTTATATTAGCATTCGATACAAGAGACAGTTGCCGACAAAGGTTATTTTTTATTGAATTAACATGTATTTTAGAGAAATTATTTCAATACGAAATCACTTGCACATGATAATGTTAATAGTCAACATCAAGAGCATACCCTATTAAGGAAACAGAGTCTTGAATCACATGAAGAGGAGCACTTTCACCAATTAAAGCATTTCTAATTGGCGCTATCAAACCTACAATGAACCCACAAATCTGCACAAGCAATAAAAGAAAAAAATAAATAAAGAAAAAGAAAATGTAGGGATATAAGTTTTGGCCAACTTATTAACCAATGAACTATATTGAGCACTTAATCATCAAATTAGAAGTTGTTATCTTAACATATTACTCTTACTTTTGAATGTAGTTTGAGGAAAATGAATCATGAAGCGATAGTTATGAACAAAATTGCATGTCATAAAGCATATGTATTACAAAATGATTCCATAATTTGCACTTGGGAGTAAAATCCATTGAGATGATTATGAATATACATTAGCTATTATTGATTGATTAGATATTAATTTAGGTAGATATCCTTTTGTAGTTCATTTATGCAGATTATTAAAAAGCTCAGGATTTTAGATGTAAACCTACAACCATGGGTGTCTTCAACTCTGAAGAAGTTCTTTTTCTTTTTCCATGAAATAGGTTGAGGACCCTTTTGCATTGTAATCTTCATTATTACAAAACCAACTTCTTGGAGTAAGATCCATAAATCTTACTCCATTCTCTTGTATTGAGTGTAGCAATGTGTTGAGAAATTTTGGGCAAAGTAAACAAGAATCGACACAATCCAGAAGAACATAAAGATATTTAACGAGGTTCGGCAAAGATGCTTACGTCCTCGGGAGCAGAGCGGCGACTATCTTTTCACTAATCAGAAAAGAGCACATAATACAGGATTCAACTATAAGCCCTAGGGCTACTCACTAGGCCTATTTATAACCGTACAGTACAATATGTAATTACCAAATTACCCATGTACTTAACCAGCGGCGCTTGCACCGCACCCCCAACTCACATAATAAACTCACTGGATTCGCTCGCTCCGCTCCAACATTAATTCCATATTAGGTATATGAGCCATACCTAACAAATCTCCACCTTGGCGAATATCCAGCCTCTTAGGAGATAAATACGCGGAGTTTCTCATGCACCGATGTGGGTTGGCCATGCATGCTTCTCTCAGCATCGTGAATGTTCAACAAGTCCAAGCAATGCAAGAAGCTTGTTGATAGTAGCTAGCTTGGTCAACATATCAATCGCATTCTCATCGGTATGAACCATCACAACGATAGTATCTCACCGAAGTAATCAATTCTACGATCTTGTGATACACGACATCAATGTGCTTGGTCCTCGCATGCGTACACACAGTTCTTAGCAAGTAAATAGCACTACGACTATCACTGATACAGTCGAACTCACGCCTTGCTCAACGCTCGGTTCATTCACTAGCCCAGTTATAAACCTTCTGTCATCTAAATCACTTGCATAGTCTAGCACCCATTTGCACCAAATAGTCTTCTTTTCCTCAAGAAGCTGAACTAGCTCCCATGTGTGATTCTTCTGCAAAGACTCAATCTCCTCAACCATTGCACCATCCACTTCTCTTTCTCATGGCTGGTGATAGCCCCTTGAAAACTAGCTGGATCATCACTACTGATGAAAAGAGCAAAAGAGACCATGTCTTTACAACCCAATCTACTATGAGGCTTTATATTAATGCGTCTCTGTCTATCTCTGGCTAGATTGTAATTCTGCAGATCATCTAGAATGGAATCACCAGGTGTCCGATCTGAACCTTCAACTCTCTCAGCTGCTACTGGATGTTGTTCTAGTTCCATCTGCAATGTCTCTGAACTGGAACTGTTCTCTGACACCTTGTCTTGATTCTGCTGCAACATGGATTGCTCATCAAAGTCGTATCTCTGCGATCACGGCTGCTTTGCAATAGGATCCCAAAACTTGAATCCTTTCACACCTTTCTTATAGCTCAAAAGATGCACTTCTTGGATTTTAGATCGAGTTTCGATCTTTAATCTTCGGGTACATGCACATAAGCGGGACAACCAAAATTCGTAAGTGATCGAACTTAAGCTGGATTCCCGTCCATACCTCTTACCGCAACCTTGCCACCTAATGAAGCTCGAGGTGATCTATTGATGGGATAACATGCCATATTCACGGCCTCGCCGGAAGCTTTGGAAGCGCACGCATTCGATCTCGAGCATCTTGCCCTTTCGACGAGGACCTGTTCATTCTTTCTGCAACACCATTCTGCTGTGGTGTCTTCCGTATTGAAAAATGCCTCTGAATCCCATGCTCCTCGCAAAACATCTGAAGCTGAATCTGTGTACGCTGTGCCATTATCAGACCTCAAATACTTGATCTTTCTGCCAGTTTGGTTCTCCACCTCATTTCACGAGCTGAATTTAGAGAAAACTTCGAATTTCTAGCCGAGAAATACACACTAACTTTCACTAGAAAAATCATCGATAAAGGTAACATATCTGAGATCCTCCCATCGATGCTTCCCAGTAGGACCCAATACATAAGAATGCACATAATCAAGAATCTCTTTAGTTTTATGCTCTCCAAGTCATAAAAATTACTGCGATACATTTTCCAAGAATACAAAACTTACGAATTTCGAACTACGACTTTTCACACCATGCAACAAATTCCTTTTATGCAATTCGTCATCCACGTTCAACGAGATGACCCGAGACGCATATGCCATAGCTTTGTACTTATCATCATCGATTTCAGACGAATGAACTCACTTTCTGTTGTACTCCCAGACGGTTTGTAGATATTACACTACGGTTAACTTTCCTTTCATCACGGTCGAGTGCACCCTTCACGATCACGATAGTTTCACTATCATCATATCGCCTTAGGAATAAAACCATTTCGATGTAGAGTGCCCAAGGAAATCAGATTCTTTTTCAAATCTGAAATGTGCCTCACATCACATAATTTTCTAACTGTGTCATCATACATCTTAATTCTGACTTCTCCAATACCAACAATATTGCAACATCTATCATCACCCAAATAATCGAGCAGAATTAGTTAGACTGTATAAGTAAATGCACTCCTCGTTAGGTGTTATGTGATAAGTGCATCCTGAATCGAGAATCCATGCATCCAATGAAGCCGAGTTCTCTGAGCGCAAGCATATCACCATCACCGCAGCTCGAATTATCACCACGCACCACACTCGCGGACTTCGATGAAACATCACCTTTCTCATCGGTCTGTTCTTCGAGCTTTGGACAATCCCTCCTCATATGACACTGGCTCCTTGCAGCATATGTAACGAATCGTCTGTCTGCGCTTTAGACTTGGATCTGAATTTCGCCTTCGAACCTCTTTCTCTCTCTTCCTTCCACGATCCCGATTACACCTTAACATATAAACTGTCGCATAGCGAGAATTTTCCTGCGTTCGCATTCCGTTGGTTGTGAGACAACAATGCTGCGATGATCTCATCAACTTTAATAGTTCTTTCCCGTATGTCGGATTAGTCGCAGGGTGTTCGTAGGAAGAAGCAACAAACACGATAGAATCATCGCTCGGTCTTCATCCTCGATAGTCGCGTCAGCCTCGATAAATCCAGTGATTATTTGATTGAAGCCGATTAACGTGATGCGCGGATCGAACCTTCCTGCATCTTGACCCATACAAATTTTGCTTCGGATACTGATTTATTCGTCGGGGATTTCGCCATAAATTGAGTCTCCGATTTCTTCCAAACCTCCATGGAGATTTCGGATTACATCACGTGATGCATAACTTCATCTGCAGGACGCTAGTCGTATAGTTCTTCTGCTGCTCGTTGTTGCAATTCTTCCCAATCTTCATCCTCCATGACATCCGGTTTCGTTCATGAAAGCTTTCGAGATCCGCTGTCTTGTCTTGCAAATCCTTCGCACGTGTTTGCCACAATCCGAAGTTACCTGTTCCATTGAACTTCACCACCTCGAATTTTGCACCAGAAATCGTCATCTGAAAATTGATCCTGCAACAAAATTTTCCTGCAGTTGCTCGTCGAAAATTCCTTCCAGCAAACCTACCAAACTGATTCAGAAATCCTTCCCGAAAATCAGTACCGGACTCTCCCGCAATCCAAACCTGCGCCTCAGAAATTTTGTCCAACAATGCTCAGAATCTACTCCAAAAAGAATACAGTTAATTAAGTCTTTCCTTAATAAGTGCCAACCGCAATAGGAAAATTTTCCTTAATTCGGGAAGAATTTCTCTTTATTAAGCTTTCCAGAAAAGCTTATGGCAAAAACAGAGAAAAATTTTATTTCCTTCTTAATCAGCCTCTGCCATAATTAATCCAGCCCTTCCAAGCCTTAATTAATCATGCCTTTGATTAAACACTTAATTAACTTCCTTCCTTTTTAGTAATTTCCTCTTCCGCCTCTGTCCGCCTCCAGATGATGCAGACGCTGAAATTCCTTCTGCCTACGCAGCCGGACAGATCCTGCTCCCTGCCTACTTGAGTGCGAGATGACCGGAGATCGACGCTCTCACCGAATTCGCGAACTCGTGCCGCCGAAGCCTGCTGTCACGCGAACCTCCCTAGTTCGAGGGAATATTCCTCCTCTCGGCCTCCTCCGCGGTTCAACCTTTCTTTCTTTGCTCGCCGAAGAGATCCTCGCCTGTCGCGGAACAGGCCCTGGTCGCGGACTCTGAACCGTCCAACTTCTGAACGTCGCGAGACCCTCTGCGAAAATTGTCGAGTCCGCGAACCTGCTGCCGTCTTCGTTGTCGAGTCTCTGGCCGAACCGCTGCCCTCTTCGTCACCGAAGATCGCGATTCACCTTCCTGCGCGAAGCCACAAATCGCCGCAAAACTTCTGTCAAATCTCCAAATCCTAGGCCGATCTCTTATATGCCCTCGAGCCTCGCCTCGATACTCGCTTGTTGAGAAATTTTGGGCGAAGTAAACGAGAATCGACACGATCCGGAAGAACACGAGAGATTTAACGAGGTTCGGCGAAGATGCTACGTCCTCGGGAGCGGAGCGGCGACTATTTTTCACTAATCGGAAAAGAGTACGAATACGAGATTCAACCATAAGCACTAGAGGCTACTCACTGAGCTTATTTATAAGCGTACGAGTACTGATATGTAATTACCAAATTACCCATGTACTAAACTGCGGGACATTTCCCCCGCACCCCCAACCCACATAATAAACTCCACAGATTCGCTAGCTCCGCTCCAACATTAATTCCATATTAGGTATATCAGCCATACCTAACACAATGCATGCTGACTTTATTTTGCACCAAATTTTTTAACATAATTTTTGTCATGGTACCTTTAATCTAACCACTTATTCTTTGTAATCCTTCCACATCTACTTCTATCATTGGCACCATTTTTTCCCCTTATGTTCCATATTCACGAACCAAAAAAGTTTATTTTCGAATAATTTTTTAAAATATTTATTATTTTGTAATGATGCTACAAAAATAAATATCTTCGAATGAACTCTAAAAAGCAGCTACAGCTATTGCATGTCAGTGGTGTTCTCCTCATCTACAGTGTTTGGAGACTATGGATGAGGAAAATAACCGGAATAATGTGTCATAAGGGCATGGGCTTCCATTGTTATTCATTAGAGAAAATAAAAACTCATAACAAAATAGGCATATCGTTGTCAACTCGAGCAAATATGATGAAAACAATTGACAATGAACATGATAACGTGCAATTCAAATCAACTAAATCAACTAAATAACCACCGAAGCTGCTCAAATATCAGCCACTTGAGAAACGAACTGTCATAGCATATGAAACCTCAAAATTATCTAAGAAGAGATTCTATATAATCAAAAGGAGTACAACTAAGAAAACGACATGCTATGAATGCCATATGTCCATCAAAAGGCTAAATCATCCCGACGGCTGCTAACATATCCCAAACGTCATTCAATTACAAAAAGAACAATTCTCATGAGTCTGAAACATCATAAATACTAAAAGAAAATGATGCCTATATTGCTTGGGTTCCTGTACTGATGTAAAAAAATGAACCTTAATTTGAGGCCGAAAACATTCAATTCAAGGCTTGCGACAATGAATCTTTGCGAGTAGTATTATGCATATATGTATATTTATACATTTAAAAAATAATAATAATAAAAGAAAGAGAAAAAACATTGCTATCATGCTATTAGACTGATTAACATTTAAATAAGTTAAAAAGAACAGATAAATAACTATTTATAAGTATTTCAAAAAAAAAATTTGCAACCTCATATCCCATCAAAATCCCGGACTTTGGGGTCTCATACGCTGGCTTGCCGCTTGTTCGTTCTCATCCTTATCGATGCAGTTCTATTCCATGACATCGCAGAATCTCAACACATTTCATCTAGATAGCCCACTGCTTCTCTGTTTGAGTTGAGGACCCAAGATGCACCTACAGCTACAAGCAGCACCAAAGGAATGGTATTCCAGCATCTCCAAAGAGCCACACCTACGCTTGGCATGGTGTAGTCACTCCTAATTGGCATAGCTATGCTGGGTTGCCGGTTGCATCACTCGAAACAGGTCATTCATCCCGAGCGCGCGAAATAATTATACTGTTTTACAGCATGACCATATCGTCAAGACAGTTCAAGGCAGTTCTTATGTTCGTGATTCAAGCAAAGAAGGATACTCTCAAGTGATGTGTTTCTCGATAGAGACATCTTTGGAAGAGTGGATTTCAGAGCGAGGGCTTTTACTTGTGAGAGAAGGTTTAGAGCAAATTTTGTAAGTTCTATTGATTGTAGAGAAAGATCTAAGTGAGCATTTTAGTACATTCTTGATTCTTCGTGGTAGAAATTTCTGGTTGTGGCTCAGTAGTTTTTTCACGTTATCAGACCTTTTCACATAAATCTTAGTGTACTTTTCTAAGATTGTTTTTCTTGTGCTTCCGTTTGAATTTTTTATCTTACAGACTTCTAGAATTGGTGTGAACCTATTACGTGTCCTGGTTTTGCTTTTTAATTGATTGAAGCCCGAGGTGTTTTATAGTTCCATTCCAACAAGTGGTATCAGAGCGGGGGTTTTTTATTCGAGTGGGAACAGTGGTCAATAAAGTAAGGTACAAAGTGGAGAAATTAAATGGATCAAACTTCACGTTTTGGAGGATGCAAGAGGAGGATTTGTTGTATCAGAAAAAACTACATCTACCACTACAAGAAATCATCAAAGGCCGAATTTATGACTATGGAGGAATGAGATGTTTTGGATCAAACAACACTAGGTTTGATCCGTTTATCACTTTATTCGTCTTTTTTGTTCAATATGGTGAATGAGAAAATCACGGGGAATTTCATGGCGACATTGAAAATATATACAAAAAACCTTGTGCTTCTAATAATATTTTTCTTATAAAAAGATTATTCAACATGAAGATGATGAAATCGATGCACTGTTAATACTGTAACGAGCCAGTTATGTTCTATGGGGATTAACATTGATGATGAAATCAATGCACTGGTAATATTGTTTGTATTATCGAACAATTGAGATAAATTGATCCCAGCAGTGAGTAACTCTACAAGAAATATGAAGTTGTACTTTGATGAAATTTTGAGGTTGGTGCTGAATGAAGAAGCCCACAGAAAAGCACGAATGGAGAATCTTCAGGTACTGCATTGAATGCAGAAAACAAAGAAATGAATTTGGACATAATTCAAGCAGAGTCAGATTCAAGTCTAAAAAGAAAAAGTTCAGGTTAAGTAGGGTAAACAGAAGAATGTTGAAACAACGAAAAGAAATGCATTTTAAGAAGGATTGCAAAGCCTCCACAGTCGAAATCCAACATGACTCCCTAGTATTATCCTTAGTCAGATTATCAATTTAGGTATCTCTTTTCATGGATGCCCTAACAAAGTATTAAGAAATTACACTCAAAGTCATCTAGAATAGATTTGTTTGAGAGACAATAAAACCTGCAATATCGTAAGAATGAGTGATGTGGATATCAAATGGCCAAATGAAAATAACCTAGAAGCTTACTGAAGTCGGGCATGTTCTAAATCTGAAAAAAAGTCTGATCTCTATGAGCCAACTGATAAAGTCAGAATTCGTGACTGTTTTACAGGTACTTCGTGGAAGATGATAGGGGGCAATGGAGATGGCTTGAGGTAATATTGAAGGCACCTTTAACCTGATCAATGACATAGTGGATTTCATTGATGTAATAGAAAAAAATGGATGCAGGTCTATGGCATCGCAAGTTGGCCAAATGAGCAAGAAAGATATGAAGTTTAATTGTTTGAAATCTATAGATTTGGATTTCCGTGACGATTGTATATATCACAAGCGGAAGAATTTTTTTTTGCTTAAAATGAGTCGGTGGTGAAATTATAGAAACTGGAATTAGTGCATTCTATGTATGAGGTCCTACTCCAGGATCAGCCTATTGGAGGTTCCCACTACTTTGTCACAATCATTAACGATCACACCAAAAAACATGTGTTTAATTTTTAAAACAAAAATCTGAAATATTTGAGTGTTTATGAAATGGAAGATCATAGAAAAATATGAAGTTGAAGTGCCTCATATTAGATAATGAGAGCTAGTATCATAATCAGATGATCAAAAATTTCTATGGTATAGAAAAGATCAGCCATGAGTTCACTCCCAATAACTCCAAAGTTGAATGGAGTAATTGAGAGCATAAATAGAATAATCAGAGTGCACTAGGAACATGAGGCAGCATGCATGCTTGTCAAAAACTTTTTTGGTTGAAGCGGTAAACACTGCTAATTACTTTATCAATTGGTCCATCAGTACCTTTGAACGAAGGCTTATCTGAAGACGCTTGAAATGACAAGGATGTAAATTTATCTCATTTAAAAGTATTTGGATATTCTCTATATGTTCTTGTCAATGCAAGGTGCGAGAGTAAGCTTGGCTCAAAATATATCAAGTGTATCTTAATTAGAGATGACTCGGATGAGTTGATTACAAATTATGTGACTATCAAAATCAGAAATTAATTAGAAGTAGAGATATCACAATCAATGAAATGGAGATGTAAAAAAAAAAAGCATAACCCATAATTTTCCTTCAATTACCTTTCAAGAGTCCAAATATAGTGAGATAGAAGACACTATTGATCGGGAGGGTGGAGAAAGAAGAAGCGCTCAACCAGATAGAGCACAAGAAATTCCTTAGTCACCTGCTAATAAAATCAGTAGGTCCAGCAGAGTGACACAATTGGTACACTGGTATTCTCCTATGTTACACTATTTGTTGCTAATTGATAGTAGTGGACCAGAGCGTTTTGAAGATGCCACACAAGATGATAATTCAAACAGAAAGAGTTTTTTATGGATGATAAGACGCAGTCTTTGAAGTCAAATTGGACCTGACATTTAATGGTATTACTGGATGACAAAAGAGCACTACACAACAAATGGGTCTACAAGCTGAAAAAGAGTCCAATGGTTGCAGACGCAACAAAATAAGACTTGTTATGAAATGAGTTTTAATTGAAAGAAAAGGTGGACTAAATAGAGATTTATCTTCGGTGGCGCAGATAAGAACTGTTAAAGTTTTGCAGAGTCTGATCACACAGAAAGATCTACATCTAGAACAGATGGATGTAAAAACAACGTTCTTACATTGAGATATGGAGGAATTTTACATGTTGTAACCATAGGGTTATGAGATTCCAAAAAAAAAAAAGTTTGATCTGCATGTTAAAGAAGAGCCTCTATGGCTTGAAGTAGGCCCAAGACAGTGATATAGAAGGTTTGAGAGATTCAAGCCACACAGTGGATACATGAAGTGATCCTCTATGGCTTGAAGTAGGCTTAAGACAGTGATAATAGGTTTATGCCACACAGTGAGTACATGAAGTGCCTGGCAGACCACTATTACTTTATCAAACTCTTAAAAAGCATCTATCTTAAAAGGCGAATACACTCGGTCAATTTTAAATAGATTTAAAATGTGTGTATCACAAGCTAAAATCTCTAATGTCTCCATATTTGTGCAAATGCAACGTGATGCATGCACATCTCAAAACACCCACATGCGTGCAATGATCGTTCAATCATATGATTTGAGAATGTTGCACGGGTAATAGGTCGATATGTCTATAGGGCCAAGTGGTAAATCCCACCCTTGGACAGTCTGATCCTCCTTCCTAATAGGGATTGAAGTTAATGAGACTGAGCCCCCAATCCAATCTTACTCCCAATATGGAATAGAATTGACGACTATTGTAATGGTACTGAATGATAAGCTCCAATTAAATTTCAATATGAATATTTCAAGCTATTTAAATATTACTCCGATGATGGCCGAATTGATAGAAAATTTCACCCGGAAATGTCCACTTTCAAAGTTAAGTTTCAAAATTTAACAATGAATATAATTTTTTAGCCCGATCCTCTATAAGCAAAGCAAAATAAAATTGACAAGATTCAAGGCTATATCCAAATCACAGCTGATGACCGTGTTGATAGCAAATCTTAATCGTTGGATATATTTATAAAATCCAAATTTATAATTTTACAATTTAAAATTTTTAACATGAAATCTATCACTCCAAAGCTTAAGCAAAATCCATCTGCCCTCCACACGGGTTTGCTGAGGGTGACAAATTTAATATTAACTTGAGTTCATAAAAAGTAAATTTCATGTCAATTACACTACTAAATTCACACTCAAAACTATCTCACACCAGTAAGGATGTGGCCTGTGTCATTTATCCACATGGTTTGGCCAATAAGCTTTATCTTGTGGTATCCAATAGATTCCATTAGATGATTTGGCCACTAGACTGCCTATTAGTTTGACCAATCAGGCTTCACTATATTATGGTCGCAGGCTCACAGCTATTGCCTGTATGTTTTCCAATGACTGTTTATTTAAGTTGTGAACAATAAGGTATGGCTGATAGGGCACAAAGCCTTTTGTTAGCTAAGGTAACCACTGATGATCCAGTTAGGAGAGTAAATGTTTTAGATTCGACTTATGTTTAGAAAAGCAGAGGCAATCCTAAAAAGACTTGGGCATATTATATAAAAAAGATCTTAATTTATTAGAATTAAATTAAAATATGACACTTAATAGGACGCAACGGAGAATAAAGATTCATGTAGCCGACCCCACTTAGAGGGATAAAGGCTTATTGTTGTTGTTGTTGTTGTTGTCTACAATGTTCTTTTGGACGAAACAACTCATAACTGCTAATAAAAATCTTTCTGTCAGATTAGGTAGACTAAATAGGAGTTTGCGCCCATGGAAAAACCCCGAATCCCAAATCTTAAGATCCTCACGAAATCAAAGGTGAAATTAGTGTCTTATCTACTATTTCTTCTTTTCATAAAATTTGACCTGAAACCTCACGATAAACTCTCTCACCCATACTCTTTTCTTTCTATATGAGAGGTCGGGGTAGTCCAATTTTGGAGTCCAAACAATTTAAAGCATAGTTTAAAGCTAACAAAATCTCCAAAGTCCTTTCAATATTGTGTACATAAATTGTATAACATCAACATGTCTATTGCTTACTGATCTTCTCATTACTATCAACTATAAAAAGACAATAGATAAAAATTTTATATATTCATAGTTGGATTCCTAAAATCGATACTTGGTTAAATAACCAACTTGCAACAATCACCGCTCCGAAAAGCTAAATAAATCTGAAAAGCTAAATAACCAATCAAACATAGAAAACTCTAGAGGTTTTGTCTCCAAATGATGCTATCTTCTGAATGGTTGGAGAATCTATTTCCAATATATCAAATTATAACCAATTCCAGTATTTCAAAAAAGGAAAATTTAAAAGACTGGCCTAGACTTAGTCAAACTTGATAAAATATTAACTCTTAATGTTAGACAACTGAAAATACTAAGCAGTGATTTGGTGGTCAGTAAAGAATAATATATATAAATATATATATCATACCACAGCAATTGTTGACGGTGCAAACAAGTTTCTAAAGTTGATAGCAGACTGTATTTTTTGTAAGAGCGACACCTGCAAAAGAATGTTATAAAATGTCATTAACATATTGTAATAACAGTCGGCTTACATTCAAAATTGATAACAGTTCTCACCCCTACAACTATGAACATAATTATTATTAAAATATTTGTAGAAAGTAATTCTTCGCAAGAGAATTGACATAATCATCATAGAAGATCGATGATCATTTCTTTGGAAGAATGTATCAGATAGGTTTACGTGGATCTTAAATGGCATAACAAAAATTAAGTTTAACATATAAAGCCTAACTAAAAAAAAAGAAGATTTACATACATACCACTCAATTCTATGAATTTACAAATCTAACACCTAAACTTCAATCTTTACATATATGTCACCTTATCCATGCATGAAATGGTGTACATTCTTTTTAAAAGTTCAAATAGTCATACTTTTTATGTGATATGAAAGATTTGGGTGGTATGAATGTAAAAAGCCTAAACTGTAGGTGTTAGATATGTAACAAGGTAGGAATTGAGTGGTATGTATGTAAATGCCACAAATAAATAAAAAAAAAAGGAGACTGCATAGTGGAAATGACCTTCTCTGAAAAAGATTGGGCAAATAAAGGTTGGGTTATTTCACAGTCATCTTTAGAAGTAACAAGAGCTGAGTGAGTCTCAATATCTTTCGCATATGTCCCTGGCATTATCTCTGAGCAATCCACAGCAGATTCTAATTTAGAAACTTGATCATTAGAATTTTGCTTTTCCTCTGGTTGCCTTGATGATATTCGCACGATATTGTACACATAAGACCACAAAATTATTGCGCCTATCTGAAATGTTGCATTACAAGAAATCTCTCAGCCAAACACATAATAAAAATTTAAATTTTTGCAAAGTGTTCTCAAAAGAGGATATATAGCTTGGCATAAATGCAAAATTTAATAAACCATGTTATTCGACAAAAAAGATTAATGAGAAAGCAAAGCACTTACAGCCATGGAGAGAGAAGCATATGCCAGTGCATATTTGTTGCAAGTGTCGGGATCACCGAACGGACTGCCTTTCTCCTTACAAGTGGCAGGGATTGTAATGATAAGCATATTGCCTAAATTTCCTGTTGAAATATATGAAATATGATTTTGATTACTATAATATCTGGAAATTATATTCTGATGGATTAATAGTTCATCTTTGTGGTCTGAAAACATAATCTAATGAGCTTAACTAGATGAATCTAAATCAATCTTAGGAAATTGTGGTCTGAAATTTATTCATTTCACCAAGCTAATCTTATGTATCATATAATAAGAAAATGGTGAGTCAAACCTGGTCTAATAAAGACAATTGTGATTCCAACAACATGCTAAGAAAATAAAATCTTAATGTTATCATTGAAGTCTAACCATTGCTATCCACCATTAATCCATTAGACCCCCTTGCATGGCTGCCATATCTTGCCCGTAGCACAAAATCGTGAGGTAAAAATAAATAAATAAATAATACACACACAGTGGCGTTGGCAGCGGGCTGCTCTACTAGGGTTTTGCCCGATGGCGATTCCCGACGTTGAACTATCAGCTTCACTCCACAGTTTCCCTCATCTCCCACGACAACGATTCGCGTCTTCGGTTTTCGTCATACCCGACGAAGAAGGGTTGCTCGCACGTCGCCCTGCCAGACGACGACGCTCCTTCGTTTGCTCGCAGGTTGCCTCTCCTGCTTGATGATGTCTTTTTGCTCGCCTTACCCGACGACAACGTTTGTCTGCTCACATGCGCCTCTCCTGCCCGACCACAACAGTTTCATTTAATCGAAGACGAAGGGCTTCGCAGGATCTGACACAACTCCTCTCTGTCGACACTGCAACCATTCGGCACCGCCACCTCCCTCTTCCTGATATAGTCCCTTGATATCAGGGGGTTTGCGTAGTTTGCAGACACTAGCCGAGGTGATGGCCTCGGGGCTTCGTTCCTACGTCGCCGCCCTTGCCGGTGATAAACCCTTTCGCGCCCCTCTTTCAAATATGTTCCCTTAGTGATACCACAATGCTTTCACGCTCGGCGTTGACACTGGATTTCTCAAAAAAGCATCACGTAAAAATAGTAAGCCTGCAATCTTTCTCTTCGAGGACAAAATCTCTACCTTAGCTGCATCTTGCCGACTGGTCTTCCTTGGTAAGTTCCTTTATAGAAACCACAAACTCGCGCTAATTCGAAAAAATTATGAGCAAATGAAGCTGAAAGGGGTTTAGATTGATAAACTGGACGATCGGCATATTCTCATTCAATTATCAGATGATGAAAACTATGTCCAATTGTTTGCGAGAAGACTCATTCGAATAGATAACCGTGTGATTAAGGTTTTAAAATGGGCGGTCGATTTTGACCCTCTTATTGAACCTCATATCATTCCTGTTTGGCTGTGCTTCCTGGGTTTGAAGTTCCACCTTTTTGATCAAGATCTTCTCTTATATTTAGCTATGGTATACGATAAATCCCTCAAAACTGATATTCCTACAGTTAATCTGAGTCGGTCTTCTGAAGCTAAAGTTTTGATTGAACGGGATATTACTCTACCTTTTCATGGGAGAGAGATGGATTGGCTAACAGCATCAGGACTTTTGGCAACGGGCGTAACTCGAACAAATACCTCTTTACTGCACCCACTGTCGTATTTTTGGACACTCTCATTCTCAATGTTATCATTTACATCCTCATTTAAAACCTCTGAGTAAAAATGATATTGATTCTGCCTCAATTCATACATGTCCCCCTTCCACTCCTGACTGCAATCTACCGGCTATTGATACATTGGTTGACACGCTGTGAGCTCTCCCTCCCTATACCAGAGACCCCACTGATAATATTGTTTCTATTTTTATGACTGATGTGTCAGTTGGACAACCTACAGCTTCAATCCTTGTTGTAAACAATACTGCAGAATCCTTACCTACAAAGAACAATGTTTAATCAGGAAGCATCAGGTGCAGATGAGACATTTCTACCACCTCTTCAGAATGAACATGTTGTTACTGTTAGTCAGGAGCAATGGGCTCAATTTCTTATACATGCCTGACAATCTGTTGACCACACTGATCAGATGAGTCAGTCTTCGGATGAGGATTGACAGATTTACACATTTAGAAGGAAGAAGAAGAATTGATGAATACTTGAGCTCAGTAATTTAATGGATGATACATTTGTTACTTCGGGGAATGACACCAAACTAAATTGGCTCGTCCTTAGCTGCTTCTTTTCTACGAGTTTTGACTTTTTGTTTATCTGTATCTTTTCTCTTTTGGGATTTTCGTGTGTGTTGTACCGCATAGATAGGGTGTCTTTATTTAGCCCTCTTATATGACCTCTATGTATCTTTTCTATTTTAATATATATATATATATATATATATATATATATATATAATAAAATAAAATAAAATAAATAAAAAACAACGAGGGAGACACATTCATATCTTCCTTGAAGCCAGTCCTGTCAACCCCTTCTTCTCCCCAGTCCAATGTCTTTTAATAACTAATAGTGTCATGCAAGTGGGTCCAGTCCAATTAACAAGTTGACTGGATAATCAATGCATGCTTGCATCTTCAAACATGGGCAGACATAAGAAGGGGTGCGGGCCGGGATATAAATATAAAATGATCTAACAAATAATTATTTATTATTTATGTTTATCGTTCATGTATGTGTTTGTTTTTTAATTCATAATGAACAGCCGAATTTATTTTTTAATGCAAACATAAGTTTGTTTGTATAATAATAATAGTAATAATAAGAATAATAATAATAATAATAAAGAGTAAACATATATATATATATATATATATATATATATATATATAATTCAAATTATTGAATTATAATAAAAAAATTAAGAAAAATTTTAAAATAACAAGGTGGTAAACCCCAAGAAAAAATTATGGTCACGCTAAAGCCTATAAAAAAAGTAAATAAAAATATATTGTGTTGTATTACTCAAATATTTTATAAAAATGCTCTCATTTTTTTTAGTTAATTAACATGAAAACTAACATCAAGAAATTATAGAAAATCTTGAGAAAATTTCAAGTTAAATATTTAATTTAATGATTTTTATTGTATCTTGATTATTTCATATTTAATATAAAATGTCTTATTTATCTATTAATATTAAAATTATATCTTAATACAAATAATTAATAAGATTAATTTAAATTTAAATAATAATACTCATGTCACTATCCTCAATTCATCAAGCATTAAAGAAAGGAAAGAGAAAAATTATTTTATAATGAAATCAAATTACCTAATAATTTTAATGTTAAATAAATTAATTATGTTAAAAAAAATAAAATGTTCCTAACTAACATCATAAATGTGTTGTGCTTTATATATTAATAATTATTACATATTTACTAAAAGATTGAAATGAATAAAAAGCACCCTCATGTCAAAACGATTTAAAAAAAAGGTATTCATAACAGCTGTATTTTCTTTTATTAAAAAAAAAATGGAAGTCCTTTTTATTAATAACAATTCATTTTCAATTGATCCTACGATTTAAATGGTTGGCCCGCTTACATACTACAGGATTCTTAATTATGCACATTATGTATTTATTTGTGCACATGCATGCATATGTGCGTGTCTGTATGCACTAGACTTGTGTAGTGCAATGATGGTTGTTGGACATCTATGAAGTTATGATATGTTAGGATATCATAGAGCTATAGTTCATATTGGTTACCGACATGTGTTTTGTAGGAGACTCTAGAATGTTGGTCTTATGACACATATTGGAAATGTTATTTATATGTTCTATTTTAATCTACATTTATGTTACCATTCTATTTTTGAAAGGTATTTGTGATATATTTTACAGGATTCAGGGTAAAAGATTCATCAAAATTGAAAAACAAAATAAATAAGCTAAGGACCAGCGCCCAGGTGCCGAAGCGGAGCTCCTAAGCGCTCAAGGAGCTCAAAGTTGGTTCCAAAATACGAGAATGTGGAAAGTAAGTGTCGTGACAACAGCGCTTAGGCACTGGATACGGGCGCCTAAGCTCCCAAAACCCTAGAAACGTGACCCGAGCAGCTGAAAAGTAGGTGTCACGAAAGCAGCGCCCAAGCACTAGTAATCAACACTTAGGCGCTGCATATTTTGGTGGTTTTAGTTGTTCAGAGGCGACGATTCGCGACCCAAAGCATATAAGCCATTTCAACCAAAGTTAAGGGGATTCAATATGCATTCTATACATGGGATTGAGGAGAAAATGCCAGAGCATGAAGATCCAAGCGCAAATGAGTGGGGAGAGGAGTGATTGTGAGTATTTAAGAGTGTGTAAGCATGTTTGTAACTTCAACATATCAATTGAATAAGAAAGAGAGACAACTTGCAATCTTCTTGGAGAATTTCATTTGTTTTTGTCTTTTCAACCACTTGTTTCTAATATTACCTGTTAATAAAATGAAACTGTTGTTTTCAAGCATTTTTAGTATAGAAATTACATTTTCTTTTGAATTAGTGATGTAGGAATGTAACATTTGGATTTCCTTTTGTGATTTTAATGAATTTTGTATAAGGTCGCGTTTTAACCTTTTGTTCTTCTTTTACGTTCAACTGCCTAGTTGGATAGTTAAAATATGTGATATTTGCGTTTTGAAAGAATCTTTAGTAATACAACTAGGTTAAACCACATTAATTTAGGAGGATAAAAATATTGCTTCAAGGTTAATGCAATCATTTAGGGGGAAAAAAATGGATTACTGGTTATTCACTTGATTTAGGGAACAAAACCTATATAATTGTCAAACCTTCTTAAATGCCAGGGAGTGGATAAGAAGAAGAATTGCTTCTGATTGGATTGTTACCAATTCAAGCTTAGATATCTGCAAAACCAATTCAATGAAGTATTTTACTAGCATAAGCAAACACCGTTAAAATCATCAGCTTGTTAGCTTAGGTTTGTTTTATTTCAAAAATTAGAATTAGTGACTTTTCAAAAATTAATACCTTCGGGCTAAATTGAAAACCAGTAGGCTAGAAATTTTTATTTTAGAAATTCACTCATTCCTCGTGGGATCGATACACAGACTCTCTTCATATAATCATAGAACGACACATATAATTGCGTGATTTGCCAGTGCTTCACAACATTTGGTTCGTATCATCTCAAGAGAAGAGTTGGATAGAAATTTACAACCTTTTTTTACTAGTCTTTGACTTTTTTATAATACTTTTATTGCTTTTGTTGTGGGAAAATCGACTTGGCTAAAAGAAAAATAAAGAACACAAAGCAATTACGTGGTTCGGTCTCTTTGGACCTACATCCACGGGAGGGAAATGATCATCGAATTCACTAAGACAAAGACAAGAGAATACATAGCTTTACAAGATGAGCCCTCATCTTCATGGCTTCACTCTTTGCTCCCAAGACCCTTCAAAATGCTCTCCTCATCTTCCTCCAAAGCTAACCTCACTCTCTTTAATTCTTGGACAGAATTTTTCTCACTTGCCTCTCACATTCATATCCCATAACCTAAGCCTCACCCACCCTCATCTATTTATAACAGATGAGGCCTAAACAAGAGGCTTAGAAAGGATAGACAATAATACAAAAGTGCCTCTTTGCCTTTAGTGTAACATGAATTGTGAGTCACTATTAACAATTCTCCACCTTGACTCTCGATTTCGAAGCTGCGAAGTGATGATTCCTCCACGGCCCACGAGGGCCCTCGGCCCGTGGTAAAGTTCGCTAAGTCCGAACAATGTTTGAACTTGGCTATAAGTAGCGCGCTTAGTGAGCATGTCGGCGGTATTCTCTTAGTAGGTATGTTCTCCACTCTTATTGAGCGCTTTGGTGACGACATCCCTCACAAAATGAAGCTTCACATCGATGTGCTTGGACCTTTCATGGAAGACTCGATTCACGGTGAGATGAATAGTGCTTTTGATTGTTGCGGAACACGATTACCACCTTTTGAGGTATCCGAAGCTCTTCGGCCATGCGCTTTTAACCACATAGCTTCCTTGATTGCTTCGATTACGGCGATGTACTCGGCCTACTGTAGTTGAGAGAGCTACGACGGATTGAAGATTAGACTTACGGTGATAGCGATGCAGAAGACGGTGAAAATGAATCCGGCCGGTGACTTCACGGTGTCGATGCTTCCAGCATAATCGGAATCCACGTAACCAACTATCTTTTCTTCTTTGTCTTCATGCCTTTTAAAGAGTAGCCCCAAATCAGTAGTGCTTCTTAAGTATCTCAGGATCCATTTTAGAGCTTCCTAGTGAGTCTGTCCTAGATTTGCCATGAACCTGCTAACAATACTGAAGGCGTAGGCAAGATCTGATCTGCTGCAAGCCATACCGTATATGATGCTACCTAGCCCCACTGGCGTAGGGGACACCTCCATGTATTCTTTCTGCCTCGGTCTCGGGTGCTTGAGAATTCGATAATTTGAAGTGTTGACCGATCGGTGTTGCGACCTGCTTAGACTCATGCGTGTTGAACGCTTGCGGAAGCTTTACGAATATAAGGCACTACGAGATAAGAATAAGGCTCGCCTTTTACATCTCTCTTAATCTTCATCACTAGGATCTTTGTAGCGAGTCCTGGGTCTTTCATGTCAAATTCGAAATTGAGCATACGCTTTGATCTTACGGACTTCTACCCTGTCACGGCTACTAACATATCATCTACATATAAGAGCGAGTACGTACTTATTTCGTTGTCTTACTCACTTCATGTACTACACAATTGTCGTAAATGCTTCCCACATAGCTGATCTTTAGCATGAACTCATCAAATCGTTTGTACCGTTGTCTGCAGAGCTTTGTTTCGGTCCATACGAAGCTTTCTTGATGAACGAACTTTGTCCTTTGTCTCGGGTGTCTTTGTACCCGTCGGTCGATGCATGTAAATAGCTTCTTGAGCTCTCCAGTACGGGAATGCGGTCTTAACATTTAGTCGCTCTAATTCAGAATTGAATTGAGCCGCTAATGCTTAAAACCATCCTAATGGAGCAATGCTTTATCACGGGCGAGAAAATTTCGTTGAAGTCGATCCCATACCTGCGAGTGAATCCCTTCTGCAATGAGTACGGCTTTGTGCACGATCTTTTCAATCACGAGTGTGCCTTCCTTTTTCTTAAAGGTCCACTTACAACCATTACTGCGTTTGTTCGTTGGTCGATCCACGAGTTCCGAGTCTTGTTCTTCATCGGAAAAGCCATTTCCTCATTCATGGCATCAACCCATCTATTTCTTTCCTTGCTCTTTAAAGGCTTCCTTATAGTTGTTCGGTTCAACTACCTTCATCAGCTTGAGCACTCTCAAGCGTAGAAGATCATATACGAATGACCAGTATCTTTACGGCGGTCCGATGGTTCTTGCTGTACTGTCTCTTATCGATCCGTAATCATCCGATCCGTTTTACGGTTCGATCTCTTCTTGGTCTTCTGCCACTTCATCACGATTGTTCACAATGATCCTTTGATCGATCGAGTTTGTAGTTGTTGCGGCTCCACCTCGATAGAAGAACCCTCCTTCGCAGCCTTGTTTTTGGTAACGTAGCTTTGCAGATTTGCCATTTTGGATTCGTCGAATGTCGCGTCTCTGCTGATGATGCATTTACGTTGATCTGAGACACTGAAGTTTGTAACCCTTGGTTCAGGGTGGATATCCGATGAAAATGCGACGAAGCTCTTGCTTAGAACTTATCCTGTCTAACATGAGCGTAAGCAATACATTCAAAAACTTTCGAGTTATCGTAGTTACGCGGTTTCCAGTATCACGTCTCCGAAGAGTCTTCGTATCGATAGTTGTCGATGGACGTACGTTGATAAGGTAGCGAGCGGTTGACACGACTTCACCCAGAAACTTTTGGGTAGACGCATTCGAGCAACATACACCTCACTCTCTCTAGGAGAGCCCGTTCATCCTCTCGGCCAGGGCCGTTACGTTGAGGAGTGTTCGGACTGTCTTGTGTCTTGTAATGCCATTCTTTACGCACGGCTCCTCAGACTATTACGAACGATACTTCTAAATCGTTATCGGTTCTCGAAGTGCTTCGGTTTGCTCCCATCTTGTTTTCGAGTGAAAGTTAACCGGTCCTCGAGCCGTTGAAAAGCTTCATCCTTAGTTTAAGGATGAAGACCCATACCTTCACAGTGTAGTCGTCGATGATAGACATGAAGTATCTCCTCCTCTGTGAGTCCGAGTTACGGTGGCCCCATAAATCATCGTGTACGTAATCAGTGGCTTCTTCGATGTGTGATTCCGGTGAGAACTTCACCACAGTAGCCTTCCCGAGTACCTGTTGTTCACGGAATTCGATTTGCTTGACTCGATCTCCGCATAACGGATTACCGCTGGACGGCTCTTGTAAGCCTCTTTCACTTACATGCCCAGGTCTCATATGCCATAATCTGGTCACGTCGGGTTCCGATTGAAGCTGCGTTTGAGAAGTTCTCAGATGATGATTCTTCCGACTATGGAGTATAGCCGATTCTTTCGACCCTTTCATAATGATGAGTGAACCTTTGACTACTTATGATGCGATCATTCTGCTGCTTGAACGTGTATCCAGTTTGACTCAGAGTACCTAAAGAGATCAGATTTCTTTTAAGCTCATGAACGTACCTGACGTGTTGAAGTATCCGTTCAGCTCCATCGAACATCTTTATTCGATTGTTTATTCGCCGAGTCACCTATGAAGCTTTATTATCTCGAGTAGAACAGACCCGTCATTTGCCGATTACTGAGTGTCTCGAACCGGTCTTTGTGAGGGCACATGTGGAAGGAGCACCCGGAATCGAGGATCCACTCCTTCTTTGGATTCGATTCCGATATCACTGAGCTTATCTTGAATCATAGCCATACGAGGCTACACTTGCTTCTCCAGAATCTTTGAGGCTTCTCTGAAAACCTTTCTTTCTATCCGGACGAGTTCCTCACGAAGTGACCTTCTTTGTGGCGATGGTAACACTGTTGGATCTCTTAGAAGGCCGACTTCGCTCTTCTTTCGGACTTTTGATCTGTTCGATCACTTTTGGAACCTTTCTTGCTCGATCTTCCTCTAACAGTCGGGTCATCTCCAGTGAGCTTCTTCTTTCGTATCGTCGCTTACACGAAGTTCATCAGCTACGATTAGCGATTGAACCTCTTCCAAGTAATAGTACGTACCCTTCCATAGAGCATCGCATCTACGAAATGCTCATAACTCTTAGGAATAGAGTTTAACGACGGCGGTGCCTTATCCTCGTCGTCCATCTTGACGTCGATGTTTTCGAGATCATCTATGATCTTGTTGAACTCGTCAATCTACTCCGAAGCGGTTGTCTTCGTGCATTTTGAATGAGTATAAGCGCTGCTTCGAAAGAGCACGTTAGCCGGAGATTTAGTCGTATAAAGTACCTCGAGTTTAGCCCAAAGTGCTTGTGCGGTTGTCTCCTCGACACCTCCTCGGAACTTTATCGCCCGAACTCGGAGTTATCGGACGGTGAGCCCTGTCCGGAATGACGTTCTTCTCTTTCTCGATCGTGTCGGCCGGCAATGTTGCTCGAACCTTGCGAAGGCTTTTGCAACTCCTCGTCGAACCGGTAGAGCTCTCATCTTTACTCTCCAAAAGTCGAAATTGTTCTTTCCAGTAAATTTATTGATGTCGAATTTGGCGGAACCCATTGTCTCCGCCAAACAGCTCTTCACACCAAGATCTTCCAACTGAACCGCCTAACCCCTTGCGGTCCCTGTAGTTAGCCAAGAAAAGATCTGCTAAGCACCAGGAAACCACTTCTTGCTGCCTTGCTTCCTCCGAAGCGGAACTCACCCCGCAGTGATTGCCGAAATTCTTTCACTGTAATTTAGGCCCTGATCTCCTCTTGTAAGATGCGCACTGCTTCCTTACTGTCAGTGATGCCTGCAGTCTACAAGAACCTCTTGCTGAATTTTCCCCGTATCTGCAGAAAGCCGCCTTCCTGCTTGCTCCTTTGCACCAAGAATCTGTTGCCTGTGTCGTGCCTGGTGAGCAAGATGACGAATTATACTGGGGGGAATATTCGTCCCGTGTCGCCTTCCTGCCTGCTCCTTTGCGTCCGGAACCAAACAAGGTCTGCTGCCGAAGCCGCAGGCTGCTTCGAATATGGTCTCGCGAAGACTGCTTGCAGACCGAACTCGCGCAAGATCGCGCGAATTTCTCTCGCCGTGAACTGCTCCTCTGGCGCAAACTCCCTCCGCTATGCGGACTGGTGTTCGCGAACTCTTCTTCGCAGTGCACGCGAACTTTTGTTCGCGAAAGGAACCAAACTCCGCCTGGAAGCCCTGCTGTTCCACCCGACCGGCCTCTGCCTTTGATGATAGCGATCCGGTACTCCTGCTCTCCACAGATTGGCTTCCTCGCCGCGAACTCCCCGGTCGACCTGCTGCCTCGAACTAAAGCGCCGAACAGGAAGTCGTGCCTTCTCCTGTTCGCTGACTGAAACGCCGAACTCCTCCGTGCTATCAGAACAACAGAATAACCTGCGGTTTAATTAATCCCACTGCAAGCACACAGGTCGATCAAGACCACTCGCTCGGACGACCTAACTTCTTCGGCGTAGAAGAACGACTCTAGGCGAGTTGCGAAACCACCTTTGTTGTAGCCGAATTCTTGATTTGTCCAGAAATCTTGATTGCCGATCTTGGCAACAGTAAGTTTGCCGAATTCCTCTTTCTAGACAGAGCAAGATCTTGGATATTCCTTTCAGGAATAGCTTGATATCTGCTGCTATCTGAAGAGCTGAACAGTTCTTGAAGAATTGCCGAACTCCCGTTTACTGTAGCCAAAGATTTCCCGTAGTTGAAGAAAGCCTTGGCAGCCGAATGGGAGGAAGAAACCACCGCGGCAAGCAGAAACAAAGCCTCCTTCTTTGCCGAGTGTCACCTCTAGCCAAGAAGTGCGGGTTTCCACGGACGGCGCCAGTTGTTGTGGGAAAATCGACTTGGTTAGAAGAACAAAATAAAGAACACGCAGCGCACAAGAACACAAACGATTACGTGGTTCGGTCTCTTTGGACCTACATCCAAGGAGGAAACGATCATCGAATTCATCTAAGGCAAAGACGAGAGAATACGTAGACTTTCTGAAGATGAGCCTCATCTTCATGAGCTTCACTCTTTGCTCCCAAGACCCTCCAAGATGCTCTCCTCATCTTCCTCCAAAGCTAACCTCACTCTCTTTAATTCTTGGACAAAATTTTTCTCACTTGCCTCTCACATTCATATCCCATAACCTAAGCCTCACCCACCCTCATCTATTTATAATAGATGAAGCCTAAACAAGAGGCTTAGAAATGATAGGCAATAATACAAAAGTGCCCATTTGCCTTTAGTGTAACATGAATTGTGAGTCACTATTAACAGCTTTACATAGATTACTATGTAATTTTTATACCTGGGCTATCTATGAAAAATGATGATGATTAGAATCCTAGGACTGCACATCTTTTTACTTATAGGTTGGAATTATCTAAAATGAAAATACACCAAGCATATTGTATCTAATAGAACTACTGAAGTATGACTGGCCAGTTGATTCATCATGTTGGATGTAGACATGTGATATGCCAACTCTTAGTCTTCCTGATACATACATTATATAATGATCTTGTGAGTTTGTATGTAGTCTAAGAGTTATCTTAGAATAGATGACCTAGACACAAATATATCATACGCATGCATGCCTCCACTTCATCTAGCTAGTTCTAGGGTGTATTTGCCCTTCCTTATCTGAGTCTGACCGAAATCTCGCTTAGCCATGGATTAATGGATGAGTGGTATTCTTGCTTGAATAGGATGCAAGTTAAATTTTATGAGCTTCATGATCATTGTGTGGTCATGCTCTAAATCTTAATCTCTTCGTTTCTTGTACATGTATGAAGTTAATTTCAAATCTCGTTTCCCATATATTTAAAAAAAAAATCCACTTAAAAAAAGGGCTAAAACGTAAAAATGAAAAAAAAAAGGTTGAAAATGAAGATCACACAATAATGAATGGATTGGAATTATATAATCAACTCAAATAGTTCAGATAAAATTAATGATAACAATATTGGAGCATACACGTACCACTTTACAAATCATTGGTGCTAAAAAGCATTTTAATTAAGATTTCAAAGCAAACTGATGAAGAGAACCTCCTCTAGAAAAGAAGTCATTGAACAAAAGTTAAATAAAAAATTCATGAAGCATCAGTATGATTAAAAGCTCAGGTATGTATCAAAACCTTAGTAACTCATTGAAACATAATATTTACCGGCAGCACAACAACCCAAAATGAGGCCTCTCATATGATGAGGAGCTTTTGTGATTCGGATAATCACCCATCCGAAAGCAGAACCGACGACAAAGGTTAGAAGAATATTTATTGGCATAAACCATCTGCAGGATAACATGTTTGTATTATTTTTCTCAATGAGATTCAATGAAAGAAAAGGATTCGAATGGCAATCAGTAGAAGGTGGCTTTGTGGAAAAGAATGTTTTGAAAAATTATCTTCTGTGATAGAAACTGCACCAATTAGAATCAAAGCCCAGCTTCAAAGAATGAAACTTACAATCGAATGACGCTCTCCAATGTTATTGTTCTAGATAAATTGGTTTCCACGAGAGCTGGAGTAGATACATAAAATACAATCTGTTCATCAAAAAAGATTTTGTCAGTCTTTTTTTTTTAATATTCAATGGAAATATTGCTTGAATTAATCAACTAAGAATGAAATAGAAATAAAAGAAAAGAAAAATGTGCTTAGTTAGTTTATTTTATTTTATTTTACATATATGTTGTTGAAGGATTTTAAAAGCCAAAATTTTAAAAATTTTCTTAGTTTGTTTGCAGAAGTCACGAACACTAACCAAAGCAGGACAAATACGAAAATATAATATTCGAAGATGATTTTCAAAGAAAACATTTATTCATCTCTTGAAGCAGCCTATGTGATTTAAACTAAAAATTTCTGCTTCTTACATTATTCAAATGCTTCCTTGCTTCTTCACCGAGCAAGCCAATGTAATCAGTCGCAATAAATGCTCCAACACCGGTGACAATAAGCACCTTTAGAACCGGCACAGATGCAACGATGAAGAGTTGCAAGATACCCATTCTGAAAAATCTCCGTTAAGGTAACTTTTACCTTCTCCAATGCTGTTAGAAAAAAGCAAATATCAACTTGTTGTTAAACATGATCATTGACCTTTAAAGGAACTGAGAACTTGAGAAAGTCCATTAAAAATGCATTTATGAAGGAGATTAGTGGGAGGCCTTTGGCACTGGCATCATAATAGCAAATTGAAAATCAACCTTCAAGGAAAGCATGTCCACATAAAAATCAAAATAAAATTTATACAGCAAAACTCAACCAATGTTTAAAATTGTGTGCTTTAAAATGAAAAATAAATAAATAAATAAGGCAAAATACATACTCCAAAGCTAAGTGAACCCACAATGCTCGAAAAGTTAACATTTAAGTGTTTGAGTATAAGATGTATGCTTTTTGACATAAAGCATGTACTTCATGATACACTTTTAGAGATGAAAAGCTTAAAATTTCTTCTTCAACAGGTTGTAAGCCGAGATGAGAAGGAGTCAATGCCACCCAATCCATAGATTTTGGCTATTTAAACTCAGAGATTCAACACTGTAATAAGTGCCTTCATCCTTGAATCATCATTAATTGGACCAAAGTTGATAAACTCTAATTTTCTCTTGATCATGAAGATAAATTTTACAAGTATCTTTCTTGATGCTTAATGAAATATTTTAATTTTTGTGAGCTTGAGGCCGTAGGTTTGTCTGAATTCTAACCAAGTAAATCTTGGTGTTTTTTTAGTATTTAATCTCTTTACAGTTACTTCATTGTGGTTCATCATATTCACTCTTAAGATTGATACATCAACAATTAAAGTTGAGCGTGCTTTCTTTTTTTAACAGTTCATCAATCTACGCAATAGAAATCACACACTCAACTGGAATCATGTCATGAGATCAAGCACATGTTCCAAACAAATACATTCAAGCATAGCGAGTCATAATAATCATGTATTCAAAATGCTCTCACGAGTTTTAACCAATGTTCCTCTCAAAAAAGAGTTCTCCATATCAACTATCACTCTCATAAACTTCAACACTATAAAATCATTTGTGTAGCATGCACAGACATAACAAAATATTCACCACTAATATAGGTACCAAATTAGGTAAAAAGAGAAACAAAACTTTACCCATAATAGGAGATTGACCAAAAAACAAAGAATTTATAACTTGCACAAGGCACCAAAGCCCAACAAAACAATCATCTTTGGACAACTTGGTCAAGACTATGTAACAATAGGGGACTTGGTTGAGCCTAATCAACATTGCCTAGTTTAAGCCACAGCCTTATGGTATGCCTAAAGTTCAATCGACAGAATATGAATACTCAAGAGGTTTGTACTCTAATGTAGGAATTAACAAGATAAATCTCACATGCCTCAACAGAAAAAATTATAAACTTTCAAGTATTACTGAGGACCAAAACTGTAACATGAATTTGAACCAAAGATTAGCTCAAAAAGTAATTTATTAATATTTTAAGCATTCTAAATATCAAAAAGCTAATAATGCCCAAATCTCTAATATTTATACTCTAGCAGGTGTGAAGGCAACCAAACTTATTAGTACTCAACTAGCCCTATCTACAAAAATGTTCATGAAACATACATCGAAGATTGTGTTGATTGGGTGTGTTTCAGAAAGAGATCAAGCAAGCAGCCCCCTAATGGGTGTATAACAAATCATAACAAATAGTTAGCTTTTTCACTGCACTGCAAAAACAATATAGCATGCAAACTTCTGTCTTGCCGGCTAAAGACATACAAAGGGCATGCAAATCAAATTTATTTCACATAAATAGACGTAAAAGAAAAACATAAAACTTCAAAATAGTACTTTACTCTGTCAAGCTGCCAATATTAAACAAATCTTCAAAGGAACTTCAAAGCCGCTTTCAGCTTTACTTACCTTCTTTTCTCCTAATCTTAACGGCTTCAAGAAAAACTTACAACAGAAATTTAAAATGCAAAAAAAAAAAACCATTTTCTCTATTTTCCTTCCAGAGCTCTAAAATCGCACCTGGAGTCAAAAGGCAAACAGAGATCACGCCAAGCTAGAAGAACATTATCAAGAAGAATGTAAGCCCAAACTTGGATGTTAAAGAAAGGCAGAGGACTACTTGCTCTTAAAACCATAGAGAGTTGTCGCTACCTACCCGCCGACTCTATTTCCAGAAAAAAAATGCAACTTTTCCTCTACTTAATAAAATATAAAAATGTCATCTATGGCATCTTGTATTGGGGAGCATATTTATGTAGATTTCGTACCTTCTTTGTCGCAACAAATTCCTTTGAAAAATAGTTTATTTTTTGAAAAAAAATTACTTCCGAAGAGTGTATGCAGATATGTGTATGTAAAAAAATATATAGGAGTTACACGGGAGTTACGAGGGTTCTGGCGTGTTATAGCATCTGCATACGCTTCAGTGTAACTCATATATGTAGCACGTCATCTATTTCATCCATTTATACACGAGAGTTACACGGGAGGTACAAGAAGATTATAACCTCTTGTAATTCCCGTGTAACTCCCGTGTACATTTTTCCAGACGTATCTCTGCATACGCTCTCCGAATCAAATTTTTCTCCTTTTTCTGAAGGATTTCTTCGCTTAAATTACAATGAAGGCTCTGTAGAAAATAGAAAGGTGTTTAACTATTAACTACAAGAGCAGAGTTATTAAATAAATAGAAAGGACGAAGGGGAAGTAGGTTAAACCCATCATTGAAAGCCTCCTTAACAATAAGAAGTCTACTTTCCTAGCTGTACTCTCTACGACTCCATCCCAAGCTAATTATAGTATTTTCGTTATGAACGGTGGGGAGGACGGATAAATAGATAATACATACAAAATGTTTAAATTTATTTTTAAAATTATCACTTAAACTTACAAAATTATTGAGAAATTTACGATATTTCAAGTGGTTTAAGCATAATATGCACAAGATTTTATCAAATTTTTAATGATTTAATCATGATACTCACATATGCAGGTATTTGATAGTTTAAAAACCGGCATTAATGATAATTTTATAAATAATTATAATTTAGATATTATATATGTAATTCCCTGAGATAAGTGTTTCGTGTTTAATTTTATGATGTAAACATAGCCTTGTGCATAATATAAAATAATAATAATAATAATATATCAATAATATCAAATGCGCTCAAGGTATTATAAATCACCTCAAATAGTTTTATTTTTATATGTAAAAATATTACAAATCAATTATTATTAATCAAGATGATTAATATCCCTCTAAGGATAAGTAATTGAGCAAATTTTTAATCCATTAGTCTTCTACTTTATTTTATTATTATCCTTTTATTTTGTTTATTATTTATGAAAACATATTGAAAAAGTTGTGATATATATAATTTTGTGACTCATAAAAATTAAAGGAATAATGTAAGTGTAGCCTTTCAAAGCTTGTGAAGTGGTGAAAATGTTGATTGAAAATCTTCTCTTAAAGTAAGAAACCCAAGCTTGAAGTATAATATAAGTACTAATTTCTATCTAGCCCCCATATATGATTACGCTCACATGCACATTAATTATGAGTGGTAGGCAATTATAACTTAGAAGATTATGTGGGGGCTTACAACTCAGTATAATGTTCAAGCAGCACATGCAGACATATGCACTTAACTAATCTAACCATTTTCTATTTTAAAATTTAGATTTTATGTATAACTCAATATGATGTTGAAATGACCGAGTCATAGGAAAAATGATCAATCAAATTTGACTGATTGAGGAAGATTCAATCAATTAAATTCTAAATGATCATTTTAGTTTGATTGTATAGTGAAGTTCGTGGGAGGGGTAGCCAATCCTTATATGATGCAAGCATGAAAAATCATAAAGTCAAGTCTAGTATGAAAAACATACTTCACTTAATAAGAGTGGTAATCATCACTAGCCAGCTTCGACCTTATTATACAGTAGTTAAAGGCCCAAAGGTAAGAATTCGAATCAGTTTGATCTGTGAACCGTAGTTTTCATGCAATGCACTAATCGATTTTGATTTCTAATCAATTTTATTTATGTTATTTAGTATTTATATGCATGTAAATACAAATACTAAGTTGTGATTCTTTTTTTTCTTGTTTTATTTTGAGTTGTTTAGTTTTATTTATATTATGTGTTTGATTTTAAAAATTTATCTGTTTTAGATACACAACAATAACTAAGCTATTCTAAAAGTCTCACGATAATCTAGGCTAACATAGGCACATATCATATAAATAAACATATGAAAAGCATGTTAGTTCTAATGAACTCACATGTGTAAAATTCATATGCAAAATTAAGAGAATGCATGATAAACAAAATAATATATAAAAATGGTAGTTTGATTGAGTACCACACACACCCAATAAGAAAAGGAAAATGGTATTGGCATCATTTTTGCTCTTTTTAATGTCAATGCTTCTTACTACACCTTGGGGCTCCATTTTTGACCCCTTAATGAGTTTCATGTTCCTTATAGTGAATGAGGTCTAACATTGCAACGGTACAATGCCAAGAGATCTTTAAACGACACCTCAACACATGCTCCTGTGACCAAGTGTAACGACACATTTATGTCATTACCCCAATATCCATGAAACTTAGCTAGTGCTGCAGTGCTGACACCTAGCGTCGTTGCACTTCATCAATTGCAATGATGGCTAACTGTAATATTCTCTATGAACGAAGGGATAATAAAATTATTTGACCGTATCTAGTCTCAACATCACGACACTCAATGAATTAAACCAACGCTCATCCTGTGTTATGCGTGTGACATGAAGTAAATTAAACATGTTTGACTGAGTCTGGAATCAGGACCACGGCCTCAAGAACAAACATTACGAAATCACATCAATTAAATTGGTGTGAACATTTGTAACAGGAAAAAAATATATTATTGCTCTACGCGATTTGATCCTGTCAAAGGCTAGCACCTTGACTCTGCGGCCTTAGGATTTCTTCCTAGTTGAATGACTCAAGTTTAGTTGATAGCACAATGGCATCGCACTTTAGTGCCACAATGCTATCTATGGTGATGTTCCACTTGCATAAGTCACGATGCACGTCATTAGTGCCGCTGCGCCATACATAGTGGTGAGATCAATGCTTCCATCCCGATGGCAATGGCTGATTGGATTGGCATAATGATCTCTACCAATGAGGTACTGCCAAGCCAATAGTGCCATCATGTCAACTCTGATTGATGCAAAAAAAAAATTTTTTGCATATTTCAATTTACTAATAAGCTTATTGAAGAAGGCTAGTGGGTCAATTTATGCATAAGGTGGTAAAACCCAATGCATGTTAGAAAAAGAGAGAGCAAAATAAGTAGTACTATTCCTTTGAATGTAGAGGAATAGACCTCTCTCCATAACAGTGGCTCAATTCTACACTTAAAATATTGGAGAAGGATGATAAGTATAAAATTTTTACCTATTTTTATTTCTATATTGTTAATTAAATTAACTTTTTTTATAATAATATGTAAAAAAAGACTTATTATGTGGAACTGTACTTATACACTAATCAGATGTAGACATACTATTAGTGGGTTGGTGGTAGATTCTATAGATTTTGTGTAAATATAAATTCTTAAAAATATGATTGTTTGTTAATAAGTAATTCAACCTTTTTTATGAATACTAGTTGTAGGATGTGTACATTTGCAAGGTTAATAGTTAAAGCTATAACTTTATAAATAAGAAGTCTTTTATTAGATACCTTAATAATTAAATAATGGATTATGGATGATAGTAGTTGGAGGAAAAAATGATATAAGAGTTTATGAATTAGGATCCCAAGATTGTAGACCTTATATGCCCAATACTACCATGCTCCCTACATTGACTTTGTAGATGATAGGCTTCAAGGAATATTGTAGCATCATGTTTTTTCCAAGATTGAAGATACATGCTTTAATATACAGGAACAGGTTGATTTTGCACTTCAATAATGAATGAGTTCATAATATGTCATAACCGAATATGATGATGAGAAAGACCAGAATGAAGGAGAGAAGGGTAGAAAGAGTTTTTAATTACTGTAATAATACATTAAACTTTAAGTAAATTTTAATTTTAATTTTTAATTATATTATTCTAAAATGAGTGGGTATTAATTTAAATATTATATAGAATTTTCTATATATTATGTTTGTTAGACAAGATGTAGATGATTTCTCACGACGGAAGATTGGTAAAAAAACGACAATAAGTTGAATAAAAAAAAAAATTGCTAGTAACATGATTATCTTACAACAACATTCTACTTTATCTTTTAACAGTTAACCCATAAAAACATTGGAAATCTATACATTTGGAAATGTTTGTTACATATCCATTAATTGATGAAATTCTAGTAATATTAACATCACTAAGTACTACTAATTTGACATGGAAAAAATTCACATTTGAATTCTCTTCTGTTAGATTTAGAATCATTAAAAAATATTTATAAAAATTTTTTTCTTATAATCAAATTTTTATTAATTGATAAATTTATTAATAGATAATGATTATTTTCTAGCAAAGAAATCAACCAAAAATAGAGTTATTTTGAGTATACTCATAACCATCATAATGCCAAAGCAATGGAACAAATAAATGTGTAAGAGAGAGATAAATGGCACTCCATTATGTAAAAACCATAAAAAATAAAGATATTTCATGTTGTGTCGTGTGTATCTCTTTTAGTCTCTTAGGTCATAATGCCAAGATATTTGAATCAACAAATGTGCAGAACAAATATAGCGGAAATGCTTTGCCATATAAATCTTTATCTTCAAATAATTTGTTTTTATGATGCTTTTAAAATAAAATTATGCAGGCTCCTTTTACTTGAACTTACCTTTAATGGATTAAACCTCACCTCACAATCATCTCAATGTTACTTCAAGTCCTCTAACTTAGGCTCAAATATATAAAAAGAATCCTTATAACATCATCAAACTCAATTTCATACAAATCATTTTAAATCTCCAATCTACTAGATAGTGCATTAATTTGGTCATTTAAAAATCCAATTATTTTGATAATGGAGTAATAATTGAATAAAAAAACTCATTTTACTTATTGAAATGATAAGCTAGACAGTCTTTTAAAGGCTATCTATCTTCAACTTCACTCTAAATAGTTCAACAACGCACATCATCAAAACTACATTTTTATCTCTCATTAATTGAGTTATAATTTCAAGTTCACACTCTCCAAGTTTTTATACGTGGGACGAGAAGGGTCAGAGTTAATGATAATAAAATTACTTTCTTCAAAACTAATTTCTTCCTTATAAGAATCCATATGGAGCTAACTAGGAGTTGTTTTAAGATTTTTAGAAAAAAGTTGTGAAGCCCTTCAATATCTTAGCATCGTGAAGCTTTTTTAGAGACCCCATCCTCATTGACTTTATAATAATTCTTAAATTTGAGATCTAAAACATCACTATACTTTTTTTCTTCTATGGAATTATGGATGTTAGCACAATCATTTTTTAACAATTCTCATTTATAATGTCAATACTATTTATTGTCTCTGCATCATCAATGACAAACTTTATTATTCTATTGATGCTATCCACCGCCTCATCCTCTGCTAGATAACATTTATTTCATATAATTTTATCAAATGTGGCAAAAAAAAGGAGATCTCTGTTGCATTTTACAATGGACCATATGATTGCATAGCATAAAGTCAATACACAAGACTTTTAAAATGAAAAAAGGTGTTTATCTTACATATTGTTTTACTGGCTAATTATCAAAAGTAAAAAATCCTAATAAAAAATATAATTTGATGCATAGATAATTTTTGTATTCTTCTTGCGAACAAAAAGTAGGAGAAAATTACTATAATGGAAGTTCTTAATGCTCTTTCTTGATGCATTCATATGGTCTAGGTTAGATTTTCCTTGTCTATATTAACTGAGAATCAAGTCCCATCAACTGTGTTCTAGGCTTTAATTATTCCCACAAAAATCTTTGTTCGCCTTGGATACTTTATATTTTTAAGATAAAAAAAGTGTTGTCGTTAAGTAAATCAATTACTCAAATGCATTATTTGAAAACAAAGTTTGCATATATACCACACAATTCTTATCTGCTCACATAATTGATATCCAGAATATGATATATACAGTAATAAAATTTTGGTATTATAAATCTATGAATGAAATCATGAATTTTACATTTAAATAGATAATATAACCCGTAATATTTTTAATGTGATGTTAAAGATTTGAATGATATGCATGTAAATATGAGTCGAGCCGGCATATACCTTCTCCAATTAGAAAGACTTTAAGATCCAAGGTAAATTTTACACTGACTTGAATTGAAGTTGAGAAATGAGTTTTCAACAAGTTTCCCATGGTGAAATAAAAATGTTTCAGATTTCAACGTGAAACTCTCAGACTTTCTATCTAGAAAAATAAAACAGATCATTTTCGACTGAAAGTGTTACTTTTTTCTTTTTATCTGAATTCACACTGGTTTTTTAATTTTGTCGAATATATCCTCTATCTCTTCCTCATCATCTTGTCAGATGATGGCTCCTTCGGGATCCTCCGGGAGATCAAACTCTGCATGAGGTGGAAGTTATAACATGTGAGGGAGCGGTAGAGACTCTGGTTGGATGTCCTTCGATCTAGGAGTCTAATAAGAGCCATTTCCTGATGAAGAAGTCGCCCATTCAAAGGTGTACATGAGAATTATGTGGTATGTATGTAAATACTTCTACTTTAAACTAAGTTAGCATGGTACTTGTTGATTGCAACATAAAAAAGAAGGCATCTACATACATACCACCCACATCCTCCGTATTTATATATTGAACACCTAAAGGTTAATTTCTATATTTATACCATCCAAATCTTTATATTTTAATGAGCGTGCATGAGGTGCACTAATTTAAAAAATAGAGAGCTATAAGGGGCGTGGTGGTATCGGACTCCGTCGATCTTTAAAGACGAATCAAACATGATTTAGTACTCTCTACGATAAGAATATTATTACGTGTTGGTCTCGGACATTAATCGCCTTTCAATCAGAAATATATATATATGTACCTATAAGATTACAATAATAGAACAAAAACAAAAAATCCTTATCCCGTAAAGTGGGATGGCTACGTGAAATTTTTCTAATCTCCACTATGTACTATGTGTCATATTTTTATTTAATTTTGATGCGTCTTTAGAAAATTCGCGAGCGGTAAAGTAAGCTGATTATCGATCTTAAACTATGTCGAAAATTCAATGCACGCACGGATGAAATAAGAAATAAGCGATGTGATGACACGTAAGTTTTTACGTGGAAAACCGTGAGGAAAACTACGAGAGCTTGGCAGGTGCTGAAATCGCACTATTGATTGATGATTCTGAAAATCACTTGTCCCACGAACGGGAGAAAGTAATTGTATGTTTCGGATTCTGATGTCGGCTGACGGTGTCACGGTTGGTGGTGATTGACGATGATTAGCGGAGGTCGATGGTGACGGAGGTCGACGAGGACGGAGAGTCGACGGTGATGGAGGTCGAGGATGGCCAGAGGTCGACGGAGGTCGACGGTGACCAAGGTCGACGGTGACAGAGGTCGACGGTGACCGATGTCGACGGTGTTGGAGGTCGACAGTGGTCGACGGCGGTCGGCGGTGGTCGATGGCGGTCGGTGGTGGTCGACGGCGGTCGGCGGTGGTCGACGGCGGTCGGCGGCGGTGTTAAGCTGCAGCTTCTCGTTAAGGCCTCAGGCTCTTTATAGGCCTCCTCCCCTTTCATATGAGGGTTGAGGGTCTATTTATAGAATTTTGGGTGCAATTAATGCAGCCATTTCGATCGAACGGTTCAAAAGGCTCCCCTCGATCAAACGGCGTTTAGGAGGCATTTGATGGTCTTAACGATGTCGAAATTGAGTGATCTTGGGCTCGTTGGATTCGTCTTGTCGAGACGCTCGATTCGAGTATGGGCTTGCTAGTGTAGGCATCCATTTGACCTTCCAAACATGTCAGAAAATCTTCGATGTTGATTTATTGACTTGATCTCGGCTTGATTTGACACGGATTATTATAACTTTGATACCATTGGGTTCATCTCTTCGAGCCGGTCAGTTTGACTATAAGTTTGCTGAAATCGGAGCTCTAGATGACTTTTTATTAGGATTTGAATCTTTCTTGCTCAATAGATTGCATCAAGATTCGTGTTATGTCTCGAGATCTGTGCCGGATGATGAAAATTTGTTGGTGGCGTATCAGTTGCCTCTCTATTTTCGGGCGAGATTATTTTTATCGTTTGAAAATATACAGATCTGATCTGAAGTGTATGTATATATGCATGGATGTATGTATGTATATATATATATATATATATATATATATATATATATATATATATATATATATATATATATGCACGCGCGTGTGAATAAAAGCTTTTACGTGACATTTTCTAAATGTTTCCATGTACATTTCTTTGTTCTGTCCCGCCATCATATTGGTTTAACAATATTTTAATTGACTTTACTAAGCCTCATGGATAACTGATGTAACATTAATGCAAATAAAGTAGGAATAGCAAACGACGGGAAGGTGCAGGGGGACCGAATAGACAAATTGTTATATATATTTGTGCGCGTATAACTGATGCGTCTTTAGAAAATTCGCGGCGGTAGAGTCGCAGATAATCGTCTTAGCATTGTACGAGATTTCAGTGCGCACGGATGAAAGGGAGCAAACAGGTGACTCGGAAGTTTTTACGTGGAAAACCGTAAAGGGAAAAACCACGGCGATGAGGCCGGTTGCGAGAATGCGCTATTGATTGACGTTTACGAAATCACTCGTCCATGGACGGGAAAGAGTAATTATATGATATAGATTACGACGTCGGCCGACGGTATATGGATGATGGTAGTGTTCGACGATCGACGGTGGTCACGACGATCGGCGGTGGTCCACGACGCTTCGACGGTGGTCGACGAGTCATCGGCGGTGGTCGACGGCGGTCGGCGAGGATGCGGTGGCTTCTTCTTCTCGAGTCTTCGGACTCTCTTTTAGTCCTCTCACTCTCATGTGAGAGTTGGGGTCTATTTATAAGAGCACGGGTGCGATTAATGCGACCAATTTCGATCGGACGGTTCAGAAGGCTCCCCTCGATCTGACGGCGTTTAAGGGGCATTTTATGGCTTTAACGATGTCGGAATTGAGTGATTTTAGGCTCGTTGGATTCGTCTTGTCGAGACGCTCGATTCGAATATAAGATTGCTGGTGTCGACATTTGTTTGACCTTCCAAATGTGTCCGGAAATCTTCTAAGAATGGTTTAATGACTTGATCTCGGCTTGATTTGACTCAGATTAGATTGGTTTTTACATCATTAAGTCCGTCTCATCGAGCCGGTCAGTTTGACTATAAGTTTACTAAAATCGGATCTCTGTATATCTTTTTATCGAGATTTGAATGTTTCGTATTCGGCTAGATTGCATCGAGATTCGTGTCGGATGATGAAAATTTATTGGTGGCGTATCAATTGCCCCCCTATTTTTAGGCGAGATCAATTTCATCGTCCAAAAATATTAATTTTTGTAGCACTTTAATTTTCTTGAATGCATACAACCTTTTGGTCCAATAATTATATATGTATATGTATATATATACATATATGTATATATATATATATATATATATATATATATATATATATATATATATATATAATATAAAAAAAAAAACAGTCCTCAGCCTTGTAAATATGGCGTAAGTATTTGCATGCCATTAAACCTTCTCACCACTTTCCTTACGGTTTCTATTAAATTAATGTAATCGCGTAAGGCAATATTATAATAAGTTGCAGAAGCTGAAGCGTAATTTGGAAGCGGAAACCGTAACTTGGGAGCCGAATGTTTATTTTTTTTGTATATATAAATAAATGAGAATTTAATGCCCAATTCCTTTTTCAACCTATAAATAGGCCTAAAGAGAGAGCTAAGAGTTACCACTGTGCTTTGTAGCTGAGTGTCGCGGCGGGGGTTGCTTTCATCGCGGCGGTGCGTTGCGGCGGTGCGTTGTGTCGCAGCGGTGCGTTGCAGCGGCGAGTCGTTGTAGCGACGCATTGCGACGATGCAACGCCGCGGCGTGTTGCGGTGAAGCGTTGCTTTGCTTGCGTGCTTCACGGTAGTGCGTTGCGGCGGAGCGTCGCCGTAGCGCGTTGCGGCGATGCAACGCAGCGGCGCATCGCGGTGATGCAATGCACGACGTGTTGCGGTGAAGCGTCACATTGCGGCGGTGCTTCACGCTGATGTGTTGTCGCGGAACGTCGTTGCGGCGTGTTGCGGCGTGTTGCGGCGTGTTGCGGCGATGCAACGCGGCGACATGTCGCGGTGATGCACTGCGGCGATGCACTGCGGCGATATGTTGCAGTGAAGTGTCGCATTGCAGCGGTGCTTCACGGTGACGTGTTGGAGCGTCACGGTGATACATCGCGACGATGCGTTGCGGTGGAGCATCGCAGATCGTGTACTTGTTGTCGCGTATTTCAGAGGAGATTTACATGCTACTCTTGCACATTTTGAAGGTGATGAAGAAATGTTGTAGTTTTCTCGCCGTGCCATGAGGCAGAGATTTTCATGCTTATGTGGTAGCGATATTTGAAGACTTTTTGATGATCGTCGGAAATCTTAGAATTTTAGGAAGACGATGTCGACTCTAATTGAAGATGAAGCTAATTTGTTGTATCGCTATACGTGTATATGTTGGTATTTGTAACCTTTTTAATAATTTGATGTGATAATTGTAGATGATAACAATGCATTTCTTGTTGCTTCCACGGTTGTTGTAGCTTCTTAATTATGCAAAATTCTGCAATATAAGTTAGGGCACCCTTTATAAAATGATGAATCATGTACCTTTTGTGGCTCTTTTCTTCAGAGGTTATCCCTTTCGGACTTATGCCTTATAGAAGCTTGAAATGAACCGGTACCATCAGAGGCTCGTAAGCTTCGAGGAGTTTCATACCACTTGTGTCTTCGCGAGCTTGTAGTGATTACGAGGTCTTTGATGTCACTGTACATGCCCGAGACTTGTAGTCTTCAAGGTGCTTTGAGTGTCACCCGTGCCTCCTCGAGAGCATTGTAGCATCCGAAGTGCTTTGATGTACCTGTGCCTTTTGAGGCTTATAGCCTTCTGAGGTCTTTGATGTATCAGTGCCTTTTGAGGCTTATAGCCTTCTGAGGTCTTTGAGTGTACATGTGCCTTATGAGGCTTGTAGCCTTCTGAGGTCTTTGAGTGTACCTGTGCCTTCTGAGGCTTGTAGCCTTCCGAGGTCTTTGAGTATACACGCGCATTCGAGGCTTAGCAGCCTTCGAGGTCTTTGAGTGGAGACCACGTCGACCACTTGCTCTCGTAGAGTCTTCTACAGTGAGGACCACGTCCACTACTAGCTTCCCGTCGAGACTTGCCTCTTGGGCTCGTCTTCCGGGAGCATGGTAGAAAGAGAATCCATTGAGGATGTAAGGCCCAGTTCGAGTTGTATCACCGGAGATGTTCGACGGTAATAACCCTGCATGAGCGAGTCATATAAAATCCACCGAGGATGGTTGACTTATCCTAGGTTGTTGGTCTAAGCTTTTGCTTGACGACCGTAACATGTTATGGAAGAGGTCGAAGGAAATCCACCAAGGATTTTTGACCTATCTGAGGTTGTATGTCGAAGCTTTTCTTGACGACGGTAGCCTGTAATGGAAGAGGTCAAATCGAGTCCCCTTGGGATCGATTATGCCTAGAATGAGGAGTCAGAGATGCTCTGCATTTTTCGAGACTAGGGCGTAAATCGCAATGAATCATATGTTTTCTTGAAAATATTGTTGCAGTCATATTCAAGAGTACCGTTTGACAAATCGTTAGTTGATGCCTTTGAATCTTTTGCCCCCCCCAGCGGGGGTGTTTTCCATGCGAGCTTATAAAACAACACATGTATTGGGCCTTGAATAGATCAGTTTCTTGATCAAGTTGAGGAGGAACTCTAGTACGATGACAGTGCGCTGAGGAAGCGTTATTTGCAGTGAAGACTGCCCCCACGTCCAGGAGCGATTTATGTGGACTTGTAATATGAATGAAATCTGAGATGAAGTCCCCATCACAGTCATGTCCAGGACGTTAACGTAAACGACCTTTCGAGACTGCAGTGAAAGTTGCCCCCCATATTGAAAAATGTTTCGGAGTTGATCTTCAAGACGTGAAGGAGGTTCCTTCGCTAGTTGGATGAAGTATATCATTGGGAAAGGAAGTAGGTGCTCAGTGTTTTTAGAGTTGAAGACAATGTCGAACAGGACTTCGTTCCCACAGACGGCGCTAAACTTCGAACAGGACTTAAAATGAACCGGTACCACAATGTCGAACAGGACTTCGAAATTGAGTGATCTTGGGCTCGTTGGAATCGTCTTGTCGAGACGCTCGATTCGAGTATGGGCTTGCTCGTGTCGGCATCCATTTGACCTTCCAAACATGTCCGAAAATCTTCCAATGTTGATTTATTGACTTGATCTCGGCTTGATTTGACACGGATTATTCTAACTTTGATACCATTGGGTTCATCTCTTCGAGCCGGTCAGTTTGACTATAAGTTTGCTGAAATCGGAGCTCTGGATGACTTTTTATTAGGATTTGAACCTTTCTTGCTCAATAGATTGCATCAAGATTCGTGTTATGTCTCGAGATCTGTGCCGGATGATGAAAATTTGTTGGTGGCGTATCAAATTTTAATAAATTAAGATTAATTTTTATACGACATACATAAGTCTTTGCAGGTATATCTCTATCTTTCTTAGCATAAATTAAATCTAAAAAGGCTACTCTCCTAACAGGGTGATGAGATGGTCGATATTTAATGTGACAAAAGTTTATGCTTCTGAAGCTACTCCAACACTTCCAGGGATATATTTGTTTTGCATTTTATATGTTAGTGTAAATTTACTCATCCACCTGAGCGTTCTCATCTCAACAAAGCTTGACTTAATTTTATGGTTCTCTTTTATTGGGCAACATTCTGTGACCCATCTTATACAATTTTTTTTTTAAAAAAATCTAAGTGATACTTTTCTATCATATTATAGGTCAGATGCATTCCTCCAGTTCAACCAACCCAATCGAATTCTACTAATAGCATCCTCATCTATATCACCATCACTTTGAATAATATACCCAAGATATCTAAACCATTCACTCCTTGTAATTACATGTTCACACATTGTTACAAAATCACCTCTAGATCTAACTATTACTAAAATTACATTCCATGCATTCAATTTTAAATCCACCAAAACAGAAGCCTTTAGCCTTTAAAGTTGGCTTCGTTAATTAAGTTTTTCTTGAACCCTCTATGGTTTCAATCATAAGAAGGATATCATCAGCGAAAAACAAACACTAATGTATAGCTTTCAAAGAATATTAAAAAAATAATGAGCACAGTTCGATTGATAGATATAGCTTCTGTTATTATCATAAGAGTTTAAAAGCATCTTCTTTTCTAGAGCACTATGAGAAGACATCAATATAAAGCAATTACAATTTGTCAATTGGTAGTTAAGTATTAAATAATCCCACTTCTTATATATTAGAAGATTGATAAATAAAATGAGAATTATACACCTTAATGTTGCACAATCAACACAAACATAAATTTATAAAAGATATGCTTTTTTATGTAAATGAACATTATAGAAGCCTGCTTTTCCCACAAATAGAGAATACATAATTACAAAATAATGATTGCTCCTATGAATATAGTAAGCATTTTGAATAAGCAGTGAAATGTGTTGGTAAGACTCCATAGATTTGTTGTTGTTGGTAAATGTCAATGATATTGGCAAATGATGGTGGTTAGAAGACGTTGTTGAGCGATTTAAGTTAAGAGATGATACTCAAGCAATGATAATATGACGATAAATGATTTCAGATGATAATAGTTCAAATTGATTGCTACACATGACTTTGGAATTATTTATGATTTGGTTTCTATCGTGTGAAAAAAAATGCTAACAAATTTTAAAAGTTGTAAAAAAAAGACTAAATTTCATTCTACCACAAACACATGTCTTGTACAAAACGAAAAGAATAAATTATTAAGAAATAATTCCTTTGAAATTTTTGGTGATATTGAGATAATAAATATGTTTCTCAGCCCATAACATATTGGGTGTACGGTTCATATCTTAAAACAAATTATTGACCTCACTTTTGTTGAGGTCTAGTCTTTCTTTAGAAGAACCTAGGGTCTTGCCATAGGACTTTGTCGGTGACTATCTTAGAAGACTAGTAACCCTCCCCCTTAGAAATTCAAAATTCTTCTTTGCTTCACTTGGAGTTTCATATGCTTAAGGCTAGCCTTTAGCACTTAAGATGAGGAGGCTAAACATAAGAAAGCTCAAGGGGAGTCCCCTATAGGGTGGTTAAGCCTTAGGGTAAACCCTGGGTGATCTGGTCTTGGTTAAGCTAGTTCACACACTCACACCTACACTAGACTTACGCTCACTACCCTAAACCTAAACCCTAAACCAAACTTCCTCAACTTGATCCCATACTCTTTTAGAAACTCATGTGGCTGGTTCCTCAAGCTCTTAGCCCTAGACTAGGGTTTGGCTAGGACCAGCACATGGAGGATCCAAAATGGGATTTCCCTTGGTCTCATGGCTCAAGAAGGTTAGCATCCTTCAATTAACCCCAATTTTACCAAATTCTAACTTTGACCCTAATTTTGACCAAAATTCCCAAATTTGCCCAAATTACCCAATTCTCTCCAAAAATCATTCCAAAATGTTCCTCACCACCCAAATTGACCAAAATACTCCAAATTGATCAAAATTCCTAAAAAGCCCAAAAATTAGCTAAAATGACCAAAATACCTTTCACACCCCAAAAGTTTCAAAATTTCCAAAAATTCCTAAAATTTCCAAAATCACTTCAAATATTCCCAAAATCAATTTGAACCACTTCATTGAGTCCAATTTGACCAAATTGAGTCAATTTGACAAAAACCTCAAATTGCCCCTAAAGGCCCAAAATACTCAAATCAGCCCCAATGTCCACCCAATTGACCTTAATCTCCCTCAATTCAATTCTAAATTCAAATTCATCGTGTACAATCTCAATCTAAACTAAATCCAAGTCCAATTGAACCAATTTCCTAACCCAATTTCAACCCAAATCAAAAGCCCCAATTTTGACCATATGACCATATTCCTCCAAATTGAACCCCATAACCAAGTCAATTTCCCCAATTTTGAATTCCAAAATATTTCTAGCATTCCCATAAACCAAATTGATCCACCAATTGACCCACATTTGAGCCCTCACACAAATCCAACTCAAGCTAAAATCCGCAATTTTATCCTAAATTAATCAAATACCCAAATGTCACCAAATTGAATGTTATAACCCAAAATTTCAATCCAATTAATTTTCAAATCTTCGTAACAATAGCCTAAACTAATTGGAACCATCAATTGAACAACAACCTAACCCTATCCTAACCTAAACGCAAGTCTAACCCACATTCCCGAAAATTGCCCCAAGCCAAATTTCACCAAAATTAAAATCCCAAATCAATTTAAAATCACTCAAATCATCTTCCAAACTCTTCATGACAATTATCCCCATCAAATTGATCAACTACTTGACTCAAAATCAAACCCAAACCCCACCTAACCCAAGCTTGACATGTTTCTGTTTCTCACTTGATGTAATTGATGAAGAGCAATCTAGTGGTTGTTAGTGGTGAAAATGAATAAATCAACCTTGGTGATGACTACGACTCTGATGACGTGCTTGAAGAAGAGAAATGACTACATTCTCTAGCCACTCTTCAGATGATGTTGAGTAAGATGAGCAAGTTACTTTGAATATTGGGAGCTTTAGTCTCACAAGTCCGTATATTGTTCTTTTTATTGAATTTTGTATTTTAGCTTATTCTGTACTTTTGTGTTTTAGTTTTTAGAAGTTGTACCTTACAATTTATAGTTTTGTGTTTTATGTTTATAATTGCATAATATTTTGTTTTCAGTTTATTACATAGTTTGTTGTTATGTGCAATAATTAATAAATTTGTTCTCTTTATTGCAGATGTCGACTGAAGTCTGAGCATAGCACTATCTAGCAAAAAGTTAAGTCAAAAGAGGTTTCCTGCCTTCGGCACCCACCACCACACCGTTCCCACATCCACCTCTACTCATACCCTAACCTTTTCCCCCGCATCCCCTCTGTTTTACCCCTCCACCACTCTCGATCCCGTCTCTGCCCCCACACTCACCCCTACCTCTATTCCCACCCTCACCCACCCCAATCCCCAGCCCCATTCGTAGCCCTGCTCTTACCTTCACCACGATTTTGGCGCGGTTGAGTGCGTCAAAGACCCATTCGATCTGTACCGAGCAGAAGCCGATAGACAATAGCTATCACACTAAGCCTGTGGGAAACATATAAATTATTTTTAAGATATTAATAGTAATCTTTTTTCTTCTCGATTGAATATGAACACAAAATTATTATTTTTAAGGTTCTACGCGGACCCCTACCCCAACCTAGACTATTCATACCATTCAGAATATCATTCAAAGCAAGTACGACTCGGCGTACTTGTCGTGGAAGGTGATCCTGATGATAGTTCGAGATCTTTGGTTTCACGAGTTTGTTGTATGTATGCTCACAAATATCTTAAGTTGTTTGTATTTATGTATCGAACGAACAAAATCTCTGTAATTTTGTAGAAGCAATTCTCTTCGCACCCTGAGCAAGAGGCATGTATCCGCTACAACATTTAGCGCAAGGGCAGCGATCGACTCCGAGACATGTTTGGTGATATTCAAAGATCGCGATAGCATTCTCTGTGGCTCGGAGAGGATATTTTTGTCACATTGCTTAGGGTCTAGGATTCGCCGGGCTACCAGAAAAAGAGAAAGCACGAGAGGCTGAATAGGCGATCAGACTGTGGAGGTATAGGGCCCTCTAAGCAGACCTGTGGAGCTGTTCCACATGCAGAATATAGGTGGAGGTTGGTATGATTTCATTCTTTACTTAAAGTTTTTTATAACTTGAAGATGTATTCTAACTATTTCCCTATATAGACAGACTGTGGAGATGAGGCGAGAGCCCTCCGCCGCCGATATACATGAGCACACCCACCAGACGCAGCCCGACCAGTTTTGGATCATAGACAGATCTCGTGCGACCCAAATAATCCAGGAGCTAAAATTATTTGTTGTAAATACATGCTAGCTGTAACTGAATGTAATTACTTTTTTTGTTGCATGAGAGATTCCAACATCTGAAGGAGAGTCAATCACAGGCGTCAGGAGGTATTACGATCAAAGAGTGTGATCCTTCCGAGTACAACTTATGGAGGGAGGCTACTGGAGAGAAGAAGAAGAGTAGGGTCGCATAGGTTTGCATATGACCCTCACCCCTCTACCAGAGCATCTGCACCTTCTTCCTCTACAAGGCGGGATGAGGAGTTCTCCAGGCGTGTTACCACATTCTCTATCGAGATGGAGCTCGTTTCACTCAAATGAGGTCAGAATTGAAGGCCAAGCTCAAGGCCGAGTTAGATTCCCTCTGGAAACAGATGAGGGAGCGTAGAAAGGAAGCGACGACATTGGAGAGGAGGAAGCGATGGAGGACGATGAGAATGAACATGAGGAGATAGAGAATGATGAGTAAGGGGTACTTTTCCTTTTCTTATGATTATGTTGAACGGTTGTACACGTATTTTCTTTTTGAACAGTGATGTATCTATTGTTGATTAAATGCATTTGATTTGTTTTGTTACTTGATGGATAATTAAATGTTTGACTGCAATTCTTGTTTTTTAATTGTTTGGAATGATATATTAAATGTTATGATATAATGTGTAGTAATTTAAATACGAAAGAAGGAATCTTTTTTTTCTTGATGCCACAAGTTTCCAACGGCTTACCTTCGGTTTTGCGATAACCTCTGACATATCCTTAGCCAAAAACGATGGCTAGCCGATGAACTTATTTACCGACCTTAACCAACACCTAATCGACGACTTAAGTGTGTCACAAAAAACCGACGAGTGAGACACATCTCTAACAGTTTAGCTGTCGGTTTTAATAACTGACGCCTTACCAAAAAAAAAAAACAAAAAAATGTTGTGTCACATGAAAGCGACGGGTGTGACACTTTTCTGACAGGTTAACCTTCAGTTTTAAAAACCGACACATTATCGACACAAATACGACGAAACATTGAACCTTCAGTTTTTTATAATGCATGTGTCAATAAATCGAAGAGCGCGTCACATTTTCGACTTCTAGGCTGTCATTATTATCGATGATTCCCCTGTCAGTTATATCTACCGACGAACACCGATGATATTAACTTTCTCTGAAAAAATTGACTATATTAAATTGTCGATTATGTGTCAGTAATTGTACACCGTCGGAATATCAGTCGGTTTTAGAATTACCGACGAACGCTTTACCTATGAGCTTAGAACCATTGGCAAATAATCAGGAATATTGAAAGCGACGATTTTTCTTATCATAATTGATCTAAATTGATTGTAAGAAAAAGCAATTTTTTCTATAGTGAGTTATCATATATGTCACCTAAGCGAATTGCATAATGTGAACAAAAAATCTCATTATCATTATTAGGGGTGTATGGATACAAAAATACTAAATTATTTTGTTCATGTTGAGCATTATAATTTAAGAGGAAATAGAATCATATGAAGAAAAACCTAGTACAATTTAATCAAATTAAAATATGTTAATCACAAATCATAGATTTAATGGTATAATCCTTACAAAAAAATCAAGTGTGCGTAAAAAAAAATTGGCATTTGAGGTATGAGAATGGTGTCCTACCTCAGGAGATAAATATCTCTAAACTATTGCTTCATAATCAACCTCCAAAAGCATTGAACAACACTTTCTATCACTAAATTCCTTACCTCCCTCCAATGTCCAAGTAGAGAGCATCGAAATGAGGGCAATTGGAAAAATGATGATTACATATACAAGAAAAAGTATGTGATTATTATTAGTTTCAAGTTTGAGTTTAAATTACCCAAGTTAACATCTTTTGATGCTAAATTGTTCTTAAAACTATAAATAAATAAATAAAATGCTAAATTGAGTTATGAGCTTAACATGAAAAAATATTTGAAAACTGACAATATAACTCAAATATTTGAAACCACGATCATGTTGAAGTCAAACTTTAGCGTGCATGCGAGAGCTTCACCGTGATGATCAAATATGCTTATATGAAAAGCCCAATTCATTAAAAAAAAACTCAAATATACACATAAATTCACAATACATATTAGGAATGAATTGGATCATGGCACCACCATTTTGAATCAATATTGTTCTAATGAGTACTTGTAGCATGAGCATAAATATATCTATCATATGCTTTGGATCTTTAAACACAACTTTAAACTACTTATTCATTCTAAACTATCTCAAAATTTGATTTTTATTCTTATCGTTAATCAGTCTGCCAATTTGAGTTGCTACTGTGAATTATAAGAAAGCAATTATGTCATAGAAACGATAGTCGGCTTTTAAAATTTCAAATAAACTGTTATATTATATGCATGGAAAACATACCTAATAAATATATATTATTTTAAAAAAATTGTATGAAAACTTTTATTTATTAAATATAAAAGCTGCTTTCACATGTTGCTTTTATAAGGGTTAGGTGCGGGCTTGCAGGCAACTGCATTCCTTCCACCACCACTCAAGTCTCAATCGAAAGATAAGATGGGACCCTTGCTGCTCCCCGAACATGCAGGACCTCGGTTAAAATATCCAAATTTTAGTGCTCCAAAAGTTCAAATTTTGATATTTATATTTATAAAATCTTGATATCATATACATAAATACATGAAATGTATATATCTCGCTTTTAAAAGATAATAATGATAATATTTTTGTTGAGAACTTTAGAGTAAAGAAATACAAGAATCGACATAAATCAAGAAGAAAACACAGAGATTTAATGAAGTTCGACAAATGTGCCTACGTCTTCGGGAGCAAAGCGGCGGCTCTTTTTTAATTTTTGAAAAGAGTACAAAATCACACAGAATTACAAACAAGACACATATGTGTGTGTAACCTGACGTATAATATTTAATTTTATTCGAGCGATGTTGACATTATTTATTAGCCAAGCTTTCATAGGACAGTGCGAAAATCACATTCATTGGCTCATTCGGCCGAGCCAAGCCAAAAATTGGCCCACAAAGGTCGACTGCTTCGTCAATGTCAACAAAAATAGCCAAAAAAGCTGAATTGGACCGTTGTTTTATTCGCAACTATGATGAGAGAAAGTTATGTTATATTAATATTCTTATAATCTATGTTTTGTTACTACTGAATTATGAAATAATATAACTAATTTATTTATATTGTGAATAACTAATAATTTAATTACATTCTCTGATAATTTAGTTATATTTATCAAACAGGTTAGTTTTATTATCTTGTTGAAGGAAAACATAAGATAGATGAAATATATTCATTATATACATTAATATTGTTTTTATATTTAAGTTTTTATTGTACTCAACGTCCATCACAAGAAAAATTATTAGATGCAGTGTTCACAATAAAAATAGAAAAGGGGCAAGAGAGAGCGAGAGAGTTCCGCCCCCTCTCTTCTCCTGCAATGTCACACATAATAATTTTTCTCTTCACAATTCTTTAAAAAGTTCTAGCACGAGAGCAATTTTTTTTCTGAAAGCATCATTAGGAAAAAATTCACAAATTTTCAAATATATTTGAATAAGTAATGCTCCTCAAATAAATTTATTTTAGATATTTTTTTCATCTTTCTCACACTAGAATACATATAATCTTTTAATACAGACCAACAACTTAAAAACGAAGGAAAAGAAAAGCAAACAAAATAAAACATAAAAAAAAAAAAATAAACATGAGATCTCAAAACTTTTGATGCTTTTTGGGGGTTGATAATTTGATATACAAAAAGTGTCTTCGGACCTCAACTAATATGTGTAAAATTTGAGATGTATTTTTTAATATTTTTTGTATTACTATTATTATTCTTATTATTTGTACCCTATTTGTGTTTTTCAATGTGTTTTTTTACGTGTAAGTGCATGTTATATGTACTAGTGAGTGTTTAATGACACATTGATGATATAAATTAGCATCCCAATTTCATTCTAAAGTAGCCTAGGCAAACCCATGAAATGCAGCAAGCTCAGCGCCTTGGCACCACTATATGGATCACACCTCCAAACATGGAAGATAACACATTAGCGCCATAGCAGAAGAACTAGGGTGCCAGCTGTTGTGCCATCCAATGTTGGTGTATTTATGCTACTTATTGTGTGGCTATGCAATTATGGCATGGGTTTACTGTTCCTATTGCCTCTCACACACGACACTTGTAGATAATAGAGAACATTTGTATCACTTCAAGGAAAACTTGAGCCTGCTACACGACTCGTGACACACATAACGATGTGAACTCTAGTGCTTCAGAAAGAAAGTTTGAAGTTGATGGGAATTGGAGCAATTATAGATCACATGGCCTTCCCATGATGATCTTGCAGCTATAGAGAAGATATTTTTCAAAGTCAGAGAAGGGGTTCGTTCACCATTTTGTTAAGATAGAGACCGGAGAGAGTCACTAGAGAACTACCACAACCACCAACACACTTCGAAGGATAAATCTTAGTGAGTGTGAGAGTTCACCTAAGAAAGAACAGTGCGTGCTTATAATTATCTTTACTCAAAGTGGGTGAAACTCAAAGATTTTCTTGTAACTTCGTGCAACTTTAGTGGATGACATCAATGAGATTGTTCTAACTCTTTTAATATTGAATTTATAATAGAACGTTTGTTGTGTTCATTTGCAATGAGAAAGACCTAAATTTATTTCTCCCTTGAATTATATTTTTGTTAATTGTTAAAAACTTTATTATGTGATTGCCTATTAATTTGATTGTAAGTTGATAGTCTAACATTATGTTTGCAATTTATTCACGAGCTTGCCACTTAGGATGTTAAAATGGGTTCTCATCTAGTACTACAAGAGTTGGCTAGTGGAACAATTGGGTTACCCTACACTATTCTTGGAGAATTAAAATACTATTGTTAGAGTGATGCAATCTTGCAGGGGAAGTTACAAGCATTGGGATTTTAGCATGGTTAAGCGAATGTTAGTTGTAATTTGAACCCCTATGCTTCTTATGACCTCGAAAGCTAAAAGTTGTTATTGTTCTTGGTTGTCAACACTTTTTCGTTAGATTTCACTTTTGAAAGATCTGATTTGCATAGGATCAATTCAGGGAGACTTTCTATCACTTGTTCGAACTCAAAGCTAAATTTTAGGTTTTACTTTTTTGCTAAATTTGGAATTAGAAAATTTCAAAATTCACAAAATTTAGACATTTTAAACTAAATAAAGAATTAATAAACTAGAACTTCAACTTCTTTGAAAAATTAACATGTTCTATGAGATCAATACACAGACTTTGATTCTTATATTATTTATGTTGAATAATAAAAAATAAGAGAGAGAGAGAGAGAGAGAGAGAGAGAGAGAGAGAGAGAGAGAGAGAGAGAGAGAGAGAGAGAGAGAATAAAAGATAATTAATAAAAAGGATGTCTCTGCATATAATACCATAAAGCTCTGTTTTTCTTTTATCTAATATTAACACGGGTTGGATAATTCAAAAGAATAATATGTTGAATTTATTGAGCTAATAAAATCAAATTTACAAGAAACAATACATGTAGACAGGAATATAGATTTATAGAAAAATATGAATAGACAAGGGATTAAATTGGGATTGGGCAGAATGATAAGATGAGGGTGGGTAAATTCATAAAAATTAGCACTTCTTCAGAGAATAAAAATTTTAGAGGTGAGCCTTGCCTACCATCCCTTAAAATTGGTTCCACATCGAAACGAAGAAAACGATGAGTTTAATTATGTGCATGGTTTTGTTTTTATTGTCCATAAATAGCTAATAGGGAGTTGAAATTAAATACATTCTCTACGGTTATATAAGGTCTAAGTACTCGAAGTTAAGGACCAAGTCAAGTGACCCCTTGAGATCAAAGACAAAGGGCAGTACACAATCATAATATTGTAGATCACCTAGACCTTATTATATATACAATCGGCGTTTTTTTTATTCTTATTGATAGTCTAAGTCAGAGGTATCAGATCTGGTTTACAGGTCAGGTTTGATTTCGACTTGAAATGGACATGACATAAAACGACTTGACTCACATCCAATTTGAACCTGACCCGCTTCAACTCGCTATTGAATTTGACATGTATAACCAATTTTAACATAAGTCATAATAGCTAATATGGTCAAATTCAGATCAATTTCAAGATAATTTTAGGTTGGTAGGTAGATTTGGGATTAGAGTGACAGTTTTGGGTTGGCGGGTCAACTTGAACCTAACCTAAAAAATTAAACAAGTAAAAAATTCCTAACCTAAAAAATTATTCAGGCCAACGTGAGCCCAAATTTCTTTAGTCGAGTTTGGGTCAAGTTGGCATGTTAGGTCAATTTTTAACACCTTCAGTTTAAGTATCTAAAAACTTACGTATTTTGGTAGCACTATTGCACATTATTCATATAAGTCACACACTCATGACATCTAACTTATCTTATAGCATCAACACACCTTTTTGTGTTAAATTATTTGATTACAATTATTTATTTGTTAATATTTTGATGTTCAAAATGCATATTTATTTAAGTTATTAGATGCCTAATGTGTGGATATACATAGTTTGACATTTGAAGAAAACTCTATGATGTGGAAAAACTAACACCAAGCCTTCTTCTTATTGCCCCTTAATCTGTTTTCATTTTATTTTGTAATAAGTTCAAGAAAGAAAAGATTATCTTATGCCTCGCATGGAGGATAAACTCTCACCTCATGCAGTCCATATACACTTATTTTAAGCTATAAACAATAAATTTGAAAGCTAAATGGGCCAATATCTTAATCAATTTCAAAGACCGAATAATTGTAATCCTATTCTTTAACTTATCCATACTCCATGTATAGTTTAATAGTGTTTTGTTTAATGATTTAGTAGCCTTATATAGTAATTTAATTATATTAAAGAATAACATGCAATGTGAGAAATTAATGTCCCATATATGTTAAAATACTCCTACTTTGACATAAAGTATATTAATATATTCTTAATATAATTTTTTTCTTTATTAAACGCCATTGGGTTGGGCCAGGAAAATTATTTCATACGGAGAACGTATGCAGCGATACGTACGGACAGAGCAAATAATCACCCGATAACCAGCTAATAACTCATAAAAACTCATTGAAAAACATTAAAATAAAATTGTGGGGTTATTGACAGATTATTAGGAAGTTATTGCAGGGTGCGTAATAACCTCACAATACCCCGAATAACAGATAAAAAATATAAAAATGAAACCGTGGAGGTTATTGGGCATTATTAGGAGGTTATTCGCTGGTTATTCGGAATAATACTATAATAACCTCCTAATAACCTCTTGATAATCATGAAATACATCGTCGTAAAGTTTATTAGCTGATTATCGGGTGGTTATTTGCACTGTGCGTACCCGTCTGTGTGTTGTGCGCATACAATAATTTTTCCTAGGGCCGACACCTCCTGGTCCAATCGCCGATATGGCCGACGCAATTACGACATCAAATATGGGCCATAGGTATGAATATATATGTGTTTGGTTGACTATATGGACCTGATCCATTTAAAGCCCAACTTATAGGAATTAAAATTTAGCCCAACAGTTTTAACAAATAGGCCGGATTCCAGTCAGCAAGCGTCTAATTCAACAATTCATGCCTAGGTAAGTGCTCAAATATTGAATTTGTTTGAATAATGATGTATTTGACATGGACACAATTTACCTATTACATTCAGTAGGTCAAAGCATTACTAGATTATTAGTTCCACGACTTTGCCTACCATAAGGCTAACTTGAAAAATGTAAACTAAAGTGAAAATAGGATCTTATGAAAAAAAATTCATGATATAAGTTCTACCAGAGTAGTCGTTATCATAATGAATATTTATAAAGATATTCAATAGTGCAAGAAATCAATTTTAATAGAACTGTATATCCATTTGTCAAAATTGACCAATCAAAGTCAATTGTAATAATTAGCTTCTCCTCCATAATAATTATAAAAAAAAGTTGCCATGAAATAGTTTAATAAATATTTTAATTATGTTATGTAGCTGTAACGCTTTATTTTTCATCCCTCAGCAAAGACATCCCCATGTGATTATCAAGCTCAGAGACTTAGATGATTGGCTTTTTAAGCCATGACGATAGACTTAAAGGTGTTCACACAATGATGAATTGATTTTACTAGTGATCATGTGATCGTTTAAAAGGGTCTAGTCAATAGCTTATCAAATCCAATTTTTATTGCTAGCTTATTTGGAGTGGATCAACACAAATGAGAAAAATGTTTGACTTGCTCATGCCCAAGTATGGTTAAATGCATGAGGAGTCTCCAAAGGTTAAATATTTAATTCTGCTCTAACAAAAAAAAGTTATCATTAGGATGTTTATATTATTTTGCCCAATGTCATTGGTCCACTTTGATTAAAGTCTTTTCTTAATCCTTGCATATTCCATTTTGGAGCTTGAAACAATAATAGTTATTGCTGATATGCTCAACCACTTAGAGTACATGATATGGCCACTTCATATACAATTCACAAAACCACACCTTGATTATTTTATAGTTTACATAATGGGTTTACTGTGAATTACCATTTCTCTCAAAAATAATAAATAATAATAATATAAATGACCGTATGATCCTCCATATGTGTTGAGATATAATTTCCCAAATTGCTACATTCATCACCTTTGTTCTTCCATTAGTTAGTTCACTCATGAAAGTATTTACTTTAGAGGATCGCAACCTACTAACGCAATGCTTCCCATCATTGAAAACTTCAAAATATAAAATTAACCCAAAAAAGAGATTTCTCTTTAATTTAAATTGGGTGAGTAAGAGAAGCATTATAAACCAACCTTTAGATTGGCCCAAAAGGTCACAAGAACCCAATTAATCCATGGCGAGCCCACACTTAGGCCATCTAGAACAATTGAGTCAAAATAGCCAAATTAGCCTAATTGGCTAAATTTAACACCTTCCTTAGATTCTATTGGGTCAAGCACATGCCAATTAACTCAATTGAACCATTGAAATGTCCTAATTGAGCAAATTAAACCAAATTAACTTATATTGATCTAATTAATAACTCGTCGACACTTTCCTTTAAGCCTAATTAGTTGGATTATTCGTGTCCATTTTCCACCTTAGCAATAATAATAATCCAATAATGGAATTTTAAGATTAAAAATTTCATTGTCTTAAGGCATAGGAGTTATTAATAGGTGATTAAACCTAATTCATTGGATTGACTAATTTCAGAATAAGACGACGATATTAAGGGGTAATTATTGTTCAAAATAATCTTAACCATCCACCTTTTTCATGTTAAGCACTCCAACTACCATCACAACAAGCTAACAATGTACAATGTGTTAACAATAAGTGATTAAACTACATACTTAATGAAATCTATGCATCATTTATGTACACATGTTCTATGCTCCAAGAATTTCCTAAAGGAAATGGAAGTAGCTTAAGAAGCCCTATGAGCTTGGGTGAAATGTATGCTTAAAATTATGTTTAAGCTTTGGTATCCCTTGATTCAAGGCACCTTAAGATAATTTGGAGGAGGTTTAGTATGGGTATTTGGATGCCCATTGTTGAGATTAATAGCTTAAAATGAATATGAGTTTTTAGTTTATTGTCTTAAAATGTTGTCTAGAGTTTTTGGTAGAAACGTGAAGTGATTAAATGGTTTTGAAAAAAAGAAATGCTAAGACTAGTCAAGTTTCATCTTGTTTGGACTAATGTGGAACAATATGTATTTTAAGTGGCATAGATGTTTGAAATTTAAGATGGCTATAGAATAGAATATTAACTTATAATCTGGGGTAGAGAGTTTGAAGGTGAAGGTGTTTGATATATTTGGTGGAAAGTAAAATATGTGATTGATACAAACAAGTGGGTGTAGGGACTTCTATTAGGACATAATATTTGGGTAAGCATGTTTTAAATATTTGAGTAATGATAGAATATGATTTACTTGATTTGTCCAATAATTGAATATTTGAGTAATGATAAAATATGGTTTACTTGATTTGTCCAATAATTGAATATTTGAGTAATGATAAAATATGGTTTACTTGATTTGTCAAACAAATAAGTCTAAGAGTTTCCCCTAAAACGAAGGGGGAGTCATCACATAAAATCTATGGCTTAATAAGGAGATACTAGCATAAATTTATGTTGATCTAAGTCTTAAAATTAATCAAATTCAATAAGCTAGATAATGATCAAATGCACTAAGGGAGAGCTAAATGATAAAGTTCTATCATCCAACCACATCACCATCACTAGTGGCTAGGTATTTCTTAAAAAAATATTCTTAACTATACTTAAATAACTAGAGAGTAACCAAGAAAAGAAACCACCTTATTTAATTAAATAAATCATCAAACCTTATATAAACTTCATAACTTTGTGATTGAGACATACTGTGATGATTATGAGGGTAAATAACCTCATCACCCACTCTAAACATAATTGTTATGCTTAGCTTAATACTACTTCATTTTGTAATGGGGTTAAACTTCTCTAGAATTCTTTAATATTTCATATGTTTGAGACTCATGCAAATCATTTTTCTTATTTTGGACCTTCCTTTAATTATTATTTAGCTTGTATGGAATATAAATTTTCAAAAATTTAATGTGACATTTCCTTTTTATATACTGCTTCACACTGATTATTTTTTATTTGTCCTTTGAATTAGATTATAAAATAATTCATATTATGATTTTCTACCAACAAGACGATGGAGATGAGTTTTGAATTCACATACACCGTTCTTTTATATTGAGCTCTTTTTCCCTATCTCAACTTTTGATACCTTGTTCGTTGCCTCTAGTAATTACCTCTCTATGCAAGGATGCCATTGGATAAAGCATTTGAATTTATATTACATTCATATATCATGATTTCATAAATATAAAATAGTTTTATGTCTCTTTTCTTACAAATGGTACACATAAAATGACATGGAATAAATAATAAATTAATGAGTATAAGATAAAATCTCATAGAGACTAAGTTTATGAACTACCCAAATTTAATTAATTAAAGCATTATTTGATGCTTCAAAATTTATTTATTCACAACATTACAAAGAACTAAATAAGAGTATTAAAAATTCATAATTAATATAATAAAAAACAAAAGCAAGTTGATTGTAGTATAGGAAAAAAACTATGGCCTTGGTTTCATCTAGATGCTTTTCAATTTGTTAACATGCACATTTAATCAATTAATATTAATGGAACTAAATTCATTAGATCTAGTAATGTGCCATACTATTCTCTAAAAAATATAAACATAAGCTAATTTATCTAAAACAATCTATCTATATCCTTGAGATAAATCTAATTGATAGCCAGAAATCAAATTGAAAATATTTAACAAGAATTAAAACATATTTAAATTAATAAGAAACTAATAATACAAAAATGGCTATATTTCAACTGAAATAAGGATTCATTTATTTATTTTTTAAAACTAAGTAAAATATTGCAAAAAGGAAAAAATAATAAATCAAAAGAAGAAATAGTAAGGAAAAAGTCATAATCAAGAGCTCTGGTCAAGAAGCCTGCCCTAGCCCTCATTGACATTTGCTAAAACATGCCATCCAATTCGACAAAATTTATCATAATTTTTAATTGCATATTCGTAGAATTTTCGTAGTTATGAGGAGGTAATCACTCAATAATTATTACAGAATCTTCATAATTATTAAGAGAAAATTAGTCTGTAATTATTAGGAGTTATTCACCTAATAATTACTTACCAATATTAGGTCAGATTTTATTTATTTCTCTGTTTAGAAATTACTTTAATTTGTTCCACGTTTTAGGCTATAAATATAGGTTGTAATCTGTTCATATTCAATAGAGAAAATATAAAAAAAATTTCTCTCAATTCAATCTCTTCTCTCAATTTTATCTTGAAATCTCACATGGTATCAGAGTCAAATTTTTTGCGCTAATCGCGGGTAATCGTTGGAGGACAGTGAATACTCCCTTCTCGCCGGCCTTCTTGCGTGAAGGGAGGAAGTATATCTTGCCTTGATTCCCCCTCCGTCTTGGAATCGTTCGAAGGCATCTTCGTTTGTTATTGTCTTCTTCGTTAGCGATATCTTCAACTTTGGCGCCTTCAGATCGCTTCGATCCTCGCCGGCCATTCGATCCTCGCCGGCCATTCGATCCTCACCGGCCATTCGCTCCTCCTCACCGGCCATTCGCTCCTCCTCGCTGGCCCTTCGCTCCTCGTCGGCTCTTCGGTCGCGGGCCTTTCGATCCTCGCCGGCCCTTAGGTCCTCCCCGACCATTCGATCCTTGCCTCGCCGACTTTTCAGTCCTCGCCGGCCCTTCAATGCTCGCCGACCATTTTATCCTCGCCGGCGCTTCAGTCCTCTCCTGCCATTTGTTCCTCGTCGGCCATTCAATCCTTGCAGGTCATTCGGTTCTCGCCGGCCCTTTGTTTCTCGCCGGCGATGTCCTCCTCTGCCGCCAGAACTCCTGCCCAAGGCTTCTTGCAAGGACTTCGGCATTTACTCTCCTCGCACTAGTTCTTCGCACGGGCCACTCGGTACTCGTCGGCGATTTATTGCCGGCCTTCCTCGACGTCGGCGTCCGGATCTTGCGAGCGCCTGGCCTCTCTCGCGCGGACTTAGCGGGATCTCGGATCCCTCCTTTGATTTCTCACAATCGAAACCCCTGTCCGTCGGTTTCCTCTCCCGTTGCAATCGGCGAACTCCTCCGAATTGCCGCAGACTCCTCGTTCGGCACTCTCGAGCCGACACTGATCAGCTTCGACACTCATGCGCCGACGCTCTCGACTGTCGACTCGGTTTAGACGCACCATTGCCGAGGATTTTTATCTTAACATATCGTCATGCGCCATGTAAGCAATTGATGCTTCGATCGATCGGCATTTATTTGAGGGGAGTGTAGAATTTTCATAATTATGAAGAGGCAATCACTCAGTAATTATTACAGAATCTTCATAATTATTAAAAGAAAATTAGTCTGTAATTATTACAAGTTATTCACCTAATAATTACTTACGATGTTAGATTTTATTTATTTCCTTGTTTAGAAATTACCTTAATTTGTTCCACGTTTTAGGCTATAAATATTGGTTGTAATGTCTATTCCATTGATAGTAAAATATAAGAAAAATTCTCTCAATTTGATCTACTTCCGATTCCATCCAGAAATCTCGCATGTGAGATTTCAAGCTAGAATTGAGAGAAGAGATTGATTGAGAGAATTTTTCTTTATTTTTCTCTGAATTAATAAGAACCGATTACAACATATATTTATAACCTAAAACGTGGAACGAATTAAGGTAATTTCTAAACAGGAAAATAAATAACATCTGACATAATACTGGTAAGTAATTATTAGGTGAATAACTTCTAATAATTACAAATCAATTTTTTCCTAATAATTATGAAGATTCTATAATAATTACAGAGTAATTGTCTTTTCATAATTACGAAGATTCTACACTCCCCCTCAAATTGATGTTGATTGATTAAGAAGCATCAATTTGCTACTAAGAAATTGATAAAATTGTTAGGACCAAAAACTCTCGGCAATGGTAGTCTTGACCTAATCTTGCATGTCACGTCAATGTCGGCTAAGTGATGTTAGCAACATTACTTATGCCATGCACATTTATTACTTAATTAATTGGAAATGTGCTGTGCCAAATGTGCTGTGCCATGCCCATTTATTACGTTACCTTGGCCAACAGTTCTATGCTTCTCTCTATATCGATTCCATATTACATATCCAATACATACATACATATATACATACATACACAACTTGTTATATAATTATTGAATTCAATCAAATCGGGCCAATTTTTTGCTCCAATAAGCGCAAAGAAAAATAGTGGCTTTCGCCAGTAATAATGCCAAGCATGATACGATCAGATTTGTCTGTTTTAAACCGAATCTATTCTTTCTTTTAGCCAAACTTATTAAATAGTTGAATATAACTGGTTCAAATTTGAAAGATTTATTGATTGAAATATATTTGACCGTAATTAAAAAAAAAAAAAAAAGGAAAGCTGAAGAATTCAATCATTTGTACGCATCAGGAATTTAAATTCATCAATTGAATAATTGCATAAGGCCAAAACTTAAATAGCAGTACACGTGGTCTTCGCTTTTTAGAGTTGGCGTTGATGCTGGATGGTGAAGTATATACTACATCATGGCCACTCTCCCTTGTCTCATTGGTTGTAAGCTAACAATGCTACCATCAAAGGATATATTTACCTTGCAATTAATTTGATGTATCGAGATGCGGTTGCAATATTAACATTAGTCGTGAAATTGCTGTGTAAAAATCAGCATCTTAATACTGAGTCGGCACGATGCTCTCCTTATACTTCAAATATTATCTCATAACATTTCTATTTTCTTTGGATGATTGATTTGGGCGAACATCTCCTTTCATAAAAATTCTATATAATACAACTTAAAAAACAAAAATCTGTGGTATAAAGTTATATAGCATTAGGAAAAATGGTATGTACTTTTTAATGCTATTAGTAGCATCTATTTTCATATGAAAGACTATTAAATTTAGTCATATTAAATTGATTGTGATATATTTAAGTTCTATGTGTTAATTAAGTCCTTTATTAATTACTTTTATGACTAGAAATCCAGTAAAATGACTCTTAAATTTCATATAAATTAGGGAATATTATGGTTAATTTAGAGAAAAATGTAGAAGTATTTCACAAAGTTTACTTTGGTTGATTAGGGCATAATTATTTAATTAATACTTTTTAATGCTCCTAAAATTTTTTGAATTTCACTATTAGTTACAAATATATATATTTTTTTGGATAGAGAATGTTCTTCCCTTTTCAGAGTCTATTTATTTATATTTTTCTTGAATTCTATAATTAGTTATGATTTTTTCAAGTCCAATATTTTTCTTGAGCACTTAATTATTTGATACATTTTTAAGGGATTTAACTTAAAAATTTGTAAGCCTTAGTTTCCAAACCTCCTCCAACAATCCAATTATCAGTAATAGTCTCTCCCATAACAATAAGCTTATTCCACAATTGAAATTTATCAGGAAGTAAAGTGCTAGCATAAACAAAAGTGATCCAGCTAGTGTAATCATCTTTAGAGAAGGATGCTAAGACAAATTGATTGTCATCCTCAATCACATCAAGGTGAATGTTTCGTCTCCAAAAAACCCAAATCTTATTGGTTTTATTACAATAATGAAAGAAGTTTTTGAAAGAAGATAAAATTTTATCTTTATGTACAGTAACCATAGGTTTCAGAATAGCAAAAAGACCAACTTTATAAACTCTACAAAGATGTTTAAGACGTTTTAGGGAGGCAGGATTACCAACCCCCCTAATATTCCAAATTAAAATGTTAAACATGTTGCCTTTGCCCTCCCCTCCTAGTAGTTCTAGGGGGAGGGGGTAAGAGATCTCCATCAGAATAAGATGGTTCAACTAGAAAAGGCTCAGTTGTATTTGATAATTTCTCTAGAGAATTCTTTTTTTTCCTCTTGCTAGATTTTTGAATCTGTCATTCAGAATCAATAGCAGCAGTAGCAGAAACAACATGATCACAATCAGAGGTCCCGAAGAAACCTGGAGGAATGGACGATGCTGCTATCAGATAACACAGGGAGAGGGGAGGGTGTGGGGATAATGGAGTCCCCAGCAGGAATAGCAATGGAAAGGGTAGGAGAGGTCTCCTCAGCACATATAGTTTGATTAGCTGCTACATGAATGGGAAAATTAGAGGTTTCAACTTCAACAGGATCAACAATATTTGCAATTTGAGGAATTGGTTCAGAAGGGGCAAAAGTAATAGTAGGTAGAATAACCGGCGAAACAACAATGCTAGTGTCAACAACAGCCAAATCAGGGGCAGGGATAACATTGGGATTTACAACAGTAAGAGGTTCAGGGACAACTGAAAGAGAAGGGTCAACAGCAGGAGGTTCAGGTGGAGTAAAAACAGGAATGAGAGAAGGATTTTGGCATAGCCTCAAGTGGGGATGCTGCTTAAAGCAAATAGAAGGGGAATGACCAAACATTGCACAATGTGTGCAATACGGTGGATGTGGTCCCATAACCACACTCTGCCAATAACCATCGTGATTAAAACCAATCCAAATTTCATCGAATAAGGTTGTGTGATATCTCTTTCTACTAAAACGCAAGCATCGAGGGACGTGTGCCTTCAAGAGTAGGATTATCAATACGTAAAGGTTTACCAAAACCCCGTGCAAGCGAGAATAGAATTTCATAATGAAATAGATGAAATTTTAACCCCGGAAACTTAATCCAAAACCGGTATAATCGGGGATTCAGACCTTGGGGTCAAAATCTACGTACAATTTAAGAATTTTCATAATACGATTTTCTATTTTAAGCACTTTTCTAGCAAACAAATTCGTGTAATCCATTTCATTAGAAAGTTGAATAAGTATATGACGTCCATCAAGAAGACCAATCTTCCATTCTCCGTAAAGTTTATAAGAATCAAAAGCCTTCCGAATAAGCTCCATCTTAGGATGGCCATACATAAACTTACCAATGAGCGCAAGTCGACATGAAGAGGCAGAATATTTGTTTCGTCATCAGACAAAAATAAAGCCGGCTTGCCGTTCTTGCGACCTAACTTCTTGATAAAAAAATGCTCACCACCAGATTCCAAAGAGTCATGGAAAGATGAAGGAAAGAAACACAAATGCTTTTTAGGGTTAGGGAGAATACTCCCCGAAACCACATCAGCATTGTTTCTTGCCATCGAAAAGGCGAAGAAAAGGAGGAAAGCTTGCAAAAAAAGAAATAAAATGAAAAGATCTCACCAGCGTTTGAAGGAGACAAAGGAGACAAGCTAGATCGCCACGAAATCGCCATGGATGCCAAAGCAACATAACTTAGCCCTAGTCGTCGCCATTACAGATAAGAAGAACAAGCCTGCGATTCCTGATAACCTTGCTGCACTCCTTCGTCGCGATTCGTTCGGATTCGCTGCGCAAAAGCCGTCTGCTTCTTCTTCTTCTCGAGGATCCGCGTCCCGTCGCCGGATCTGCTCGGCGTCGCAGATCTCAACTGCCCGCGTGAGGGTGCGCCGTTGGCTGCGGCTCCGAGTTTCGCCGGCGAGAAAGAGGGACGACAAAGGGGTAAGCGCCGGCAACGAGAGAGAGGGAGCTAGGGCTTCGTTGACACCCCTATATATATATATATATATATATATATATATATGGGGTATCAACGAACCAAACACGAATAAACGAGCTTATGTCGTGTTCGGTTTGTTTGAAATAAGTTTGTGTTTGAAATTGTTCGTGAAGTAACTTGTTCATGTTCATTTCTTAACGAACCAAACACGAGGTGTTCGCAAACGACGAGCCAGTTGGCTATAATATTAATATATATATATATATATATATATATATATATATATATATATATATATATAATATTATAATAATTATATAATTTATATTATATAAATATATAATATCTATATTAGTATATTACTAATATAATATATTATTATTATTAATTTATTATATATTATAATTTATAAAATTTAATTTTTTAAAATATCGTGAAATTTTTAAACATAATTATTTTATATTACTTTATATTTCGAACAATAACTACTCAAACACGAACGAACGCATCACTGTTCGTGTTTGGTTCGTTTAACTTACCGAACAAAAAAAATGTTCGTGTTCGTCTCGTTTACTTATTGAACGAATCGAACATGAACTCCTTGACGAACCGAACACTCTGTTCGGGAACAACGAGCTTTTTTGACAGCCCTACATATATATATCAGTAACCCATACAACAAGAAAATAAGCAACAGGAAAATATCATGAGGCTACCAAAATGTAGAAAGCATAGATCTCCATCACGAGAGGTCCATAACTTGCACAAGACTGACAACATATGAAAAGTATATTGAAGAAAAGTAATATGCAAAGCACAAAACATAGATAACCATGATGCATCAGCAGAAAATCCCCAGTTGACAGAGCTGTGATCCAGTAAGTCCAGCAACGAAGACAACAAACATAGATAACCATTCTTTAACAGAAAAGCGCAGCATTGAGATGAAACCGCCAATTCCAGTTTGTAGAAGCCACATGTATAAGAAAACAAATAAAATGTGATCCAGCAAGTCCAGCAACGAAGACAACAAGCGCAACATTGAGATGAAACAACCAATTCCAGTGTGCAGAAGCCACATGTGTCAGAAAACAAATAAAATTTGCATGGTTAGGATCTAATATAAGGGATATCTAGCAGATCACTGTTAAGCAGTGTGAGAAGGTGCATAGGTGGTGAAGTTCCCACCAGAGGAGTCTCTGTGATTGTTTTTGCTAACCAATCAGCAGAGGAGTTGCCTTCCCTGTAAATAAAACAAAATTGAACCTGCAAATGATGTTGTGCAATAATGTTCCAAACTCTTCTACAGAGATAAGTGAGATCCCAAGGAATGGGGGCAGTTTTAGTGAGCATTGCATATAAAAGAGAAGAATCTATTTCAATACATAGATGAAAATAATGAAAAGAAACAACTGTAGTTAAGGCAAAAAATAAAGCCCAAGTTTCTGCCATAAGAGGACAATCAATAATAACAGGAGAAGAAAAATAGCAGAGTACACAGCCGCAGTGATTTCTAAAAACACCCCCCATTCCAGCTTTAGATTGAGTCCAACTTCCATCAATATTCACTTTGACCCAACCCAAGGGAGGGGGCTGCCATTTAACTAAAACAGGTAGCCGACACCAAATTGGGGGAGTAACAGCAGAGAATAGCCTTGTAGTTCTATGAAAATAAGCTAATATGTAAGATAAGGTAATAGAAGGGAAAACTGTTGCATCCTCAAATTTATAGTTTTTTCTAGCCGTCCAGATGAACCAAAAGACAAAAAGAGGGAAAGAAATTAACTTTTTCCCAAATGTGTTGATCTGCCGCCAGCAATTAATATAAGCTCTAATGAAGGTGTTAGTACCCCACATCAAACAAATGTGTTCACCAAGTTGCTGCCAAACAGTCTTAGCAAATGCACAGTTAAAAAAGAGATGGTTAACCATCTCTTTTTTAACATATATATAGATATGTGTATATGTATGCGTGTATATATATATATATATATGTATATATATATAAATATATATGTATATATATATATATATATATATATATGTATGTATGTATGTATATATATATGTATGTATATATATATATGTATATATATATATCTATGTATGTATATATATATATATATATATATATATATATATATGTATATATGTGTGTGTGTGTGTGTGTGTGTACACACACATCCATTTATTTTATTTATTTATTTTGTTTATGAGGGTCGGCCATGCAAGCCAGATCTTTAATTTTCACAAACTAGTTAACCATGTAGCACCCGTCAAAAACATAATAGGCATGACATATATAACTGACTCTGTATCTATATATATATATAGATAAACCGACCATTTAGGTTCAGTAGGGACAATAACACACAACCACCTATTACAAGGCAATCGACAATGCAAAAGTCGCATATGCCCCTCCCTTAACCACCCAAAATCATCTCCTCAGATGCAAAGTGTGCAAAAACACCACTGAGTGTAAGCCCTTTGGCGTTGCGAACAAATAACATCACCAGAAATGAACGACAGTTGTCGTCCTCCTTCACCTCCCCTCCTTCAGAGTGTACAAGAATCCTGATGTGGAATGTGACAACTATTTATGATGCATTCAATGTGTACTCCTAGGGACTCCCCCTCCCATCACATCCTTCTTAGGATATTGGAAGGATCTTCCCATGATGTCTCAGGTAGCTCGGAGATGTCACTTCTCCAAGCCACCCCATGTTACGACCAAATGCAGAAGAAATACAGGGATTTTGTACACCACCAAGGACTGACTACCAACCGTATATGTGATGAACTGATTGAGCCTAGATCTCAAAGGTTTACCAGTCTGGAAGCTCCCAACTGCTCTCTCATTAGTCACATTAACGAGGCTAGAGATAGACATTAGAGAGACGGAGGCCAAATTTAAATAAATTTTCTATCCATGCTAGGACATTCCTAGATTTGAAGTTGGTTGACAAGAATCAACTTCTATTGAGCGCTAAACACCTTTGATAAAGAGAAATCCTGTGGCTATTAAAAAGAATTGGGAATGTATGTTCAAATTTGTAGATTTGTGGATGAATAAGGGAGATCATTGACGCTTACGTAATGAGACTTACCAAATTATGTAGGCCCTAGTTCACTCAAAGAGAATGAGGAGGATCTGATGAATAATACCCTTTTCTGGTTAGAATAGAAGCTAAGAGCTTCAAATTTGGGGCTTGAATTCATGATTTCTGTATTTAGGAAGTGGGATGTGCTTGATCGATTGCCCCTAGACTCCTCTGCCATGACGTCATCCTTGTCGTGGAGTCGCCGGCTTGTTTCTTGTTGTATTTCCCCTCTCTCTGAGTAACTCTCTATCTCAGATTATATGATGGTCCTAAGAAATAAGACACCATAGAGGAAATAAGGGCAAACAACAATGGGAACAAACAAAAGAAGAATGTTGGTGAAAAAGTTTTCATGATGTAAACATCGCATGGAGAGCTCCAAAGTGTTTTACTGAGTTAGAGTCGGTTTAAAACACTCTGAAGGCACACCAACAAAGAAGACCTCATGAATATAAACCCTACAACAAGGAATTCAGGTTGTTGTACCTGTTCTGGGGTTCGCTTCTTCCTATTAAGGCAAACCTCTATAGTTAATTACATCTTAAGAAATCTGAGAATTGCTCAAGCAAACTCTCGATTAAGGTTGTAACTCATCCCCAGAAAAATTGAATGTCACTAGCAAAGGAATTTCAAAGTCCTATCCTAAGGGTAGTGGATTCCTAAAGATTCTAAACTATTATAAAGTTTTGTTTTATTGTCAAAAGTTCACTGGAGGTTCATTCTTTGCTTCGGGTTTTAGGTAGTTCGAATGACCCTTCCCGCAAAACATAGTTAGTATACCCTAATAACATGCAAAGTGAATTGGGGCCAACATCCACCTTTTGTCTTTAGCAGCCCTGCAAAACAAAGTCAGCAAAAAATAAGCTTTTGATTGTTAATTTATATTTTTGGAAAACACGATCATGATGCCCATGGCTCTGTTGATCTGGGATCATTAGGTGCCATGAACTACTTAGTATGAGAGGCGGTCAATCCTATTCTAACCGGAAGATTCTTCTCAGCAATCACAGATTGCATAGTCCAAGAGATCTTTGTAGACCAAGTTGCACTCAGTGATCTTCGTTCATTAGGGTTTCATTTAAGTCTTAATGTCTTTTTTAGGTTTTAGGGGTTAAAAATTTTAAGTTGCTTGTGACTTATTAGCCTATCAGAGATTTTTTTTTCCATTTTAATTTTTTGTGGGGAATAACCCGGTCAAGATCTCATGCTTCCGTTGTCCCAAGGTTATTTAAAGTTTTTGGCACGAATGACTGGAAGATATTTTGTTAGCAGTCACGGGCCGCCTCCTCCAAAATACTTTCTCAAACTAGCTTCCATTTTTGGGTTCAGGTTTAAGTCTTAATGTCTTTTAGGTTGAATTTTATGTCATTTTGTTTAGGTTGGTTTGATACCTTAGCCCAAATTGTTCCGGATCAAGTCTAAGTGCGCTTTTGTTCTTGTACGAGAAATCAAACCCTCCTAAACCTCCAGTCACTGAAGTCTAGATTGATTTTAGATGAGTTCAAGTTAGGTTGAACTGATCTAAGATGAGTCCGTGTTAACTTGAGTTAGGCTGCTTTTCCCTCAGATTATTTTCAAACTTCTCTAAGTCAACCAAAGTTTAAAAGAATTGGCCCTTAATTTGATTGAGGTCAAATTTGTATTACCTGATTTGGATTGGCTCGGGGTAGGTCGAGTCAAATCAAGTTTGATTAAATTAGGACTAAACGTGGAGGTTTAAGTTGAATTGGATTAACACGAGTTGGGTCTGGTTGAACCGGGCATTCGGTTGAATTGGGTTCACCCGAGTTAGTTTAGTTTGGCCTGGAGATTCGGTGAACCCGAGTTAGGTCAGGCTGGCCTGAAAATTCAATTGAATTGGGTTAACCCAAGTTAGTTCGGGATGATTCACAAGATCAATTTGAATTGGGTTAACCTGAGTTATGGCGGGTTGACCTGGAAGTTCAAGTTGGATTGGGTTAACCCACGTTAGGTCGGTTTGACTGGAGATTCGGTTGAATTGGGTTAACCCGAGTTAGGCGGGCTGATCTGGTGATTCAATTAAATTGGGTTAATTCGAGTTAGGTCGGGTTGACCCGAAAGTTCAATTGAATTAGGTTAACCCAAGTTATGTTGGGTTGAGCCAGAGGTTCAAGTTGAATTAGGTTAACCGGAGTTGGGTCAGGTTTACCCGAATATAAAATAAATTTAGCAGTTGGTATTATTTCAATTTTTATGATCGAAAACAAAAGGGATTAGAATAGAAATAAAGAATGGACAAAAAAACAAAAAAAAATGGTGGATCTCAGGCACTGTATGCGAGATTGATTGAGCCTTTTGTGTGGTGTATAGCCAATAAAAAAACCCACAATGTGTCAACATGAGCTTTGTTTTTTTTCTAAATTGCATTTCAATTTTTATACTTAAATTCTATTTTAGCATTATATATTAGTTTATGTGATTTAAGTTGATAATTATTATATGGACTTAATAAATTCGTCTTCTACAATGCCTGCCACTTCACTTCCCTATAAATTAGCCGGCATAAAATTATATATTCAACGCAAAAGGCCAGTTGATTTTTGAGATTTTGCATCCACAACTCGGCCATTGCAGCTCTAGTTGAATCTAATTCATCCTTCAATGTCAAATTTTTATTTAATCCCTCAACCGTCCAATGTGTGTGTGTGTGTGTGTCTATATATATATATATATATATATATATATATATATATATATATATATATATATATATGTATAAAACTAATTATTGCGTATGACTTGTCACAAAAAATATTTACCTAAACATGCACTCGACTAATATGCAACTATCATATCACTTGTTTACTTTTGTCCAACTTTTATGTCATGTCTATTTGAAATACAAATGTGAAATTTTTATTACACTTTTAATGAAATTGACTTGAATGATATCTAAAGATCTATCATTTATATTCCTCATCTTATGCACCATAAAGCTTAGAAGTACAAACGATCTCATTGTAGAGAGAAGCTACAAATCACTCAAGTTGAATAAATAAGAAAAAATATTGTATAGATTAAACAAATGGAATAATATAGATAAAAAGAAATCGGACCAATTATATATAAAAGCACAATACATAATTACTCCTCAAATTAATTAAGAGCCACAATCTAAGCTTTCTCACTTTTTCAAATTTATTAGCACAATACTTCTCTTCTCATCTAATTAAACTTTTCAATTCTAAGATTCCTTCAAAAAGCGAAAACCACTTCAAATAAGGCACTTAAATTTATTTTTAAGTGATTAGAAGTTATTGTTTAAGATCAGGTTGATAAATTACATAAATATTTATATTTACGTAATAGGGTTTTTTATATTATTTTTAATATATATATATATATATATATATATATATATATATATATATATATATATATATATATATAGATACATATTTCTTTAGGAAATGTATCCCTTTCTCAAATTGCTGTACATATAAATAAGAAAATGCGTCCCATTATAAAAATAAAATATTAAAAATATCATTTTTTTTATGTGAGAAAAACGCTCGTTATATTACACCTTAAACTATATATACATGTGAGTATTCTTGGTTCAAAATTCAGATTTCGTCATTGCAAATAGTAGTCGTAGTCTCACGAAACATTTTAACATTCTAGTTGGTCATACTAGGAGTAAAACATAGTCCATGAAAGCACAAGAAAATGTTAACAAAAAATCATCTTAGAAAACCACAACGCAAATCACTATCCCTTTATCATAGAGACAAGAAGAAAAAGTATAGCGACGCAATATCGAGAAAACCACTAATTCAAAATCCATGCAGGTTTTCATTGCAAGAAATAAACAGGAGAAAAAACATACAATAAAACTTATTCTCTCCACTAGAGTGACACATTTTCCTCTCATACATAGATATTTAAAAGAACTTGAAAGAATTTAGAGGTGGAAACTCACCTCTTGAGGTTCCAATTCAAAGGAAGGAGAGAAACCTAAAAGGAAAACTTTCTCTGATCAAAACTCTACCCTTCTTACAACCTTCAACCACCCATGATGCCTTGATCGGTCTCATGCATTAATTTATAGGAAAATATCAACAAAAGGCAAGAAAATTCTTGCCAAAATAGGTCTACAAACTGACGCAGGTACACCAGAGCCTGCATGAGTGCTTTAGTCTGGGTGCAGGGGCATTGAACACAGCGCAGGCTCGGCAAAGTTAACACTAGTGCGTCGTCGTGTAGGTGCGGGTGCGCTGGTCTGAAATCTTTGTACTGTGTTCATTTTTATTTTGTTTTGCTCCAAATTCTCTGTTCACCCTTTCCGTTGCACAATTAAGATAAAAATAACTTTCTCAAGCATAATATTAGTGTAAAAGATGAAAATACATGGGGAAACATGCTATCAAAATATTACATATTTCACTCTTATCAAATTCCTCAAGCTTACCTTTTACATGCCCTCAAATAATGACATAGCTGAATATGGATATGTAAGAAAATACAAGGAGCTCTTCCAGTATTATAGCTTTTCAATCTGTCATATGAAGTGTAAAGAGAAGAGAAAAATATTATTTGAGGATTATTTGTCTTTAATGCTGCACAACTTAATTGCTTACCTTAACTTTATTTGCTCTCTTCTTTAAGAATTTCTAGTAACTATCAAATGTCATGTTTGTTTAGGAGATCTTTTGCTTACCTCTACTGGTCTTTAGTCTCGTAGTTAACCATTAAATTCCACGTTAATTTTATCCTTTGAATCATAGCTCTAAATGGATTCCTTAAAGTTATCATGCAATCTTCTATTACTAAAATCCCACTAAAACGGCCTTCTACATTTCTTTCATTTTTCTTGAATCTTTGTCGTACCAACCTCAAGCTTCTTCTTAAGGCTTTTACTTTTTATTTTCTTTTGATTTTCTTTTTAGTTTTCTTTTTCTTTTTCGTTGAAAATTACTATATATGGTCAACAAATTTTCTTTAATTTTTTTTTTCAAAATAGAGGGAAATATTTCTTAAGTAATATATTTTACAATGATAGTTTAAATTCTTCTCTCTAAGTTAGATTCAAAGTTAAATCTTAAGTTAATATAAAATTGTTTATTATGAAAAGAAGATGACTCAACAGCAATTTTTGTTTACAATCACATCTTTAAGCTTTGCTTTATTTAATAATCTATATATCTTTTTAAGGAGGAGATTGATATTGTGTAAGTTCTCAAAATTTTATTGTTGAACATTAAATTCAATTTTTTCTTAACAATATTTATCATTTTCTTACCCAAAATTTTTATATGGCCATCTCAAATTATTAACATTCCTTAACAGGACTTGTGTGGTGAACCTTAACTCTGATACTGAGCTATCTGACTTACCTTCAGGTCAGTAATAGATGGTGTCCCCAAAACTTGGTTTTTTCAATATAGGTATTACAAAAAAGTACTTATAAAGGTAAAAACAAGTAAGTGCAAGAAAGATAGGCTACATCCCATGGATCTCTGAACGTAAAATACAGGCTAAGGAGCTAATTCATCTAGAAAAAAATTAACACAAAATAGTACAATAGTGTGAATCTAAATATATATATATATATATATATATATATATATATATATATATATATATATATATATATATATATATATTTATGAATGTAAAAAAGAAGTACAAACATGTGCATGGGTACTTAGCAGTGGCAACAACACACCAAAAGGAAGCAAAACTTACTACTATGGCTATGCAACCATGCAGTAGGGCCTTTGGTGAAACCGACCATTTTGGTTCAGCAGGAACAACAACACACAACCACCTATTACAAGGCAATCGACAATGCAAAAGTTGCATGTGCCCCTCCCTTAACCGCCCAAAAACATCTCCTCAGATACAAAGTGTGCAAAAACACCACTGAGTTTAAGCCCTTTAGCGTTGCGAACAAATAACATCACCAGAAATGAACGACAGTTGTCACCCTCCTTCACTTCCCCTCCTTCAGAGTGTACAAGAATCCTGATGTGAAATGTGACAGCTAGTTATGATGCATTCAATGTGTACTCCTACGGACTCCCCCTCCCATTATATCCTTCTTAGGATGTTGGGAGGATCTTCCCATGATGTCTCAGGTCTCGGAGATGTCACTTCTCCAAGCCACCCCATGTTACGACCGAATGCAGAAGAAATCCAACAATTTTTTACGGCACTAAGGACTGACTACCAGCCATATATGTGATGAGCTGATTGAGCTTAGATCTCAAAAATTTACCAGTCTAGAAGCTCCCGACTGCTCTCTCATTAGTCACATTAATGAGGCTAGAGATAGACCTTAGAGAGACGGAGGTCAAATCTAAATAAATTTTCTATCCATGC